>CM058044.1:80888060-81488060 GCA_030169165.1 Centaurea solstitialis
CACTTTTGCATATAATTCAGTATACACCCCTGCAGGCACCTAGTTTTCATTTTTGTGTTCACTCACCACTATTCCTAATCCCCACCCTCAGATAATGCAACCCAGCCATAAAGCAAGTCACTTATAAAAGCACTTGCTATATCCCATTGCTTGAGGACAAGCAACAATCCAAGTTTAGGGATGGGTAACAACCATTACCTCTCTAACCATTGCTTATTCCTCCCTTTTTCCTCTCCAACTTAAACACACAAAAAGAGCTCACAACATACCTCCATACGAGAAGAAGTTGTTAAAAAGAGTTAATGCTATACCTCAATATGAGAAGAAAGCATAAAAAGGCTCCACAATCAAATATAAATTTTTTTTTTCCCCCTCTTCCCTACCAACAAAAGCTAGTGCATAAGTGCCAAAGGCACAAGTTACTCACCCTAATTTGAACACAACATGAGCTAGTTCTCCTTGAGAAGGCCTGGACACATACTTGAAGAATGTGTTAAAAGAATTTTTTTGTGTGTTGCATTTTCCTTTGGTATAGAAATGTCAAGATATTGGGATATTGCATAAGATTTGTTCAAATAGTTAAGTTTATTCCGCGTCTTCTGAACAAACCTAGTTGGTAATCCGACCACGTCCCATTTCTCACAAACTACTGATTGAGAAAAGCCTTAGTTTCCTTTCATTGCTTGAGGACAAGCAACCCTTTAAGTTTAGGGATGTGATAGGGTAAGTATTTTACCCTATTTAATCATATTACCTACCCAAATTTTCAGTCTCTTTCATATAATAACACTTGATTTTTAAGGAAATTTACTGCATAATGTTATTTGGAACTCTTAGTCGCACAAGGAATAAATTTTGGCAACTTGTTAAACAATTCTCTCACAAATCGTCGCATTTTCAGGATCTCGTTCATGGACTATTGGGATTTTTGTACGCATTGGGCTGCTAGCATGGACCGAAGCTGTTGGAATAAAGTCATTGGGCCGATTCTGGTGTGGACTATTGCTCTGGATCGGACCTGGCTTGGACTGATGCTGTTGGACCCGCTAGATGAAGAAATGAAGGCCCAATTGTGTTATTTTGTGTTTTTGGCCCAAAGCCCATGAAGACTAGTATATATATGTATGTATGGCATGCATAAAAACAACTAACTCACTTGCATTGCCTAGTAGTGCTACTATTACTCTAGACAAACACTCTTTCGGTTCTTGTAGTTTACTTGCAAATCTCGGGTTTCCTCGCGACGAGGCCGAGTACGTACTCTATTTTTGGAGCACTTGGTGATTTTGCTTTCGGGTTCTTTTGGTACGTGTTGTTTGCCCGAAAGTGTCACCAAGTGTTTTGGTGATCCTTGAAATCATAATCCACGTAATATTTATGTTACATAATCATCTCTTGTTAACTCTCACTTCTCCTACTTATATATATATAACCGTAGCTATATATATATACATATAATCTCATCATAAGTATATAAATTAATGATGTAATTGCATCTTTCTTCCTTGCTAATTTGTTACAAGTTGAGATAAGTAATATATACATGTTAGTAATTGGTTACTTTTAGTTTGTTTTATATTCTGCTTTAATTTCGACTGGTCACTTCCAGTAACTGCATCTTATCAACTGTTTTAATTTTAACTGGTCAATTCCAGTAAATGCACCTTATCAACTGTTTTAATTATTGCATCTTATAATTATTCCTGTGGTACTAACGTTTTCTTGTCCAATTAATTATTAGTTTAAAAATAGTCGTAAAATACATCCAAGCATGATAGGCTAATCTCATAGCTTGGGGTGTAAGGTTTAATTTGGAATGAATCTTTGGTAAAGAAAAAAGTATTTTATATAAACTCAATTTTTGCCACTTCAAGTTTAAATGCCTCATTAAAGATTGTCCTTGGATTTTTACCGGTTAACCAGATGTACGAAAATGCGGTATCTTTTCAGAAGTTACTAAAATGTTATTTTGGGGATATATGAGTGGGTGACAACACTCGTTGCTATTATCTCACGTCTTTAGCATTTCATTAAAGAGTATGTCTAATAATTAACTGGTAATAATCCAAGGACATGAAAATGTGTTAGTTTCTTAAGGGACTACAATTGGCACTATCCCTGAAGTTGGTATCAGATTTAGTATCCCATTAAAGATTATAACTAATTATTTAACGATGAGTCAGATGCATGAAAATGTGTTAATCTTTCAGAGGTTACGTAAGTGTTGATTTTTAATATATTTTAACATTTCATTAAAGATTGCATCTAAACTCATCGATAAATAATTGGGCTATATGAAAATGTGATAACTTTTCAGAAGTTACTTGGATATCATTTCTGCATAATTGAGATTATTAAACTACTTATTATCCAATTTACCTATTTTTATTCCAACTAAAAGACTTTACACCCCTTGCTCCTTTTTATAATTGTTCTCTTAACGTAGCTCATAATCAACCAACCAACCAAATACTTTTTCATCCAAACCCCATTTGAAGTTAACTTTCACAAAAACTGAATCTCGAAAGATTGTTTTCACCGCTTCCCTGTGGGATCGATATCTGGTACTTGTACCATTTTTATTACTTGTTTTAGAAAAACGACAGTAATTGGAGGTTTATACTTGGACCAAAGGTTACTTGTTTTATTTCTTTTGCACTCCTGTCTTTGGCACCGCTGCCGTTCAATTAATAAAATAAATAATTAAAATCATAAAAGAACGAAAGGGGGTGTGCGAAACATCCAAACAATAACAAAAGGAGGCTTGCAAGTGGCAGGAGGAGATTAACCGAGGAGAATTGTTTTGATAAACGACAATGGTGTTTACGGGAAGTGTTTAAGAAAAAGGATTTTTTTGCAATAAATGTTTTTTTTTTTTTTTTTTTTTGTAAAATAATCGTTTTCCCTACAAACTAACAAACTGACAAAAAAAATAAATGCAAACCTTATTTTAAATATATAAAGTTTAAAGACCAATTTTGTACAACTCTCCAAACCACAAGGACCAATATTATACATTTATTTTCCCCATAAAGAATCTATACTAATTTGTCGCAATCGCGACGCCTCTTTGGGTTTTGGTTCGAAAAGAACCCAACGACGGTTGGGCCAGTCTCGTGACCTGAGCATTATTACTCTTTGCCGCCTCGATCTTCTCAATAGTTTCAACTTTGCCCCCTGATATTTGTTTTTCATGCAATCGATCGAATTTTATGTAATAAACAAATGTTATAGAAAACCCCAAAGGATAAAATCAAATATCGATTTGCTACTTGTCGGTATTTTTGTTTTATGCCCTCTATTGATGTGTCAAAGATAAAGAAATTATTAGAATTTGATATTTAATGGTATTTATATTTATATATGTAACAATAAAGAGCATTTTTGAAAAAGTATACATGATGTTTATAATTTATTAGTCTTTTTAGATTGCATTTGTCAAAAACAATCTTGTTCGGTCTTGACCGGCCATCTCATGTTTTCCTCGGGATAACCCTCCTCTTCGCTCCTTGATTATCACATTGTCTGCCTTCGTACATGGTTCTGTTGTCTGTATTTTACGTACAAGTCTCGAATCTTCACTCCCTTACTTTATCTATGATTGATGTAACATTCATCAGCCCAAAAAGCAACTTTCAATATATTGTCAAACATGGTTAAGCTATAGACCCACTTGAACATACATATTATGCAATTTCGAAGATTTTTAATGAGTATTCCTAATACCACACGTTTAGACTCATACAACACAACTAGTTTGATGACTGATTTATTGATTTTTTCTTATTTTTTATAGAAAAGTTATTGTTTCTCAAAATTCATGTGATAACTATATAGTTAAATTAAACTAGAGACTAAACTATAAATTTAGTAAATGTGGTTTGTTTAGCACTCTTCATTCACTTAGTTTCGAAATTACAAGATAGCCACGGTGGTATGTAAAAGTGTCCAAATTTGGCCCTACTCAGCTACTCTAATGGCCGTCACAAAGACTCGTTAAATGATGAATCTTTTAGTCTCTGTCCGTTTTTCTTCTCCCATTTATTTTTTCTTTCAAATATTTATAATCGGAGACACCAAGGTGAAACATCCCGATGAACAAACACGAAAATTCATGTTATAAAAAAACAATATAAACTTATGAATTTGCAAGAAGAGAAGCTTGCCAACTAAAAATTATAAAAAAACAATATAAACTACATCCAATATATAGAAAATAAGAAAAAAACTAAACTGTCTTAACTTAATTGCCAAAAGTTAATCAACAATAAAAAGAGGGATAAAATCCATCCGTTGCAAACCACCTAGATTGTGCAAACTATACAAACCTAATCTTAACCATTGATTTTCTATTTATTTCCATTGATTTTGTGTATCCCTAATTTTTAGGCAGCTTTTTTTTCAAATGTGGTTGAGAGAATTTAGGAACCTAATTAATCTACACCATTGATCATGTAAATGTATGGTTGAGATTAGTTTGTATAGTTTGCACAATCTAGGTGGTTTGTAACGGATACGACCCCACCATCCTATAATATTAAAACCATATAAGATAAAAACGAATGTTATAATCAACAAATCACACAAACCAATTTTGTAGTTTACTTTAAACTCAAAACATAGTGGACAAAACATACCATCTACAATTTCAAACAAAACCTAAAACATCAAGGACCAAATATTAAAAAAAACAAAACCAACGGATAAGAGTTGCAAACCAAACAAGAGTTTAAGTACCATCTTGTGGATTCTTGTTTAGTTGCAAAACACTTGAGAACAAAAGTCAGGCCCCAAGAATCGAGAATCTTGTTCTTTGCCCTTGCCTTTTGCCACTATTTACACCCTACAACCATCAACATATATTTATTTATTTATTTATTCTCTCTAAATATATTTTTAGAGGAAGGTCAAAATAAGCATTAAGGAAAGAAGAGGTTCCTCTTGTTGGCTGGGTGGGTGCAAGTAATAAGCAAATAAGAAGCACCCCCAATACAAAAACCCCCTTTGTTTCTTGGGAGTATACCTCCCTTTGCTATTTGCTCAAAAACCCACAAAAAAGACTCCTTTTTTATTCAAGGGTTCTTCAAGATTCGGTGAAAAGGTGAGTCTTTTTCTCTTGGTTGAATAATGTTTGTGTATTTTGAACGAGAATCCGAACATGGGTTTGTTTCTATTTTTGTTGTTTGTTGTTGTTTTGGGGGTGTTTCTTGATGATGATGATCAATGTTGAGGTTCTTTAGGCATATTTGGTTGATGGGTGGGTCTTTTTTTGGGGTTTCTTTGGATTCTTTATGTGGGTTTTTGAGAAATTTTGTTGATCATGCTTCTTTATGTGTGATTTTGCATGTTGGAATCATTATGAGGGGTTTTGGCAATGTGGGCAAGAGTTTGATTGGGTTTTGTAGGGGTTTATGATGGTGAATTGATGCATGAACTTTGGGATTGTAAGTTGGGATTTTTAGTTTTGTTATCCAATCAAGAATACATTCTTTAATCTATTAATGGGGTTGTTTTTGATGTAAGAAATTTCATTGATAAAGTATTGTTTTTGATGATATATATTGTGTTGGATTGTTGGTTTTGAGTGATTAGATTAAAAGATGATCACTTTCTTCTTTATTAGTGTCTAGGGTTTATCCTGTTTTCTTTTGGGTTTCTTGATGATAATCAATAATGGTTTTCATTAGATATATTTTGATTTTGTTTTCTGGGGTTTGAAAATTTTGTCTTGATAATGTGTTTTTGATCAATCACAATGAGGGGTTTTAAGTTTAATTGCTGAGTATTGAATGGGGATTCTTGGTTCTTGTTAATGGTGATTAATGCTATAAAGTTTCAAGATTTCAAAATTTTTAAATTCATTCTGTCTCATTAGTAAAGTTTTTAAATCTTCTTAGAGTTATTTTAAGTTTTTAACCAATCTTGTTCATAATCCCCTTAAGGTTTTTTATTTATTTATAAAATATGAATGAGTTCATAAGATCATAAAGACTCTAGCTTTATAGATTCTTTTTGATATTTTCAAGATTTGACTTTGATTATTCTAACAGGGAGGTAAACAAGAAGCAAGTTAAGTTTGATGGCTAATGAAGAAGTATATGTAGATCAACAAGTGCCATTTGGTGTTCTTACAGGAATAAGATTCAAAGTTCTATCCGAAGAAGATGCAGTAACTAGATCATTACCTATCTCTTTGTTATTTGTTAATATTATAGAGGGAAGTTCAAGGGAAAACCCTTTTTTTTTTGAGAAACTGAAGAATACCCTGGTAACAATTCATCTAGACGGTATACGCATGTGAATACAAGTAACAGAGGTTGATTTTTGGTTTTTATGCACATGTGCATACCGGACAAATTGCTTAAAGTTACTTATATGCACATGTGTATGCCATATAGATGAACGGTTACCAGGGTGTTCCTCAATTTTTCAATTTTTTTAACGGTTTTCCCGTGAACCTGACCCTTTGACTCAATATTCAAACCTAATAGAATGATTTACGACTGTGTATCAGGAAAAAGCATCCGTGAAGGAAATCGTAGTACCGAATGAAGTAACGGACCCCGCATTAGGATTTCCGAACCTCGCTTCACAATGCCATACATGTGGTGCTTTAGATTATAGAACATGTGAAGGTGTGAATAAAAGAGTGATTTATTTAAAATTTTCTTGAATCCACAACAATTTTACTTCAATCTTTACTTTTGTTTTTTGCAGGTCATATAGGCTTAATAAAATTCCCTTTCACAATTCTTCATCCGTACTTCTTACCCGAAGTCGCACAAATCCTGAATAAAATCTGTCCCGGATGTAAAAATCTTAAAAAAGATAAGGGCAAGGTCAGGTATTACATCCCTTGTGTTTGTAATCTTGTATATAAATTTGTTGGTACTAAAAACTCGATTAATGGATCAAAAGATCATCATGTGTTTATAGTTCATACACGCATACGTAAACCTTAGATTTGCGGTGAAAATATAAAAGATTGGTCATTTTGTGTGCTCGCCATTTTGATTTTTTGTTTTTGTTTTTTACGATTTGTAGAAAACGGAAATGGCATCCCCAATTCAAGTCCCTAAAGTGTGCAAATATTGTGATGTAAGTATCTTCTTATCGTTATGTCGTTGTCTTTTTAGGGTACGGAAAATTTGTGAAAAGGTGTTAACTTTTTCTTTATATTTAACAGAAAAGCTACAAAGATATCTATCCGCCTATGAAGTTTAAAGTTTCAACGAAGGATGTATTTGGAAAGACTGCAATAATTGCGGAAATAAGAAGTTCAGGGAAGTTGAGTTCGGAGAAAGGGTTGCCTCCGGATTATTGGGATTTTGTTCCCAATGATCCGCAACTAGAAGAAGCGTTTACAACGTTTAACAGAAGAGTTTTGACACATGCACAGGTAGCGTCTTGACGAAATTTTAATGTTTTTTTTTGAGGTTGTTTTAGAACGTCAAGAGGTTGTGGATGTGCTAATTGCTCGTGTTGATTTCTTAATGATATCTTTAGGTGTATGAAATACTGAAAGATGTTGATCCGAGCTTTCTTAATGGATCTTTAGGGAAAAAGAACAAGATTTTTCTCCAAAGTTTCCCTTTAACGCCCAACAATCACCGTGTAGCGGAGTTTGGTCAAAATTTGACGTTTGTAAGTATCTTCTTATCCACATTGTATGGTTTTAGTTTCGTAGAGGGAGGTTCAGGGAAAACCCCCAAAAAATGAAGTTTTTTTGGTGCATATGCACATGTGCATGTTACAAGTTACTTGTATGCACATGTGCATGATTACCTGTAGTATGTACATGTACATACCGTCCAGATGAACAATTATCAGTTATCACGGTGTTTCTCAGTTCTTCATTTGGACTGTATGCACATGTGCATACAAGTAATTTGTAACAAACATAAGGGCATATGCACATGTAGATAGAAGTAACTTAGCACATGCACACATGCATATGCATGCTACAAATTACCCTTATGCACATGTGGACGGTAACACATGTGAATACAAGTAATGTGTAGCAAGCACAAGGGCATATGCACATGTGCATCAAAGTAACTTAGACTTGTGCATATGAACCAAAAACCAATTTCAGTTACTTGTATGCACATGTGCATACCATCCAAATAAGTGGTTACTAGGGTGTTCCTCACTTTCTTCATTTCTTTGCGGTTTTCCCTTGAACCCGACCCTAATTTCATAAATCACTTCCAACTATAAAAAAACGTTCCGATTTCAGGATGAACGCACACGGGCCTATCGGAAAATGATCGGTTTTCGTGGTACCGCAAACGAACTAAGTTCATGTGTGATCGATTGCATAAAACTCTCAAAGATACGAGCCGAGAAGCCATCGATCCATACCTCTGAACAAGACAAAGATAACCCTTCGAAAATGCACGGATTGAAATACATTAAAGAGGTCAGTCTCGGAAAAAGAACTGATTTCTGTTTCCGGATGGTGTGCGTTGGCGATCCCTACATAAAACTCGACGAAATCGGCGTCCCCCATGATATCGCCGAGACCATGCTCGTTTCCGAGCAGCTAAACTCGTTAAATTGGGAGAAAATAAACGCATCTTGCGGGTTACGGATCCTCCGACAGGGAGAAACTTTTATCCGGCGGAGAGGCGGGTTGGTTCCCGTTAGATACGGAGATAATTTACGGATCGGGGACACCGTTTACCGGCCGCTTCACGATGGCGATATCGTCTTGATCAATCGGCCACCGTCGATCCATTCCCACTCGCTGATCGCGCTTCGGGTCAAAGTCCTTCCGGTCAACTGCGTTCTTTCGATCAACCCGCTCATTTGCAACCCGTTACGAGGCGATTTCGATGGCGATAGTCTCCACGGTTACATCCCGCAGTCGTTGGAGTCCCGGGTCGAGCTCCGGGAGCTCGTTACGTTGGAGAAACAGCTCGTTGACAAGCAGAGCGGCGAGAACCTGTTGTCGTTAAGCCACGATAGCTTAACGGCCGCCCATTTGATGTTGGAGGACGGGGTGTTTTTCGACCGCGCTCGGTTGCAGCAGCTCCAGATGTTTTGCCAGAACCGGCGGTCGGAGTTTTTTCCGGCCGTTACGAGAAAGCCGAAGGATTCGGGATCCCGATCGCGATCCGGGTCGTCGAGTTTTTGGACCGGGAGGCAGCTTTTTAGCCTCGTGATGGATAAAGATTTCGATCTTGATGTGGCCGGGGCACAGATTAAGAGCGGGGAGTTTGTCGGGTTTTCGAATCCCTCTTCGTGCCTTCAGTCAGGTGATGAGAACTTATATAGTTATTTGATTGAAAACTGTCGAGGTGAAGAGGTTCTTGAATTCCTTCACTCGGCCCAAGAATTGCTTATCGAGTGGCTATCGATGAGGGGTTTTAGCGTCTCGTTGTTGGATCTTTATTTATCGTCCGATGCCCAAAACAATATGAATGATGAGGTTTTTTACGGCTTACGAGAAGCCGAACGACAGGCTCACGGGCAGCTGTTGATGGTGGACGATCACCAAGACTTTCTCGCCGGAAAATTGACGGAAAACGAAGGGTATAACGAATTGGATTCCGAGAAATTATGCCACGATCAGCAGACATCGGCCGCGTTAAGCCGGGCATCGGCTTCGGCTTTCAAGGAAGTGTTTCGGGATCTTCAGAATCTTATTTACAATTACGCCCCTAAAGATAATTCGTTTCTTTCGATGTTGAAAGCGGGAAGTAAGGGAAACATGCTGAAGTTTGTTCAGCACAGCATGTGTTTGGGTTATCAGCATTCGTTAGTCTCGTTATCGTTTCACTTCCCTCGGCGGTTTTCTTGCGTTTCTTGGAACGAACATAAGAGGGCAGAATTGTCATTTCCTGCAGGGGTGGACCGGTACGTTCCGTACGCTGTTATAAAGAGTTCTTTTTTGGCGGGTCTTAATCCGCTCGAGCTATTCGTGCACTCGGTGACGAATCGGGACGCTTCGTTCGGCGGGCATGCGGATATTTCCGGGACGTTGTTTCGGAAACTCATGTTTTTCATGCGGGATATATATGTTGGGTACGATGGGACCGTGAGAAATTGTTACGGGGATCAGCTTGTTCAATTTTCGTATAATTCCGAAAACGCCCCTGGTCGAAAAAAGTCGCTTTTGGGTAAGGCGGAGTATGGGGAGCCGGTTGGTTCGTTGGCCGCGTGTGCGATCTCGGAAGCTGCGTACGGTGCTTTGGATCAGCCGATCAGTGCGCTCGAGAATTCGCCTTTGCTAAACTTGAAGGTTTGACTATTTTTTCCAAATGTCTAAATTACCCTTTAAAGAATGAGTCTTGTAGAGCCTAGTCGATATAATCAAGATGTGTTTGACTATCTTCAAAATGTCTAAAATACCCTTCTAAGAACGAGTCTCGTAGAGCCTAGTCGATATAATCAACATGTGTTTGACTATTTACCAAATGTCTAAAATACCCTTTGTAAAGAATGAGTCTCGTAGAGCCTAGTTGATATAATGAACATGTGTTGGACTATTTTCCAAATGTCTAAAATACCCTTTAAAGAATGAGTCTTGTAGGGCGTAGTCGATATAATGAACACGTGATTATTTTCCAAATGTCTAAAATACCCTTCAAAGAACAAGCCTCGTAGAGCCTACTCGTTGTAATCAACATGTGTTTGACTAATTTCCAAATGTCTAAAATACCCTTCAAAGAACGAGTCTCGTTTATATTAAACTTTGTGCAATAAGTAGAAGTAACGTGTATTTATGCATTCTTGATTTAATGAATCTAACGGAATTGCCGTTTAATCGTACAGAAAGTGCTCGAATGTG
This sequence comes from Centaurea solstitialis, assembly GCA_030169165.1. Lineage (NCBI taxonomy): Eukaryota > Viridiplantae > Streptophyta > Magnoliopsida > Asterales > Asteraceae > Centaurea > Centaurea solstitialis. The sequence goes on from CM058044.1 coordinate 80,898,856, forward strand.
GTGTTAGAAAGCTTAGTGGTAACAAAACCGCATCGCTCTTCTTGTCACAAAAACTTAAAAGATGGACGAATGGATTCGAATATGGAGCGATAGATGTCAAGAATCATTTGGAGAAATTATTGTTGCAAGACGTCGTTTCTCTCGTCACCATATTGTAAGTTCTTTTTTACCCTTTTAACTTGTTGGATTTTCGTTTCTTATTAGCAAAAGTCTTGACTATATATTTCTTTTTATGTTGACTTAGCTATTCCCCACAAACCGGCAAACGGTCTCGTGTCAGTCCGTGGATTTGCTATTTCCGTATAAGCAAGGTAATGCAATTTTTTATTTTATTTTATGTTTTTACCCCTCTGCCCGTACCCAAATAGGAAAATCGGGTCTTTTAGTATTTTTGTTGATTATAAATATAAGAATGAAAGAATAAAGATGCATAAAGGGTCTTTTAGGGTGCTTTTGGTACACTGGACAAGACAGAAAAGAACAGGGACCACTGTCCCATATTTTCCAAGACTTTTTACTTTTATATGGAACAGACATGAAGATAGTGGAACAGATTTGTTCCACCATATGGAACAGATTTGTTCCACCATATGGGACAGTGGTCCCTATATATTTTACCAATATAACCTCAAAATGAAACTTAATTCTCTTCTAAAACATCAAATACTCATTCTTTACACTTAAACTTTCATTTTCAGAATATCATATTTATTTATACGGTTTCTCTAGTTCGGTTAATTTACGTAATTTGTTAAATATTAATAATAATAAACCGATACAGAAAATGTATAGAATTAAAATTGGAAACCACATACTTTTAATTTTAGCGTCATTTTAATATATGTTATCAAAATATTTATTTTATAATTTAATAAATTAATCATTAGATATAAACAATTCATTAGGGGTAAATTGGTCATTTTATCTGTTCTGTCATGTCCAGTTCCATCTTACCAAATACCGAACAGATGTTTTTCTGTTATCGTTTCACGAGTTTTCTTTGAATGAAGTTTCTTTCTTTTCCGCTTTTATAGGAAGCTGCTAACAGGAAGCAACTAAGAGTGCAGTCGGTTATCAACGCTCTAAAGCGCAAATGCTCGGACTCAACAAGTTTGAAGAAATTAAAACTGACTCTACCGAAATTAGAGATAGCATCCAAGTATGGTTTTTTGGTTCAACGATCGTTTATTGGCGTTTATATTTATAAAAAAAGTTACGAATTTTGTGATTATTTCAGGAATTGTCCTGAAGATGATGCAAAAAACGAGCACGTTTTTATCACCGCTCAAATAGTTGACGTTTCAAACAACTCACTGAATCTCCTCCAGGATGTGGTGGTGCCATTCCTTCTAGAAACGGTTATAAAAGGTCTTATTATAAACTTCCTTTTAGGAGCTTAATCAGCTTAATGGGGCTCACAACTTATTCAGTCAACTATACATGACTTTTTGGTAGTGGCTTAATGATATAGAAAGTGGCTTATTCAATAAGCATCTTGGTTTGGGAGGGAGGGAGGGAGGGGGGGGGGGGTTGCTCTTTATGCAGAAAGCTAATTTTTTACGAAACACGTTTCTCTCTATTAGAGAACACTCTGGCTCCCGGTCCATACAGACAGATTAATTCACAGAGACAACTTAATCCATACAGGACTAATATAGGCCTGTTTGGTTGGATTTCCATTTATAGTCCTATGTGAATAACGTTGTCTGTGTGGATTAATCCGTTTGTATAGATTGTCTAGGTTTTTGTTTGGGAGGGTTTTTTCTTATAGGTGTAATGAGCTTGTCTCTTTTAAATGAGAGGGACATGTTTGGAAAAAACTTGGCTTTCTGCATAAAGCTCCCATCTAGAAGCTTAACTAATAAGCCACTTTTTATATCATTAAGCCACTACCAAAGAATCATGTATATAAGTTGTGAGTGCCATTAAGTTGCTTACAAACAACTATACATGACTGTTTGGTACTGGCTTTATTGGTATAGAACGTGGCTTATTCAATAAGCTTCTAGGGGGGATCTTTATGCAGAAAGCCAAGTTTTTATGAACTCGTCTCTCAATAATAAACACATGCTTCCATCTATGAAACAACCTTCCCTATCCATACAGACAGATTAATTCACACAGATAACTTATTAGATTTTGAGCTATTCTTGTTAAGAAGCAAAGATTACTTATTCAATCGAGATTTATATAAAGATGAAAACTTTATGATAATAAAAGCTCGGCAAAACAACTGGTTCTTTTTAATTTCTAATTTTTATTTAAAATCGTATCTCATTACTCTTTGCGATTTATTTAGGATCTTCGAACGTCAAGAAAGTGGATATCCTGTGGCAAGATTGTCCAAAAGCGCCAAAATCCGGCAGAGAATCTTCCGGCGAACTTTACTTGCGTGTTTTCATGTCGGAAAACTGCGACCGAAGAAACTTCTGGAAGTTTCTTATGAATGATTGCATCCAAATAATGGAGATGATCGATTGGGAAAGAAGCCATCCGGATGACATCCAAGACGTGATTATTGCTCAAGGAATTGATGCAGCAAGAAACCATTTTCTTTCTGTACGTTTTCACGATATGTGTGTGTTGTACCCCTGCATTTGGACCGTATGCACTTGTGCATAGCAGTAAATTGAATTGTTTTTTGGTTTTTATGCACATGTGCATTATGCACCTGTCCATATTACAATTACGTTTATGCACAAATGCATACGGTCCAAATGCAGGGGTACAAGGGTGTTCCTTGGTTTTCCGATTTTCTAAGGTTTTCCCGTGCACCTACCCTATATAATATATATATATATATATATATATATATATATAATTTTCACCAAAGAATCGTGTTTCTTGAGTTGTAACGTGTTAAATAACTGTTTTTTTTTTTAAATTCAGACACTGAAATCGGCAATATCGGATACCGGGAAAAACATACTTCCGGAACATTTGGCGCTTGCGGCCGATTGTTTATCGGCTACGGGAGAATTTGTTCCGATAAATGCGAAAGGGCTAATGCTACAGAGAAAACAAGCGTCTATTTCCGCGCCTTTTACTCAAGCGTGCTTTTCTGTGAGTATTTTGGTGGCATTTCAATATGGCGGTTGGGTGAATTTTTTAACGTTGGTTTTGTTACATGTTTAACGGAAATTACAATCGGTTGTAGAATCCCTCTGATTGCTTCGTGAAAGCTGCGAAAAGTGGGGCGACGGATAAACTCGAAGGGACTATCGATGCGTTATCGTGGGGAAAAGTTCCTGCTCTTGGGACCGGTGGAAGATTCGAGATTTTATTTTCCGGCGAGGTAAGCGTTATGCTAATCGTTGTAAACGAGTGTTAACTTCATCGTTTTAAGATGAGGGGCATTATGGTCATTTTACCTTTTTTTTCTTCATAATGTTTTAGTATACAAGTTTATAAAGGTAAAATGACCAAAATGCCTGTCAACTTAACGGATGGACTAAACCACCGTTAGGGACAGGGACAGATAGTGATATATAGAATATACGTATGTGTGTAGAGTGAGGTTCACATAAAACCCCTAAAAGATGAAAAATTGAGGAACACCTCGTAATTATTCATCTGTATTGTATGCACTTGTGCATACAAGTAATTGACGATATTTCCTTTTTTTTTTTTGAGAAGGTTCGTCTGGGCTTTTCCCAGACTACATCCTTGGCAATTTTTACCGAGAGCTAAAATATGCTCCCTTGGGATTAATACTCAGTGGCCACCAATTGTGCACGCATGGATTTGAACCCGGGTGGGAGCTACCATCCTTTAGGAACTTACCACTACGCCACACATTGGTGGTTATATTTCCTAGTTTCTGTGAACATGTTATGCACATGTGCATACCGGATAAATAAATTACTTACAAATTACGTGTATGCATGTGCGCATACTCTACAAATGAATGGTTAACTGGGTTTCGCTTAGTTTTTCATTTTTATGCCGTTTTCCCTTGAACCTGACCCAGTATATTATACACACGCACAAAAACACACTCATGTACACACATAGAGGGAGGTTCAGCGGAAAACCTCAAAACCGAAGAACACCCTGGTAGCCCTTCATCTAGACGGTATGCATTTATGCATGTCACAAATAACTTGTACGCACAAGTGTATACCATCCAGATCAAGGGCTATCTGGGTGTTCCTCAGTTTTCCAATTTTTTTGAGGTTTTCCCCTGAACTTGACCCCATACGCATATGTCGTATTCTTGGCTTTTTACCGTTTCAGCATTTATCTTGGTAATTATACATACTCACGATTGATAGTACCCCAGAAACACCAAATCGATAAACCGGAAGACGTATACAGTCTCTTGAGCAAGCATATAGATTCCCCAAAAGAGAAAGTGGAGGTCCCGATCAAGATCGACGAGAATAAGCACACAGACAACGATAACCCGGCTCCGTTGCAACCATATAACCATTTTTCTGTAGACGGAAGTGCCGATATAATGAAAACCGTGTTGAAAAAACATATATCCGCCGAAGATATCAAGCGATTGTCAAAAGACTTAAAGCACATACTTTACAAGTGAGTTTCCGCCCCGTCTTTTTACCTTTTTGCGTCATTTTAATTAGCTTATCGTATTATTTCCGTTATGAAATAGGTACGATGTTAATCACAAGTTAAGCCAAGACGACAAGCTTGTTGCTTGGAAAGCGTTATTTTTTCACCCTCGAAGGGACGAGAAGATTGGAATCGGAGTTTACGAAATAAAGGTACGCCAACCGTTTTTTATATTGTTTATTTCGTGTTTTTTCTGGAGTAAATTACAAATTTGGTTCCTGTGGTTTGGTGTTTATAACACATTTGGTCTCTACAATTTAAAAATACAGTTTAAGTTTAAACACTATGGTTTGAAAATCCTTGCGGATTTGGTGCCGGGCCTAACGTCGTTAAAGAAACCCGTTAGGTGAGGGGCACTTTAGTCTTCTCCACGTTTATCTGATTTTTATTTAAAAGTGGAAAAGACTAAAATACCCCTCACCTAGCGGTTTCTTAAATGATCCTTAGTCCCAGGGACCAAATCCGGACGGATTTGCATGCCATGGTCTTTAAATTTAAATTGTAATTTTTAAATTGTAGGGACCGAATGTGTTATAAAATATAAACACCAAACCATAGGAACCAAATGTGTAATTCACTCGTTTTTTATGGGTTGTGATTCCCCGTTTGTGTTATAGGTCGGGTACCACTCGACACATGGGAGTTCACGTTGCTTTGTATTGGAACGGGTGGATGGAACATTGGAAGATTTTTCGTATCACAAATGCATACATCACGCGTTGGAATTGATCTCGCCGACCGAAGCCAAGTTGTATGAGTCGAGGTGGTTCGGGAGAGACTAATAAGGAAATGAAGATGTTGTGATTTTAATGTGTTTTTTTGTTCTTTTGTTGTGATTATAATTAAGGGAAGATGTTCTTCAGCTTCTTTTTGCTGCTTCCACTGAAATTTGTTTGCCTATTTTCCGGCGAGGAACTCTTAGTGGAAGTAGCAACGAGAAGCTTGGAACAATCAATAATCCTGTCTCGTTAGTTGCATTCATTGTATTTCTAGTTGGACGTCGACTTTTGTAGCTAATTTTTTGATCCTTTTCGGTTTCTTATTTTGTAACATTTAGATTTCTTTCGCGGGTAAATTCTTAACAATCCCTTTGTAGACAAACACCAACCACCGTTGTTCCAAGCGAGAGTGGAATAGAGATGGTTGATGTCCGTTGGATAACATGACTTGAAGGAGGGTCCTCACGTTGAGCTCTCTATGAAAGCGGGTCGGACCTTGAAAAGATTGGCTTGATCTGGTTTTTGGGCCTGGCTTGGTTCTAGGGTCGGGCTTATTGAGCCCGACCATATTGAGTGATTGCAATGTCCACCTTGATAAAGTGGTGTTCTTGCCTATCGAACTGCAATCCAAGGGAATAAAAACATATTGGGTTGATCGGGCTTTAGGGTCCGACATAGTTTGTGGGTCGGGCTTAATAAGCCTGACAATTTTGAGTGATTGCCGGGCTATAGGGTCAGACATGGTCCTAGAGTCATTGGCTTGATCTTAGGGCCTGACATGGTTCTTGGGTTGGGATTATTGAACCCTACCGTTTTGAGCGGTCGGACCCTATGGTCCTAGAGTCATTGGCTTGATCCGGCTTTAGGGCCTGATATGGTTCTTGGTTCGGGCTTATTTAACCCGACCATTTTGGTTGATCAGGTTACAGGACCTGACATGGTCCTAGTCTCCTAGAGTCATTGGCTTGATCGGGCTTTTGGGCCTGACATGGTCCTTGGTCGGGCTTATTAATCCTTACCATTTTGAGTGATCAGGCCCTATGGTTCTAGAGTCATTGGCTTGATCCGACTTTAAGGCCTGATATGGTTCTTGGGTTGGGCTTATTAAACCCGATCATTTTGGGTGATCAGGCTGTAGGACCTGACATGGTCCTAGAGCCATCGGCTTCATCGGGCTTTTGGGCCCAATATGGTTCTTGGGTCAGGTTTATTGACCCCGACCTTTTTGAGTGGTCCGGTTACAGGTCCCATAGGATCCTTGGGTTGGGCTTATTGAGCATGGCTTTTTTGAGTGGGAATATAATAAGGCAAAGGCAATAATATAATAAGCATGTGGAGATAGACTTTTTGTTGGTGTATTATTGAGAAACATGACTACATCTTACTGGCAATATTTGATTAAGGATTAAGGCTTTACACGATCAAATCTTACCAAAAAGGAAGCTCCTTAATTCATTATTATAAATATATTATAACATGATATATTATATTAAATATATTGGCATCTTGGATTCTGTCCTTATAAATCATTAAATAATTGGATATTGTTTTGTACCTATCTAAGACATGGCATATTGATATGGGCCTAAAATCATTAAATTAATAATGCCAAACATAAGCAAACATAAACAAAAGTCCTAAAAAACTTGTGGAGATGGGTGTTGTATAGAACTATAGATTGTGATGTGAGTTATTAATTGTTAAGTAAATTACATAATTTATTCCTCTGGTTTACTGAAACTCTGTTGTAATTTCAAAATTTAAACTGATAACTTCAGTAGTTTCAGGAAACCGGATGCAACAATTATCAGTTTTTTTATAAGTTTAAATTTATAGGCCACCAATAACTTCTATCATGATTTTAGGTTAGAATTTAAAATTATTATTCAGTTAGCTTTGGTTTGAAGTTGTCACAAGCAATCATAGTTTTAAAAGAAATTGTGTGGCTAAGGTTTTGATTGAAGGGTTTAAAGTTATGGCATTTGTGTCATTGTAGTGAGGTCAACTTCTTATTCATAGCTTTTCATTTTGGATCACAACTTTGGACCAGGTTATAAAAATGGGATCTGTCTAAATCATAGCATATGTGCCCATTATGTCCACATTCTTCTTTCTTGAAAAAGAATAAAATATTTATAAATTATAATATATTTATATGGTGATTTAGGTATACATTTTACGACGAAGGATTGCGTGAAATGTGTAAATAGAGATTTGTATTCGTTATATTTTTAATTAATGTTAACCCAATAGTTTAGATTAATCTTAAAATAACCGATGAAGTAGCTTAAATGGTATTTTTAAGGGTGAAGATTTTTTTAGCCTTTTTCTTGATAGTTACCCGTCTTATTGTGAATCAACTCTATATTTTATTAGCCGTCGTATAAATTTAAATAAAATATTACAACAGAAAAGCCATGTTGTCCGGTTCAAATCCTTGAAGAAGAAATATATTATAAAACATGAATCATGTTTTTATCATTATAAAATATAAAGAAATTGATATTTAAATAGGAAAGTTGTAGGTACATCTCATTTTCAAGATCTAGATTAAAATGATTTAATGTCACGTCTATTAACTTTTAAACAAATAAACATAATTAGCATATATAATGTAACATGTTCATCAATATTATATTTGTTAGTGGAGTGAGAATATTCTTCTAATGGTAGAACAAATTAATTGCTATATCATAATATAATAAAAATAAAAATATAATTGTAAAATAAAGTTTACTAATAGTTACAAATAATAATGAACACTAATAAATTATTTTCGATTAGAGTGATTTACGGTTAAAGATTTTTGTGTTACCATTATTAACTATTGAAATTCTTATTTAAGTCTGCATATGCTAAGCTAATAACACAAAATGAATCAAAATGGTAACCCTGTGAAAAATGGTAGTTTTTTTTCCGATACACACATTTAACTTAAGAATAATCAAACATAAAACCAAGTAAATCTAGTTAAAAGTAAACAAAAAATGTTACCACTACTATATATATATATATATGTATATAGTTTTTCAATTTTCATTAATTAAAACCTTCGTCATCAACAATGGTGAGCATCAGTATGCAGCGTGTGCTTATGAATATGTGTAATTTTTGTGTGAAAATGGTTAGCCAACAATTAGGGTAGGATGGGCTCAAAACCAGTATGGTTGATATATATATATATATATATTTAGTTTTCATGACTCAAAGCCACATCATCAACAATGATGTAAATCGTCATGCGGTGCCTATGGTGTGCCTTGTGTATATGTGTAAACTTCATGTGAAAAATAGTTAACCAACATTGCAGACAAGCTGGAATCAAATCGAGTTTGGTCTAAGGATGAAACATACTTATTTAATTTTCATGAATCAAAGTCGACATTATTAGTCAAATTTGATTTGATTTGTTAATACCTCTAATTTCACACGAACATCTTAACTTGCAATAAGTAAAGACTGGGATAAATTTGAGTTTAGTCAAATTTGATTTGATTTGTTATTAATGTTTTTCTTTCTTAACTTCAAATATATTTAAAAATCTATTATTTAAAGTAAGGGGGCAATCTTTTATAAAATTAAATAATTTAAAGAGTTGTAAAGTTTGATCATATCATTTAACAACTTCAATCTCTCTTTTAAATAACATTTTAATCTTATCTATTAATTAAAAAATATATAAATTTAGACGCTAAATAATTTTTTTTTGTCTATTTACTTTAATACAGAAATTCATTTAATACACGTAAAATTATTAAAGCAATGTAAACAAAAAAACAAATATTTGTCCAAATAACTTTATTTATAATAATAAACAAATTGAGACACACACCCACGCACATGTCTATATAAAGTTAATTCATTCTATAATTTCAATACTATTTACAAATAAATTTGAGGCATCATGAAACAAAATATATTATTTATACCATGTTATTTTGTATGTAAAATGTTAAAGATTATTATTATTTCAAACACACATAAGTTATGAATATTTCACACAAGAAACAATATTGCATAAATACCAGACATTTACACATATTGTTTCATATTTGAAACAAAACGTGAAAATGATCTATTTATAGTTTGTATGACTTAGTAAATGTATAAATAATTATATGTGTGTGGGGGGGGGGGGGGGGGGGGGTTGTTATTTGAATTAATTAAATCATTAAAACTTATGCATTATGATAACCATACTTTTTTTTTTATCAGATTTGTTTTAATCATGTAAACAACAATTATTAGACGTTAACGCAAGAATGTTATAAGCCAGATTGGGTGTTTGATTAGGTATTTTTCGGTTATCATAGGGTAGGAAGGTTTTGAGGTCGGTAAGTAGGTAATGGTCCTTATTTAAAGTACACGTACAAAGGTTGGATATATAAAATAATTAATAAATTATTTATATTTTTTTAATAAATTAAACATAAAAAAGTAAATTACAAATTTAATCATTCAACTCATATTTAATTTGCAAATTTTTTCTCTTTGAATCTTAATATTTAACTTACGAAATGACGTTTTTTTGATAAAAATGTTAGATCCAATACACGACATTCTAACAAATAAAAAATAAAATTTATAATGGTGTAATAGAAGACCAATGATACTATAAAAAGTAATTTTATAAATATAATACCCTGATAAGAAATATCATATCAACAAAATACTATATGTAAAAATCCTACAATATATAGACATTAAAAATTTAAAATAACATACGAATAAGGTAAATTATGCCATTTAAGTTCAAATAAAAAGATTACATATTGTTATTAAAAAATCAAAATAGTAAAAGAATTTCCATAAATAAGTTATTATATCAAACATTTAACTCTATTTATAAATTAAAAAAAATGAAAAATCTCTTTAAAACCATTTGGTTTTCAAAATTAAATTTGAATTAATTATAGATAAAGACCTTGTTGAAAGGATCACGACATTCCATGGGGTGAAAACTAAAAAAACGATATTGACATGATCCTTTAATTTAATACATATTTTAATCATAAAAGATATGGACCATAAAATAAAAAAGGTAGTGATAAATAATTGTATATTTTATTTACCGTGGGGCGAATTCAAAGAATAATTATTGCATTGGAACCATAAATCAAGCTGTCATATATCTCATGGCAAACCACAAAGAGCCAAATGACCCTAACTCAAAGAGCCAAATGGCCCACGAATATTCATAGGCTAATAAATACATCTTAAATTGTTTTGCTTTGATTTTCATTAAATTGGTACTATAAATTGTAAAGATTTTTGATTTAGGAGGGGTTTTTATCCAAGAATCACTTATCGATGAGCCCAACCAGTTCTATATTAACCTGTCTTAGGCCATCCTTAATAGGCATATGTGGCAATCGGTACCACCCCCATACCGGTGGTAACACCGTTGTGGATTAGGGGTATGGTACCGGTAGTGGAGGGTATCGGTACCCCATTACCGACGGAAGGAAAAGCAACAACCCCCCCTACCCCCCCCTCTCTATCTCTTTCTTCTTTCTCTCTCTACCTTTTTTAATTTTCTTTTTTTTAATCAATTAATTAGAGGGGTATGGTATTGGTATGGTTAAGGATGAATTGGTATGGTGTTGGTAAGGTGTTGGTAAAGCTGATGTGACAGCAAAAATGAGAGGTATGAGGGGTACGGCTAAGGATGGCCTTAGAGGACACCAATCTAAGAAAACATATTTTTGCTTGCTCATTTGTGGCTAGTAGGGGGTTTGAGATTGAACTCAGGGCTTGTTTTGTATTTGTGTAGAGTTTCTGTACACTTTTGACAATTGAGCTACATATCAAAGGTGTTTAGAGGGTTTTTTTTCACAGATAAAATGAGCGTATTTTTTAATTGTGAAAGACATTTGAAAAAAATTCTTGAGTTTTTTTTTTGTTGTTGCATAAAGCTCTCGTCTAATATCTTACAAAACAAGCCAATTTTTATATCATTATGCCAACACTAAACAGTTGTATATAGCTAACCGAGTTAATTACGAGTTGCATCAAGTTCGTTAAGATGCTACAATTAAAAAAAATGATAAAAATCACACGTTTTTTTCAAGTTTTTGTTTTTTTAATAGAAAATAATAGAAATAAATAATTTTTTTTCGTGTTTTCCCAAAATACAAAAATTATAGATATTGTAACAATTAAAAACATTCATAAAATCAGACATATATACCCATTTATTAGAATCCATTATACAATAAATAAATACATATTGAAAAAATGATATCTCTTATTTTCTTTTTTCTTAGAATAAAAATTTATTTTCATCATGTTATTTATTATAAATGGATCCTTTTATGAGATGAACCGTGTGCTTTATGTAAATATATACATGAGACCCAATATAAAAAGGTCTACTTTATGTAAAAATATGTAAAAAAAAAAATCCATATAACAATACCTTTCAAAAAATACAAATAAATTCCTGTTTTTCACTTCCATTTATCTTTCCAAATTCAAAAATAACATGAAAAGATTTCTTCAATAATTATACTTCAACTTTTTGGGTAAAAAAAATAGAAATCTACATGAATAAAATAATAATTTATAACAAAAAAACAAATTGTATTAAAGTGAATCTATCTATAATATTTAGATTGATATCAAAACAAAAAAGATCAGCGCCACCTCTCCTCCAATCCACCCTCTTGCCTCCATCTATCTTTTTTCCTCTGCTTAAATCAAACAAACAAACCAAATCTTGATTAATTTTTTTATTTTTCAATTATATAGTCAAATCTCAGCTGCCCTTTTTTCGATAATTATAGTTAGAGGTCAAATTTCGAATCCTTTTCTTTTATAATCACACCCCGCTTAATTAGTAGTATTAGTAGTCGCCAAATCCTCTGTTCTTCATAAGGATTCTTTCCATTTGGTGTACTTCTCATTGAAAGGTTTGATTTTCTATTTTCTTCTTGATGGTTTCAATTTTTTCAAGTTTATGGTATTTAGATTTGGGCTTTTTTTGAATTGGGTTTTTTTTGGGTGTTTGAATTTGTGGTGGATTTGGATGAGTTTGATTAATTGGGGTTTTGTTTCATTTTCTTGAAGATAAAATCACCCAAAAAGAAAAAGTGAAAAAAAAATGCAACTGTTTGTGTATGTAGTTGTTAGGAGACTTGACTTGTATTGTGTTTTAGCAAGTGGGTGTTTTTTGATTTGAAGCAATTACACAGAAAACTAGAAAAAGTTTGCTGCTTTAGTTGGTGTTTGTTGGATTTATAAAGAAATCTTTATAAATGTGTAATGTTTTTTGTATTTTGATTTGAGAACTATAGGTAAGTTTGCTGCTTTATGCAAGTTAAGATTCATTCTTGTACTTTTGGGAACATGAAATTTTGTGGGTTTGAAATCAAATGGAACACACTTTAAAAGTTTAAATCTTGAATTGATTTTGCACCAATTCAAACTTGGGATTTTGGGAACTTGAGAGTTTATGGTTTTTAGAAATCAGTTGGAATACTTTTAAGTTCAAATCTTGAATTGATGTTGCAGAAATTCAAACTTGGGATTTTGGCAACATGAAACTTTGTGTTTTTAGAATCAATTGAAACACTTTTAAGTTCAAATCTTGAATTAATTTTGCACAAATTCAAATTTGGGATTTGGGGACAAGATTTTGTGGTTTAAAATTTGAATTGGAGCAATTTTGGTTCAAGATTTGAACCGAGATGAACGCGGGTTCAAGTTGATTGAAACACAACGTGTTCGATAAATGGTGATAAAAGTTCTTGATTGTTACTAAACTTCAAATCTTGAATAATCTTCAAATAGCTTGAGTTCATGTGTTAGATTCTAATGAAATTTGCATCGATCTTATGGGTGTATTATGTCTTATTCATGTCATTCTTTTTCATCCATCAACTAACACAAATGATTTGCTCTTGGAATGTATTTGCATACAATAATTTTATGTTAATTTAAAGAATCTATGAAATGTGGCTATATTTGTTGTGAAAAAGACATTATGAGATGCTAATGTTTGAGGTCATTTTTACTATAAAATTTCCATTAAATTCTTTGCAGTGAAAGATGGTTGCTTTCGGGAAAAAGTTGAAGGACAGACAAATCGAAGAATGGAAAGGGTACGTTGCATTCCTTTTTGTTGGAAGGGTGTTTTGTGTTATTCCCAAACTAATCCTCGTAAATTATAGCTGTAAGACATCAACCCTGATTCTGTGGCCACAACTGTTGTGGACGTCTGGAATTGAACCTTGGGTAAATGGGATAGCATGCCACAACTTTTCTTTAAAGATTTCTTGATTTGATCGGTGTTGAAATAATCACATAAACATATATGGTTTTACACAACTTTGCATATTTTCAGATATTATATCAACTACAAACTCATGAAGAAAAAAGTAAAGCAATATGCTCGCCAGATCGAGTCCGGAGGACTTGAACGCAGATACGTCCTCAAAGATTTCTCAAGAATGCTTGATAACCAAGTAAAAAACACACTAATCCAACCTTCTTTTCTTTAAAAAACATATTTTTTTGAGCTTTTCGTTAAAGGGTATGTTTATATGAACGCAGATTGAGAAGATCGTACTTTTCTTATTGGAGCAACAAGGGCTGCTTGCAAGCAGGCTAGACGCACTCGGAAAACAGCAAGATGCGCTTCAAGAGGAACCCAATTTCGCAAGAATATCGGATTTACGAGAAGCGTATAGAGACGTTGGAAGAGATCTATTAAAGCTTTTGTTTTTCGTGGAGGTTAATGCCATTGGGCTGCGAAAGATTCTTAAGAAGTTTGACAAACGTTTCGGGTATAGATTTACGGATTACTATGTCAAAACTCGGGCTAATCATCCTTATTCGCAGCTTCAGCAAGTGTTTAAGCATGTGGTAATATGCCATTTCTTGTTGTTTTTCGGGTTTTTTTAATGATAATTTACGTATTTTGATTCAAGCAAAAGTGTAATGGAACTTGCAGGGTTTAGGGGCAGTGGTTGGAGCGATATCTCGTAATCTTGCTGAACTTCAAGATCGTCAAGGGAGCTACTTATCGATTTACGACCAGCCTGCTCTTCCTCTACAGGTTTTTTTTACCATTTAAGTTTGTGTATATTTGTTTTGTATTTGGTGCATTTCTGTACATTAAAACCTTGTATTTAATATGTAATATACTATATATACATATATATTGCACGAGGGAGGTTTAGGGGAAAACCCATGAAAAATGAAAAAGGAGGCTTGGAAATTGTTCTTCTAGACAGTGTAGATGTGCTTGCAAGTAATTGAAGCTGTTTTTTATGCACATATGTAAGGGTATGCACATGTGCATACCATCGAGGTGAATATTTACCAGGGCGTTCCTCAATTTTTCATAATTTCGTGGTTTTCCCATGAACCTAATCTTGGCCTTATATGTACACACACATAGGGTCAGGTTTAGGGGAAGACTGCAAAAGAAAAAAAATGAAAAACTAAGGAATACCCTGGTAACCTTCATCTATGAGCCATAAACATGTGCATACAAGTAATTTCTAAATAAGTTGTCTGGTATTCACATGTGCATTACATGCACACGTGCATAAAATCCAAAAATTAGCTTCAATTACTTGTATGCATATATGCATATCGTCCGGATAATGGTTACTAGGATGTTCCTCAATTTTCCATTATTTGGGGTTTCCCCCTAAACCTCCCCCTCTCTCATGTGTGTGTGTGTGCGTGCGTGCGCGTGTATATAATTTCATCCTGGAGGCTTACGCCAAGGGAAAATGATTCCGTATTTTAAAACCTTGCATTTACTTTTAGTAAACCTAAAAACCATGGTGGAAGTTATTGGCAACCCACAACTTTGAACTTATAAAAAGCTCACAAATCTACTTTTCAATCCATATGATAAACAAGAATTGCTCATCTCATCTACCTATTAATATATCATCGTCCACTTAACTGGCAGGATCCCGTAATCGACACCATACGAGCGGCCGTCGACCGATTAAGTTACTCCACGAATTTCCTCACCTTTTTGGGCCAACATGCTCTTATCATGCAAGAGGAGTTACCGATGCCCACGGAGGAATCCGTTGATGATCAAAGATACCATTTTATGTCGCTTCTATTGAACCTAGCAAACACGTTTCTTTATATGGTCAATACTTATATCATCGTTCCGACGGCCGACGACTATTCCATGAGTCTTGGAGCTGCTGCAACAGTTTGCGGGATCGTGATTGGTGCAATGGCCGTTGCCCAGATATTCTCGTCGGTTTATTTCAGCGCTTGGTCTAACAGATCGTATTTTAGACCGTTGATCTTTAGCAGCATCGTGCTTTTCGTGGGCAACGTTATGTACGCAATGGCTTATGATTTTAACTCAATTGCAGTGCTTCTAATTGGCCGTGTATTTTGTGGGTGAGTTTGAGAACATATCTTTGACTTTTACGTGGTTAAACCTGCTTTTTAAAGAATCGATCTTGATCACGTTTCGATCCAACTTTTCGTTGTGGTTTTCGTATTTTTTATTGGCTGTTAGAAAGTTTAATGTGGGTGTCGAAAGTTTGGTTTCGTTGTCGTTCCGTTTTCACTTTTCATCAAGTTGAAGTTTTTTCGGTTTGATCTCAAAAGTCAAACCTACTTTCAAAAAAATTCGATCTTGATCACATTTCACTCCAACTTTTCGCTGTCGTTTTCGTACCTTTATCAGCTGTTACAAAGTTGAAGTTTTATCGGGTTGACCTCAAAAGTCAAACCTAATTTCAAAAATTCAATCTTGATAACATTTCGATCCAACGTTTCGCAGTCGTTTTCGTATTTTTATCACCTTTTTACAAATTCGAACGTGGGTATCGGAAGTTTGATTCCGTTGTCGTTTCCCTCTTCATCTTTCATCAAGTTGAAAATTTTTCGGTTTGACCTCAAAAGTCAAACTACACTCATTTGATGTCAACTGCGATTAATTTTGAGTACATTTAACGATTGACTTTTGTGATGGACAGTCTTGGTTCGGCTAGGGCGGTTAACCGGCGGTATATCAGTGATTGCGTTCCGCTAAAGATTCGGATGCAGGCTTCGGCAGGTTTCGTTAGCGCGAGTGCTCTCGGGATGGCATGTGGGCCCGCACTCGCTGGCTTGTTACAAGTCAAATTCAAGATTTACTGGTTGACCATCAACCAAAACACGTCGCCCGGTTGGATTATGGCTTTTGCTTGGTTGGTTTATCTTATCTGGTTATGGATCTCGTTTAGAGAACCTGCTCATCCAACCGAGGAGACTCATGCACCCGAGTCTACTACTGGTATTGATCTGATAGACTGCTTTATGGGACTTAAGTTTATCTGAATGTTATAAATGTTTCATGTGTTTGAAGCTTGATATTTTTTGTGGGTCTTGTTCTAGATGCGGCCAATAATGATGTTCTTGAAAAGGGTATAACTCAACCGTTGCTCATAAGTTCAGAGGCGCACCGAGAGGACGAAGAAGATGATGCGGAGTGCGATGGAAGTGAAGAAACTTCGGAAGAGTCGCGGGCACCCGTTAATTCTATTGGAGCGGCTTATAGATTACTCACACCTTCTGTGAAGGTTTGTCTAATAACCCGTTCATAGGAATGATCTAATAATCATTCATCTATATGGTATGCACATGTGCATATAAGTGAAGATGTTTCTTGGTTTCTATGCACGTGTGCATAGAGTTTAAGCAAGAGAGTGAGGTTTAGGGGAAAACCCCAAAAAATGAAAAATTGAGGAACACTTGATAACTATTTATCTGGATGGTATGCACATGTGCATACAAGTGAATATGTTTTCTGGTTTCTATGCACATGTGTATACGAGAAATTAATTTGATGCACATGTGCATACGAGACAAATTAATTTGATGCACATGTGCATATTAATTTGTTGCAAATGTGCATATATCATACAGATGAACAGTTTAATAGGGTGTTCCTAAGGTTTTCAATTTTTTTGCGGTTTTCCTCTGAACATTCATGGGAGAACTCTGTATTTTCTGAGAACTGTAAAATCCATTCCCAACCACACACGTTGAACTCATACATGGTAATTCACACCGTCAATACTCACTGATTCGAGGCATGAGTGTTTTACGTCTCAAACATTAAACCCATACATGGTAATTCATACTGTATTCTTTAAAATACCGGATATGGTTGGATCTCACAGTTCTCATAAATAATCGGGTTCTCAAATGATTACCACTTTGTATGTATAATTTGGCTTTCTTGGTGATAAATTTATGATCTTTGAGTGTTACCAACGTTTTTCAGGTTCAACTGTTGATATATTTCATGTTAAAATACGCAATGGAAATTTTGCTATCGGAATCTAGTGTCGTGACTACATACTACTTCAATTGGAGTACCGGAAAAGTTGCAATCTTTCTTGCGTGTCTCGGCTTGACCGTCCTTCCCGTAAATGTCATTGTCGGAAGTTATATCAGTAACATGTTTGAAGACCGGTAAATCTTTTCGATATCTTTACATACACTTAAAAAGTTGAGAGTTGGTCATGTATGCAGGGATATACTGTGTTCGTTTGGTTTGATTTGATTTATACAGCTAAAGTTGAAATCTTTTTTGTTTCCCTTTATTAGGCAAATTTTACTCGCATCCGAGATTGTGGTCTGTCTTGGGATTCTCATGAGCTTTCACGTTGTCATTCCGTATTCCGTGCCGCAATACGTCATTTCGGGACTCATCATGTTTGTCTCCGCCGAAGTATTAGAAGGTACGTTCTTTTTCTTTTCTTCTCTAATTTAGTCCACTTGTAGATGACTAAGGGCCTGTTTGTTAGCAGCTTAATGAGCTTAATGGGAGTTATAGCTTATTCAGCCAGCTATACATGAGTGTCTGGCAGTGGCTTAATGATATAGAAAGTGGCTTATTCAGTAAGCTTTTACGGGGGAGCTTTATGCAGAATGCCAAGTTTTTTCCGAACTTGTTCCTCCGAATTAAAAACTTGTTCTCTCATTGGTTGGGTTGGTTAGTTCCTTGTTTTGGCTTTTCAAAAAAAAAAAATCTTTACAGACAAATTAATCTACACAGACAACTTTATCCATAAAGGACTTAATAGAAAACTAATCAAACATCCCCTAAGAGCATCTCCAACAACTATGCTTATTGTTTGTAAAATAGAGTATCAAAAGTCAAAATATCTATAAAAAAAATTTACTTCCAACTCCGATAGTTATTCTGTTTTAGATGTCGTAGCATTCATTATATTATTAAAATAATCTACATATATCAATAACATATTATTTCTCCCTCCTAAACATTTTGCTTCAATGCCTCTTATTGGTGGAAAGCTTAAAATATTATTTCTTTTTCTTAAATAGCGAGTTTTAGAGATTTCTTTGAAGATTTCCATTTTCTCCCTTTTCATTTTTCTAATGTAGCATAACTTATAACAAAGTTGTTGGAGTAAAAAAATCTCTAAAACCACCAAAATATCTATTTTAGCATCGCTATTAGACCATCCTTAATGGAACCCAATTGCCATATCAGCTTTCCACTATCTTACCCAAACCAACCCAATCCATCCACAATGGTTTACCCAATATTACCCACACATTAAATAATAAATAATAAGAAGAAAAAAGAAAATAAGAGAGAGAGAAGAGAGAGGTGAGGGGGTGGGGTATTTCTCTCGGGTTGTAGAAGCCGAAGGGAATGGGAGGTGCTGGAACCCGAGGGTAGCACGGCGGTGTTGCCGATGCTACCCGATGAACCTGATGGTCTTAGAGATGCTCTAAGAACATTTCCAACGACTATGCTATAATTTTTCTATAATTGAAAATCAAAATCTAAAAAAAAAAAATCAAAAATAAATTCATTTTCAACAGAGACTCTATTTTAGCAGTCCTAACATTTAATATATTAATAAAATATTCAATATATATAATAAAGTATGGTTTTTCTCTTCTACACATCCAATTTCAATGTCTTTCACTGGGGGAAGAAAACTATAATATTGTTTCTCTCTCTTTTATGAAGTTTTAGAGATCTTTCTAAATTTAAAGATTTTTACCGTCTCTCACATCTTTTCTCTATATTAGCATACAAGATAGCATAGCTATTGGAGCAAAAATATGACTAAAATCTTTTCTTTTTCTTTATTTTAGCATAGTTGTTAGACATTTTCATGTTGGTTTGGTTTTCAGGGGTAAACTTGTCACTTTTGTCTCGGGTGATGTCATCGAGGCTCTCTCGTGGGACGTTTAATGGTGGGCTATTGTCCACGGAAGCCGGAACGATCGCTCGAGTGATTGCGGATGCCACGATTACGTTGGGCGGGTATTTGGGGCAGCACAACTTGTTGAACGTCACATTGTTGCCATCACTTGTGATTTGCGTAACGTCTATCGTGGCTACTTGTTTCACCTACAATTCTCTCTATTAATAGGTGATGGAGTATGTTGGTATATGTAAGATAGGGGTACACATTTATATTTATTGGTGTACATTCTTAAGGGACATATATGTGTTTTTTTTAATTATGTTTTCATTGATTATCATTGACTCCTAAGTTCTTTGTTTATGATTTTTGGTTGGATGGTTGTTGATGATTTTATGAGTATGTATTTTGTGGGTTTAAACGGGGAATATTGATTAAATATCGACTTAAATCACATGTGAATTTATACGGTGTTCCATAATTATATGTGAATTTAATTTAGTATGGGTGCGTTTGGTACCCAAAAAAACAAGCATCACCATTCTATGTTTGACATGACATTTTAGGTAGAAGTGATAGAAACAAAATCGTATATAAACTATTGAGTTTTATGGGTAAAATTCAAGGTCAATAGTTCAAAGAAAAGTTGAAAAATATTCGTTCGATAGTGGATATTCATACTCATAACATTTGAGCTCATTTTGAAGGTTTTGATTTGACGATTATTGTGGTATAATTTTTTTTTGGAAGAGGTATCCCAGACCACATTGGGCCCAGACTAATCCTCGGCAATTTTTGGGCCGAAGCCCGACTGCTAAAGCATGCAGCCCGGGGTCGAAGCCCCCGTACCTCCAGAATGTGTCCCCAATTGTTTCAAGAATTCTTGATATATCTGTTAAAAATATTTGACGATTAAAAATAGGACCCTTGAAATTTCAAGAATTCTAGAAATTAAATGTAATAGTCTTTTTATATAATAGTATAGGCCAATAAAATAACAAATAAGTTTTTTAATAAGATAGTATAGATAAAAACCAAAAATAAGTTTTTTTATAAGATGATATAACTATAGATATAACTATAAATTATAGATCAATGTGTAAGATGAAAAATGAGAATGTAAAAAAAAATATAAAATAAACTAATTCGTATGATTTAATAATACAATTAAGTCCAAAAATATTTAATATTAAACTCATTTTTGAAGGTATTGCCGAGACGATTATAATGGTATAATTTGTTGAAAAGAACAACGGAAATTTTAATACATTTTAGTTTATATACATTATTTATGTCATTATGATAAGGGTCTAAAGTGAAAACTTAAAAAATAAGTGACTGAAACTAATTTAATTAACTAATTATAAGGGTGTAGAATGTAAGTTATAAATTGAAAATAATGACTTTCAAGTAATAGAAAGAGGTACTTTTTTTTGAACGGAATAGAAAGAGGTACTTAATAAGGGGTATTTTTTAAAAATTGAATATTGAAATATTAAAAAAAATATGAAGGGTTCTTTTTATATAATAGAATAGATAATATGATTACATCAAAAAAAAAAAAAAAATCAAACCAGAGAATTCCCGAGAATTGGTAATTCTTCGTTTTTTGTTTTCTCTATTCTACCAAATAAGAGAATTCAATTCCATTTCCATTTCTCTCCTCTCATTTCTCTGTACCAAACAACCCCTTAGATTCATTTCGAAGGTATAATGTATAAAAAAAGAAACACAATTTAATGCATTTATATTCATAACATATGATCATTTGTTATATGATACTTATATAAAATAAAAAAATGAAAAAAGTAGAGGACCAAAAGTAAACTTAATAACTAACTAGATGGGTATTAAATGTAACTTTTTCAGTTGAAAAATAATTTTGATACGGATATTAAGGAGAGAGTGGAGGGGAATGCTTTAGAATGATTGAACAAAATTGTCAAGATGTATTGACAATAACTGGTTAAGCGCTTTTACAATATCGTATAGATATTGATATATAAACAATTCATAAAAGGGTAAATTGATCATTTTATATTGTGTCTAGTTTTGTCTTATCAAATGTTAAACATATGTTATGTCCTTTCGTAATAAAGTTTTGGGTTATTGGGCGGGAGTGATGGTCTAGCCAAAACTCCTTGCCTTTCTTCCCTTTTGCCGTTCAAAAAAAAAAAAAAAAAACAAAAAACATATGTTATGTCCTATTCCATCTTGCTTGTCTGGATACTAGACGCATCCTGTAAAATCAAATGTGACGTAGTCGTTTTCATGTTCATTTATGGCTTATCTTGATCATGTTCTTGTTTAATTCTCAAAATGACAAAAATATTTCTGATTCTAAAACTCGCCTTGAGTTTCCATTAATTGACACAACTGGTACTTGTACTTTACTTTGCGTTATTTACGACCGAAAGTTAAGGTGTTACGATTATTTCTTGATATTGTACAATTATTCGTTATACCATAGAGTATATATTGTTGGAACATAAATTTGAAAATGTCCTCCCATCAATCCATTTACTTAAAATATATCTTTTAGGTTCTTATTACAACCCAGGTACAATAACATCGATGCTTCTCTCTCTCACCGATATCATGTGGTCTGTGCTTCTCTCTCTCTCTCACCGATATGGCCAACAAATCTTGTTGGAAACCAAATCGGTGGCCGACCAATTTGAGAAATCCGTATCAATGGCCGACCAATATGGTTCAACCATATCGATGATAAGGGAAAAGAGGAACATATAAGTTGCTTAGAAACAAATAATCACTTAAAATTTTAAGTGATTGAGAAAATTCTATAAAATAATAATGGAAATTGATTATTATTTAAATTCTATAAAATAATAATGGAAATTGATTACTATTTATTTTTATAAAAAATACATTAACTTTTAAACTGTACAACCAGAAAGTTGTTGTCACATTAAATCCTTCCCTCATGCAACCAACAAAATACTTAAGCTCCTTGCTGTACAAACACCAAAAAGAGCTTTTCACCAATTTTTGCACCTTAACCATCCACTTTTTGGCTTCTTTAAAACTTCCCATTAATACAAAGTAACCTTTTCTTTATACAGTATATATGGAGTAAACTACGATTTTAGTCCCTATGATTTATTAAAAATTTCATTTTTCATTCTTGTGGTCTATAAATTTTCATTTTCATTTTTATACTTTGTAATTTATTGTCATTTTCGTCCTTGAAATAATTCCTACATGTATAAAGGACTAAAGTAATAAAGAATCTTAAACCACAAGAACCAAAACCATAATAGGTTATAAATATAAGGATGCAAATTGTAAAAAATTACAAACTATAGGAACAAGAACTTGCAATTTCTAAACCATAGGGACTGAAATTGTAATCTTTTACAAGCCATAGAAACAAAAACCGTAATTTTCTCTATTCTTTTGTATATTTGAGAGAGTTGATTACTAACGATTTCAATAGCGATTTCAACCGGATTTATATGAAAACCCCCTCCTAAAAACACACGTGAGAATGCACTTTAGAGCTGACCAAGCCAACGGCAGGTTTTTGTACATTCGAGTGGGCTCCTGTGCACTTGCTCAACTAGTCTTCCCAAGTAGGAATTTTTTACGAATTATGCAAGATACACATGCTAAATTTTGAAGGGTACTCCTTGATATTAACTAAAAAACCGAAAAAAATCTCATTAAAATCAACTAAAATGGGACAAAAAATATCTTAGAATCAATAAAAAGAAAAAACAAAAAGGTCCCTCGAAGTGGAACACAAAAATTAATTATATCTTAAAATCAACCAACAAATTTATAAAAAAGTGCTCAAAATGATGAAAATCGGCTAAAACTTTATTTGTTCTATTCCACTTTAAAAGTACATTCGTTCAATAAAAATCATAAATCCATCAATTAAAACTAATAAGGAATAAATTACACTTTAAAGAGAAAAATCCTACTTTTACTTGATCATGTGATATTGAATTTCGGATTTATGATGAGTAAACTTATGGGACCAAATTATGAAAATTAAAGATGTTAAATTTAAAATATAAAATTCCATTATACGTCTTATATGGTGAAAACATTCATTTCTTTATTATATATTGTTTAAGAAAAATGGCAAAAACCAAACATAAATATTGACATTCGTGGTACCATGCATTTCCATTTCAAAATAAATAATGTTTGATTTGACGTATACTATAAACATTTTAAATTATTGATCAACTATGTCTACTGAACTCTAAACCCTAAACTCTAATCTGGTTAACGTATGATCGTGGAAAAACTGTTGTACCATTTTTGTAGTTAATTATAGTCGATAGGTTTAGAAGTTCATTTCATCGTACTATTTAGTCGGATTAGTAACATGAATAAAATTTTATTGTAAATCAATGATGGGAAATTAACGTAATTCATGATTAGCTGTATGTTGTTGTAATAGCGACTAATGGTTAGTTCATATTTGAATGTGTTTAACTATTTATCAATGGTTTTCTTTTGAAATTTATGTATACAGCTTTAAAAATTTGTCTATACGCAGTAAAAAGTTGTAAACTTATATTGTAAACTACTTTTTGGAAGGGTGTCCGGGCCAAAGCTCGACTAATTCCCAACAATTTTGGGGGCTAAACATATATGGCCCCACTTAAATGTCCCCTGGCACGCACACGGGAAGGTTCAAACTCAGTTAGGGCGCTATGAACCCCCGGAGTGATAACCAATCCGCCACAATACTGGAAGACGTGGTATTGAATATTTTGTAATAGAGTATACATATAATCCATAATCATATTTTAGAACTGAAAATCTCATACCATATTTAGGCGTCGTTTGTTTTTTAAGAGGTCTAAAGTCTAAATCTAGTTTCATGTCCTATGGTGCACCTCTTAAATTTTCAGAGGACAATAGGAGGTTTTCAAATCATTTTTCAAAAATAAACGGTCTTAAGTCCGCAAACCTATTAATTTTCAAGCTTAAGAATTTTAAAAGGTATCTAAAGAAACCGAGGCTTACACTTTTAGAACTTGTGAATTCCATTCATAACTAATATATAGTTTTGAAATTGATGCTTATTTAGAAGAAACTATATTCATTTTGATGAAATAAACAAACAAAATATATTTATTTGGAACATGATTCTAAATAACTTGTTATGGCCTAGTTATGGCTTCAAGGTTTGGGGTCGCCGCCATGTTAGCCCCTATGGCTTCACTCTAAGGCTTGACTTGCATTGTAACGCGTTATGGCACGTTACGGTGGATTATGACACGTTACAACGAGTTATTTTGTAAGGCTTGGGATTATTTTCTATATATGACTTAAGGGATTAACGATAAATTATGTATAGGACTTAAGACTTATGTAACATAAAAAGAAAACATTAAGACTAAAACCAGAAATAGGTAAATGCTTAATCTCCATTTTGCACATGGACAATCGAACATGAAGTTTTTGAGGATTGAAGAAAGCAGTGATTAGATATTCATGACATTTTAAACCCGATTTTGCACACTTGATATCATTTTTTATAAGTACTATATATTTTGTATTAATGATAACTATGTACAAGTATGTATGTATCCCGCCTTAGGGCACGCCTTGAAAAACGTCATGGCCTTGCCAATTGCCATAACTCGTAAGGTTTGAGGCTTGACCTCGCCGCCATGCCACGCCTCACGTCATTTAGAACCTTGTTTGGAACATAAAAACAACTTAATTAGCCTTAGGACACTAACCTTGTCGGTCTAACATGACGAGGAGTAAAAATGTTACCTAGTAAGAGATACAAAATGGACCAAGAACAGGACGTAACCAACACATTTTTCAAAAGGTGACATCAAATAATTAAGCTTTTGGTTGATTTTAGGATATAGTTTTTTAAAATTTTTTTGGTTATTTTGAGAGAATTTTTAAGTTTTCTATTTGCTGATTCCAGTAGACCTTTTTAATTTTTTGTTTAATCGATATTTTTTTTTTGGGTGGGGGTGGGTGGAGGTTCATTAATTTCAAGAGAATATTTCGGTTTTTATGGTCGTATTCAAGAGATTTTTTGATTTTAAATTTGATTTTTAAAGAATTTTTTGATTTTAGGTTGATTTTTATAGATACTTTTTGTTCACCAAATAAAATTTTTTAATATGTACTACGTGCATATATATAATATATACACAGTACAATGTACAGCTTCATTAATGTACACTTGTACAGTTAGAATTTTGAGCCTGACAAAAGATTAAATTTGAAAGTTACAACCCAGACAAAAGTTCTACATCATTTAATGATTAAATTATAAGTTTGGTTCTTAGAACATCGACACTGGTCATGCTGCTTGCCAATGTTATCAACTGTCACATCAGTGTCACATTAGCATCACATTAGTTTTTCACTATCTTATTAACGCCTTACCAATCCTTACCAATTCATCCACACTCATACCAATCTAAATAATTAAATTTTTTTTAAAAAAAAAAGAAGAGAGAGAGAGATAGAGAGAAAGGAGAGAGACGGTGGGGTGGGGTGGGTAGCCTTCTCAATAGGCATTGGTGTGCTGTTTTCCTCCCATAGCGGTTACCCTTAGCCGTGTTGCCGGGGGTACTGACCGGTACCGGTTGGCTTGCCGGTCTCCTTCACTCCCCAATGCGGATGGTCTTTTGGTATGGGGTTTTAACGGAATTAATCCATATACAATATTTGATAGATTTGTTGGTAGTATACAATTTTTTTCACTGATTTGGTCCCTGAGCCAAACGATCGTCTTGTGGTTTGTTAAACTTAGGGTAAAGTGGTATGTTTGCTATTTTGCTCGAGTTTAGTATTTTTTGTTTTAAAAAAATATCATAAATTACTTTGCTCTCTCATTCATATTTTCGTTCTATAACTAGATTATCACTACATCAACAATCTATATAGAAACAAAAATCATTGAATTATAAATCAACCCCTCAATTCAAATGTAAAAACCTAAATCAAACAAATATAAAACCACATAAATTCATCATCATCATCATCATCATCATCATCTTCCACCACTAGTTTTGTATTTAGTTTTTTTTTTAGTTTTTTTTAAACTAATACTTTCTACAATAGTTAATTAAACAAGTAATTTTGATAAGAAAGTTCACTAAACAATGTAATATAATTACATTTAATTTAAGATACATGACATGTAACCAAAATTAGGTCGAAGATCAATATTGGCATTTCCATTAACAAATAGCTACCATAGTGTATCAAATCTTGTCGATTTTTTTTATTTGAAAGTAAAGTCTTTTTCTTGTTACCAGTATTACGATATTACGTAATGAATTTAATAATTATGGATATCAAGATTTGTCAAATTTGTTGAGATTAGAAATATATTTTGTTTTGATAAGTTTTCTATATGCCAATATATTGTTCATTAATACAAGTACCTCTATACCCTCTTTATATAAACGACAACCATAGCTAGTGTAGCCATATTCGTTTAGTTTTGCTGATTATGTTGGAAAATCAAGTGATTATGTATGAGCTTTTTCTTTTTTATTTCTTTCTATGGACAAACTTCTTAATTTTCTATATATAATGTATATATATATATGTATGTTTATTAAA
Organism: Centaurea solstitialis; assembly: GCA_030169165.1. NCBI lineage: Eukaryota > Viridiplantae > Streptophyta > Magnoliopsida > Asterales > Asteraceae > Centaurea > Centaurea solstitialis. Next base: position 80,925,902 of record CM058044.1, read on the forward strand.
AGCATTCATTATGTGTATATACACATACTCATTGAAGGAGAGGGCTAAAAGAGTAAGGTTATACGAGACTAGAGAGAATTAGCGAACAAATAGCTATCGTAATGCATCAAATCTTGTTGATTTATGCTAGATTCTAAAGTAAAGTCTTTTTCTTATTATCAGTATTATGATATCGGGCAATGAATATAACACCTCAGGACATCAAGATATGTCAAATTTGCTAGGGTTGGAAATACTTTGTCTTGATATGTTTTCTATATGCCAATATTGTGCATTAGTACAAGTAGTTACTATACTCTTTTTAAATAAACGACAACCTTAGTGTAGTTCATTCGATTTTGCTAATTACTTTCGAAAAATGATTGTCTTAGTATACGGCCTTTCTAATTTTCATTAGCAACCCATTTTTATTTATTTATAATGTAGATATATACACATTTATTTGTTCTATAATGTGTTTTTTTTCATATGAATTAGGTTCACAATGTGAAACTTTTAAGTAGTTGTGTCTTCTGTTTCACAAACACATAAAAATTGTTCATATTGCAAAACAAATATATGTTAATCAATACACTAAATTCAAGCCGATAGAAAAAAAAATATGTAAAAAATAACACATAATGCACTAGTTCTCAAGATTATCACAATTTTTATGAGTTGTCTCAGAAGAAGGTACCCCTATATATAGGATCGTGTGAGAACTAAGAAGTTGAGTTAATGGTGAGAAGATCTGAGCCATTGATCACTTTTAGTCCCATGCCCTCCCATGAATTGCGTCTTTATAAGAAAATTGATATGGTGCATCTCGATGCATCTCATTTAATGTGTGTTCAGATCCCATCCAAAGGTGAATAACCACTTCTCACTCTTCTCACCATAATACAACCATATATATACATATATATATATATATATAGACTTATAGAGAGAGAGAGAGAGAGAAAGTTCACATGAAAACCCAAATCTCATTGTGAACGTTTGAACCGCTGAGATCGCACCACGTGACATATTCACTTTGAATAATCATTTATTATTCAGAGTGAGTAACATAGCATTTGGTGTTATTCAGAGTGAATAATGCTGAATAATTATTTATTAATGATTATCGATTTCATGCAATAATCTTAAATCTAATGCATAGTATCTTCATGAAATGAACACAGTAACATGGAATATGCATATGTGCAACTGTATGGGATTGTCACTTTCACACGATACATCACATAAACCGTTATATCCATTGACATTTGATGTAGAAATTTGATAAAATCAAGTAAATATACTTATATCCATTGACATTTGATGTAGAAATTTGATAAAATCAAGTAAATATACATTTAGAGAACCGATGACGTACAATCTATATGAATGAGTTAAATGAATGGTTTATACGAGGATTGCACGAATTGTAATCTTTTAGTGAATTGTAAATGATTATCTCTTTGTTTAGATATAGTTTATACCCTTTTTGGTTTACAATGACTTTGCCTCTATATATATATTATTTATTTTTTTAAACAACAAATCTAATTTAGTCCTAAATTACAGTTTTTGTCCACTACGGGGCTTGAACCCTTGATCCAGAGGAAACACCTTACAAACTCCTGGGTATCCCTGGGCTAAAAGCCCTTTGGTGTGTGTATATATATATATATATATTATGGGGTAGGTTCAAATGTGAACCACTTTTTGGTTATGAACGTGAGGACAGCCGAGAGCGCGACACGTGACGGATGAGTAGGCGCGATTCATGGGAGGGCACTGAATTAAGAAGGGGGGGGGGGGACCACACTCAAAGCCGCCTTTATTGACTAGTCTCCAGCACGTGTCGCGCTCTCGGCTGTCCTCACGTTCACAACCAAGAAATAGTCACATTTGAACTTTCCTCTATATATTATTTATTAAGTGCATTAATTGTATACATATGCATTGAAGATGAGTGGTAAAAGAGTGAGGTTTATATATATATGAGACTAGCTAGATAGAACGAACTAGTTATAAGCATAGTCACATTTCTTGAATTTTGTTGAAAGTTTCGGAGCTACCACCCACAGGTTTTGGAGTGTTTACAATTGCAAATTAATGTGGGCGAACAAGATGCAATTATAATATATATATATATATATATACAGCTTAACAATTAAGATCTCCATCGTTCAATTCTTCCTATCTTTAAGCTCTCCATCCAGATCGAGTTTCCCTTCTTCTCCTTAAAAACCCTAGCTAATCCCCATTATCCTTCTACATGCTATTGCTAATGCTAGCTACCTCTTAAATATATATATATATATATATATATATATATATATTCACACCATATATATAATATATAATTATATAGTCACAGGCGATGATAATGGCGTTTTCAGGGTGGTGGCGAATGGTGGCTGCTGTTCTCAATGCAGTATTGCTCTTTCATGGAGTTTCTCTTGCTGTAACACCCCGAGGTATGTATCTATATATATATATATATATATGAGTTCATATTTGAACTTTCCTCGGTACATATACATATATATATAGAGGAAAGTTCAAATGTGAACTCATTCTTCATTGTAAACATGACGACTGCTGCAAGCACGCCACATGGCATATTAAGTTTGAATATTCTTGTGTTATTCAAACTGAATAACACTGAAACTGAATAACTCTGAAACACTAAATGCAATATTATTAGTTTGAATAACACATAATATTCAAACTGAATATGTCACGCAGCAGGATTTTTTCACAACCCAAATTGAGTTCACAATTGAATTTCCTCTATCTATCTCTAACTTTACACTAATTCAAATTCTATCGGTGTTTAAAATTTGATTTAACAATTTTTTTAGTTTTCTTTATATTTTGATTGAAAGAAGGTAATTTGGACTCTAAAAACTCACATATAATTATTCAACTGTTTTAGTTAAATCAATATCAAAATGAGGTTAATAAACTCATAGTTTATATGATATTGGTTTAAATAGCATATAAAGTAGTTATTAATGTATATAAAATAGTTAATATGATATTTTAGAGGAATAGTTATAAATTATTTTGCATAGAAATCGTTATTTTATTTCTTAAACTCTAATAATGAAACAATGCGGTCAATCAAAAAAAATTCCTTTTAAAGTTAACAAGGGGCATTACGTAAATTTTAAGGGCATACTAGTAGTACTGTACTAGTGTATTATTAATCTAGGGACGTAAAAGTAGTAGAAATTTATTAAATGGGTCCATTTTTATTTATTTCCAACTGCCCACCATTATATATTTAATGAAAACCTACTAACCACTTTAATATATAAATATTGGCTTCCTTTATGAAACATTTAATTGTATGATCGTATCGGTTCTAGGCTTTCAATAATTACTTTTTCTTCTATGTAATGAATCATCAACAAAAAATATTCATCATATGGATTTAAAAGTTTATATACGATGGTTCATACTAAGGCTATGTTTGGCAAGCATAGCTTATAAGCTAGCTGGTAGCTGATAAGCTAGCGGATAGCTGATAAGCTAGCTGTTGATTGATAAGCTTGCTAGTAGCTGATAAGCTAGCTGTTGAACAAATTATGTTTGGCAAAAACTAGCTTATGAGTATGTAAAATGACCAAAAAGGGTATCTTTGAATTTAGTAATTAATATTAATAAGGGTATAATTGGAAAAAGCTACAATAAGCTCCTCATAAGCTACTCAAAGTAGCGTTTCAAAAAGCTAGCTTATAAGCTAGCTGATAAGCTAGCTTCCTGGTACATGTTTGGATGGACTAGCTTATAAGCTAGCTTATCAGCTAGCTTATGCTTGCCAAACACAGCCTAAAACCATTTCATTTGTATGAACAAAGAAACTAATATACTGGTATCATCCGCAACTGCACCGGTAATGGTGTTGAACCTACACATATCGTGTTGGTAACGGTACCAAGTATTTCCCGAAAAGAACCCGAATTGAACCGAACGTTAACCCAATGGTCATTTCTTTTTTCAAAATTTTAGATGTCCATTTTTCCCCAACCACAATCTCTTCCACGTTTGAACCAATCTTCACCGAAAACTAATCAAAAAGTCCGTTCCCTCCCATACATAAAAAAATCGGTTTTTTGTAGCAAAAATCGGTTCTTGAAGAAACCAGTTTCTCTAAAACCGGTTTCTTGAAAAATCGGTTCCTCCACCTCGGTTTTTACTCCAATGCATTCCTCTAAATCGGCACCTACTCCAACAGATATTCATGAACAATTTCTTAATCAGCTTATGTTTTGGTCCCAACTGGTTCCAATTCTAAATACCCATACCCAAACCAAAACGAACCAATACTGAATTTCGGTATTCAGATCAGTATTCCATCCTTAAAAAAAATTTCAAAAAAGATTCAGTACCTTTGGTTTGATATTGCCATACTCGTCCTGGACCAAACCTGCCCCTATATATAGGCATGTTGATTAATCCCCAAATGGCCACGAAGTCATTGGACGCATAGCTATAAACTTTAGTACTTTATAGCGTCTGATTCAAACTCCAAAATAATAAATTTATTTATTATACTTTTTTTGAACGACAAATAAAGGATAAGAAGGCTTAGAGCTTCGACATATAGTTATGAATATAAACCATCCAAATGTGTAAAAAGTGGCTCAACAACTGTAAATTTAACTTAGAATCACGATTAAAATTGTTTATAGTTGATAATTTAAAACTTATAAAAAATTCATAAATCTCATTCTCTTTTAAAAAGAAGTATGACATTTCTTTCATACCTGGGTGCAAGTAAATTCCGAAAAAAGATTATCTAAAAAACCGATCAATTATAAATTTATAAATAATCATATTTACTAGTTAATTACAAACTAATTATCCAAAATCACCACATTTATCTCTACTTTAATTAAATCAAATAATACAAATTTAATTACACAAAAATCTCTTCCACAGATCCAGTCTACAGTTTCATGCACCAAGCCACCACCGCTCCGCCGGTCTCCTACTACGACTACATCATCATCGGCGGCGGCACCGCCGGCTGCCCGCTCGCCGCCACCCTCTCCCAGCACTCCTCCGTCCTCCTCCTCGAGCGCGGCGGCTCCCCTTACGGAAACCCCAACATCACCGACCTCGCCGCGTTCGGCGCGGCCCTCTCCGACCTCTCCCCGGCGTCCCCGTCCCAGCGCTTCGTCTCCACGGACGGGGTCGTCAACGCGCGGGCCCGCGTGCTCGGCGGCGGGAGCTGCCTCAACGCGGGCTTCTACTCGCGCGCGGGCCCCGCCTACGTGAAGCTGGCCGGCTGGGACGCCGGCCTGGTCAACGAGTCGTACCGGTGGGTGGAGCGCGTGGTGGCGTTCCAGCCACCGGTGCGGCAGTGGCAGCGCGCCGTGAGGAACGGCCTGGTGGAGGCCGGGATCTTGCCGTATAACGGTTTTACGTACGACCACTTGTATGGTACGAAGGTCGGGGGGACGATCTTCGATCAGGACGGGCGGCGGCATACCGCGGCGGATTTGCTCCGGTACGCGGATCCAAGTGGGCTCACGGTGTTGCTCCATGCACCGGTTCATAAGATATTGTTCAATAGCCGAGGTATGTTTTTTTGTTAAATTGTACAGTAGACTTAGGATCAGGTGAGACCAATATGTTATGGTGAGACCAATTTGTTATTGTGAGATCGCGTGAGACCAATACCTAACGCATGAAACTTTACAAAAAAACACCGTGAAGGTAAATAAAACTCGAATACGCAGACCTAAAAATGACTTTCGATGCAAAAAGATATCCAAAATAAGGTAAAAAACGAAACATTCACAACTCAAATGCTGTGAAGGTTACAAATAAATAATGCGAGCCTTCACAGCATTTCTGCTGTAAATGTTTCGTTTTTTTACATTTTTTTGGATTTTTTTCTTCGATGGTATTTTTTAGTATGTTTTTACGATGAATGTTCAATTTTTTTTTACCTTTACAACTGTTTTGATGTGAAGTTTCATGTAAAATATGTTGGTCTCACTGGTCTCACGGAAACAGTTTGGTCTCGGACCAGAACTTAACCCTTTGTATAGTACGCTTCTTTATTTTTATGTCTAAATTACAATTTTAGAACGAGTGGTTTGTTAAAAATTATGATTTTTCATTTATGTGGTTTAGTAATTGTCTTTTTCGTCTTTATGATCTGCATTTTATAGCTATTTTGGTCTTTATGGACCAATTTCTATATTTAAGTATAACGGATCAAATAGTAAAGAATTATAAATTATTAGGACTAAAACAAATGTGAACTGTAAATTTGAATTGACTAGAATAATAACGATTTAATAACCATAAAGATGAAAACTGTAATTTTTAAATTATAATGACAAAAATCGAAATTTTTGACATACCATAGGAACGAAAGCCTTAATTTACTCTTTATTTCTTTTAGGAAATTGGGTTAATATTTGTTTGGGAAATTTTATTTTCAAAAATTTTTATTATAAAGAAATTGGAACTTGGTTAAAATTTATATTGTGTCCTTTTCATACTTTTCTGTTGTTTACTTTTTTATTCTCAAATAATTTTAATAGTTGGTTACAAATTAATGTAAAAGCAAAATGGTTATATTTTGGTTAAATTTTCCTTTAAATAGTTATATTCATGATGTCTTTTTTGTCAATTTTATTTTGTAGAAGGACAAAAGCCAAAAGCACATGGGGTGTTATTTGCAGATGCAAATGGGCTTAGCCATCGGGCATATTTAAAGAGAGGGTCTAGTAATGAAATTATAGTGTCTTCTGGAGCCCTTGGAAGTCCGCAACTTTTAATGTTAAGTGGGATAGGTCCAAGAGAACAGCTTAATGCCCATGACATAACCGTGGTTTTAGACCAACCCATGGTGGGCCAAGGAATGTCCGATAACCCGATGAATGCGGTCTTCGTCCCTTCGCCTAATCCCGTCGAGGTGTCTCTCATCCAAATCGTTGGTATAACACACAACGGAACCTATATCGAGTCTGCTAGTGGTGAAAACTTTGCTGGTGGAGCTCGAACTCAAAGTTTTGGAATGTTTTCTCCACAGGTAACCCTCTTTCTAAATTGGGCCTTAATAAGGCTTATATGCATATTGGGCTTCTTAGCCCGTAAGATTTAGGTCTATCTTAGGCCTATCTTAGGCCTTGATGAGGCCTTCATACATATTGGGTCTCCTAACCCGTAAGATACAGGTACCAACCCTCTTTCTTAATGGCCTCCTCATAGGCCTTAATGAGGCCTTTATGCATATTGGGCCTCCTAGCCCGTAAGATTTGGGTTCCAACCCTCTTTCTTAATTGGGCCTCTGTTAGACCTTAATGAGGGCTTTATGCATATCGGGACTCCTAGCCCATAAGATTCATGTTTCAACCAAGAATATGATTCGGGTCGAATAATATATATGTGATCAAGCTTCGTATGCTTCTTATTAAACGGGTATTAATACATATAATTCATTATGGGATAATGGCTTGAGATCGATTCTTTGAAGGATTTTTTTTGCTAACAAGATTTGTATATATTTTTAGATTGGACAACTTTCAACGGTGCCACCTAAACAAAGAACACAAGAAGCCATAGACAAGGCAGTAGAGGACATGAAAGCACTCCCACAAAGCGCTTTCGTGGGCGGGTTTATCTTAGAGAAGATCATGGGACCAATCTCCACAGGCCACATTGAGCTCACTTCACGAAACCCTAATGACAACCCAAGAGTCACATTCAATTACTTTAAAGACCCAAGGGATTTGCAAAGATGCGTTGACGGAATCAAGATCATCGAGAAAGTAATCGAGTCAAAGGCGTTTTCCACGTTCCGGTTCGATTCCCTTTCTATCGTTGCCCTTCTCAACATGACTGCGAGCTCGCCCGTTAACTTATTGCCTAAGCATGCAAATGCCTCGAGGTCTTTAGAACAGTTTTGTAAGGACACTGTAATGACCATATGGCACTACCATGGAGGGTGCCAAGTTGCTAGAGTGGTGGATCGCGATTATAAGGTTATTGGTGTTGACTCTCTTCGGGTTATCGATGGGTCAACATTTCGAAATTCTCCGGGAACCAATCCTCAAGCCACTGTTATGATGTTAGGAAGGTAATAAACGATCACTCCACTAAATAACATAAAACATTTCTATAACTTAATTTCCAAATTGCCAAGGATGGATCTAGGCTAAATGAACCTTTTCCAATGTTCATACATAAACATAAACATATACATATAGACGAAAGTTCGGCTGCGAACTCAAATTTCATTGCGAACGTGAAAATTAACAATCGTCCTTGAATAATGCATAATATTCAGTCTGAATAATCCTGTATTATTCAGACTGAACATGGCACTCTCGATTGTCCTCATATTCGTAGTTAGATTTGAGTTCGCTGCCGAACTTTTGTACATGTATATATCATAAAACATGCTATATGAGGATTGGTGTTGAAAATGTAAATGTTGTGAAACATGCAGGTACATGGGGGTTAAGTTGCTGCGTGAGAGAGCTGCAGCCAATGGAGAAGAATGATATAAAAAAAGTTAATCTTGAAAATTTTTAAAATTTGTAATGTGTGATTACTTGTTGCTTTTGAAGAGAACATATTTATTCCCTTTGTTTTGCTCTTTGATATAAGAAATAAAATTATTTATTGTAATATTGTTGTTTCATTTCAAACATTTGAACTTTTAGTGATTCACTTAACTTTCATTTTTCAAAATTTGGCCACTAAAATGTAGTATGGATTGAAAGATGATGTTGTCATTTTCAGTCTCATAAAACATTATAATTGCAATATAAATGTTAGTGGTTGCTTGGGCCATCCATGCCTGTTGATTTGAATGCATTAAACATGTTCATACTAATACTTATTATATACCAAAAGAAATCAAACAGATCCAACATAATTTATTCGAAAGTGGATCTGAAAATAACAAGATGTATTATCTTAAAGCATCGGGATCAGGAGGATTTCATATCAACCACAAGACCTGTGGCGTACTGGTTAAGGCTTGTGGGGGATGTGGCTGTTAACCCATCTACGTACCCATGGTTCGAATACAAACGTTAACAAACTTGTGGCTACTGAAGATTTTTTTCAGGGTTACATGTCTAACATTTAAACATTATCGGGATTAGTCTAGACCACAGTGTAGGATAGCCTTACAAAAAAGAAAAAGAGGAATCCGTATCAATCACATTACCATCTTTTCAAAATGCAAACTATAATTCCTTTTTCAAGACAATTTTTTTCTTCTTGAAAAATGGTTATTTCACAAAAAGAAAAAAAGAAAAAGTAAGTTATGTTTTACATCTTTATGGTTTATTAAAAATTACTATTTTCGTTCTTGTAGTTTTTCAATTACAATTTTCATCTTCATACATTTACAGTTTATTATGGTTTTCATCTATATACTTTAAAATGTGCTTATGCCACTGGTTTATAATTCATGGTTGTTTTCTTCACTGATCATACTAAAATATAAGAGTTAGCCTCACATACAAAGATATCAATAAATTGCAAAATATAGAAATGAAAACTACAACTTCAAAACTACAAGGATGAAAATTGCAATTTTAACAAACCATTGGGACCAAAAACGTAATTTATGGTGGTGGGTTCAAACATAAATAACATTATTCAAACAAGGGACAACTATTCAATTCAAATTAGTTGTGTGCAAAAACTCAATCGATTTAATTAGAATCATACAGTGATTGTTGGATATCCAGTTGTAATCGAATTAGATTAGATCGAAATTTTCAACATTGAATTTGGATCGGTCAGTTCTTGGATGACAATCCAACAAAGCCGACTGAACCGATCCAATTTTCATCCAATCATAATTCAACTACCCATCCAATTATCATCCAACTACCCATCCAATTATCATCCAACTACCTATCCAGTCATCATCCAATTACAAATTACCCATCCGATTAGTCATCCAATCATAATTATTTAATTTATACATATATATGGTCTTTATAATAAAACAATTAATATCCACTAGATGTCGGATGAATTCAACTCGATCCAATCCGATTTCGATATCCAATAAGAACATCCAATGGAATGGAACTGAACTGATCCAATCATCCATTGGATTAAAAAAAATCCCAACATTCAGTGGATGATTGGATCAGTTTGGTTGGAAAAAAATCAACTTCCAATGAATGATTGAATTGGGTTGGTTCTCCTTACAAGCATTGGATGTCAAAGAACAAACACCCCTAATTCAAATGATATTGAGCATGTTTCTCATCTCTTCTCAAGAAACAAATGGATTATATCTTTGCAAAATTATGCTCAGTTTCATATGTAGCAATTGTACCAAGATCTGTTTCTTGGGGGAACTTCGCCCGAATTGGGTTTTTTAAGGAATGTATCGAAAGAAAATCTGATTTGGTTAGACAATGTGTAGTTGGTACTCCATATTCCTATATCTCCTTACAGGTATTATCTCATGTGATACATAATTTTTATATTTTCGTAAAATGATAGTGTTCTTGTTTAAACTCGCACGGTCGCACCTACGACATTATATGTTCCAATTTTCTCACTAAATAATAAAAGAAAAAGCTAAAAAGAAAAAATAAATAAATGGATGGATGGATATAAATGTCCCATAGGTCTCTTGACCGAGTAAAACTATATAAAAGACGTGCCCAAACAGCAATGTACCACTAAACATTCACATTGTACAACTATTTTTTGTGATATAATGGGCCCACAATCAATAATTTAGTGGAAGACTTTGGAAAAAGGGGTCTTTGTTAACGACTTTTATATATTTATTAGAAAGGAAATTAGAACTTTGATACCTACTTTTCTGATAGGGCAAGGCATATCGAAAAAGACTTGTGTTTGAATTTACTTAGATGACCCTTTAGTGTGTTTCTAAGATATGACAAAATAAGTATTTAATGATTTAAATTGTATTTAAGGATTGTTTGATAGTTGTTGAATAATTTGATACAAAATTATTAATCGGTTAGAATGATTAAAAGAAATTTATGATATAATGTCAAATTTGGTAATTGTTTAGGATGAAATTAAGGCCAGAGATTCAAGATTCAAAATCATTAGAGGGTTTAGAATGATTAAGAGACAAACTTTTATTTTCCCTACCAAACAGGAGTCTCTCTTGACAATTCAACGGTTGTCTTTTAATAGAACGATTAAAACTTTAAGAGGTAAACAAATTGTGTTCTTAAAATGAAGAGAGAAAAAAGGAATAAAAAAGAATTGAAAATGAAGGAAAGAAAATTTATTTTTTTCATTTGTGTTTTCGAAAGGGAAAAAAGGGGAAAGAGAAAGGAATTTTTTTCTTTTTCGTGTTCTTGAATAGTAAAAAATGAAATATGTTATTTTTTACAAATATACTCTTTAAAAATATATTTTTATGATAAAAGGTTGAGTAATTTTGTAATTTTAATAATTTCAGTAATTTATTTATGATAAAATATTAGATAATTTCATAATTTTAATAATAATTTCTTTTTTTTTTCTTTCATTCCCTTTCCTCCACACTTAAAAAGAAAGTTTTGAAAGAAAATTCAACATTACTTTCCATTCGTTTTCTTTCTTTTCTATCTCAAAAAAAGTCTCAAGAACACTAGTGTTTTTTTTTAGTTTCTTTTCCTTTCCTTCGTAAAATGAGTTTTAAGAACACAACCTATGATTATAACAAGATAGAACTAGTGGAACAAAAATCGATTTTTTTTTTATAAAACAATAAGATATAACAAGAGTAGTAGATTACCAGATTACTCATGTCTAACTAAAATCCTAAAATCTTATACAGTTTATTCTCGTGTCCTGGCCAGTTATATCGCATAGACGATTTATAAGGGCAAGTTGGGGTGAGGACCATTCCTATGATGGACCTCCAAATAGATAAGTTGCCGGCCATTATAAACAAAAAGTATGCACTTTTTCTCCTTCCTTCACGTTATACACCATTTTGTAGTTTGTACCCTCCAACTTGTATACTTCCAAAGTTAGGTTCGACCGTGTTGAACAGTCTAACGAGATCATAAACCTATCTGTACGATCGATTTTGGTTCATTAAAGTCACAATCGAGCTTATATCACCCCACAAATTGCTTCACTTCTCGATCTCAAAACATTTCAAAGACGACTAAAAAAATACCGTTTCTGTCAATAACTGAAAGTAGGGTCCGAAGGGTAAGATGTACGTAGAACTGTATTCTAAAAAGGGTAATAAACTTATTTGAAAGTTTGATCTCTGCCACTTCATGGGGGTGGTGAAAGAAGTCTTTTTCAGTGATATGAGCCACTTCATGGGGGGCTTAGTGGAGGACTGCAAAATTCCCTTTCAGGACCATTAAAAACATCATGTACGTAAAATACAATGTTTTCACACCACACTAATTGCCAATCAAGAATCCATCAATAATACTCTTTTTAAAAAATAGGTATGAAATCAAAGAATAACTCGGTATTCACGTTATCAACTGTTACAAGATCTATCGGTCAAAAAAGGTACAACATGGTAAGAATTAAACATGTGTTATATTAACAACCAAAAGAAACAAACTTGTTGCATTTTCTTTATATAAATTTTGGCCTTTCTAGAACAGTTTTAACCTGAAAAAATGTAACTTGGTTTCTCATTAAATCTTGTATGGATAAACTTGTTGTCTGTATGGATTAATTTGTTGTATAAAATGAGAAGATTTTTGTTTGGGAGGGTGTTTTTAATAGATGGAAGGAGGGAGTACTTTAATGGGCGGGACAAGCGCAGGAAAAACTTGGCTTTCTGCATAAAGGTCTCTCTTAGGCTGTGTTTGGCAAGCATAAGCTAGCTTATAAGCTAGCTGATAAGCTAGCTTATAAGCTAGTCCATCCAAACATGTACCAGGAAGCTAGCTGATAAGCTTATTGTACCAGGCTGTGTTTGGCAAGCATAAGCTAGCTTTTTGAAACGCTACTTTGAGTAGCTTATGAGGAGCTTATTGTATCTTTTTCCAATTATACCCTTATTAATATTAATTATTAAATTCAAATATACCCTTTTTGGTCATTTTACATACTCATAAGCTAGTTTTTACCAAACATAATTTGTTCAACAGCTAGCTTATCAGCTACTAGCAAGCTTATCAATCAACAGCTAGCTTATCAGCTATCCGCTAGCTTATCAGCTACCAGCTAGCTTATAAGCTACGCTTGCCAAACATAGCCTTAGAATCTTACTGAAAAGCCACTTTCTATATCAGCAAGTCACTATCAAACAATCATGTATAGTTGACCAAATAAGGCGTGAGTCCTATTAAGCTCGTTAAGTTTAGCGACTTAATGACCTTAATAAGACTATAGCTTATTCAGTCAGTGATATATGACTTTTTGGCAGTGGCTTAATGACATAGAAAGTGGCTTTTCCAGTAAGCTTCTAAGGGGAAACTTTATGCAAAAAGCCAAGTTCTTTTCCCAAACATGTCCCTCCGAATTAAAAACATGTTCCTTCCATTTAGGAAAAAACAATCCCAAACAATAATTTTCTCAATCCATACAGACAGATTAATCCACACAGACAACTTTATCCATCCGGTCCCAACTAGTTTCGTGGAATATGGTATTGTTGACAATAATAAGTCAAACATAGTGGAAACTTAGCTGTATTTATGTGAACAACTAAAAATGATACAAACAATGCAACATTGTGAAGAAAGTAAGACAAGGTTGGGTGCTTAATAACTTATAAGCCATACTCTCTTCACCAACAAGAAAACTGACCCCCAAAAAATATGACCTCACCTTGCATCAGGGAAGCCTCTAGGGCCTGTTTTCGACGTTGCTGCCCGACTCCGTTACTCCGGCTTCCCGAGAACCCCGATCCCGAACTAACCGCAAGTCCTTCGAGGTACGATTTCATTGCCGCAACGGCTTTTTCGCTTCAGCCCAGCGCTCGTTTCACTAACCACGAATCTCTCCCGGACCTCGACCGGTCTTATTCCAACATGAAAAAGGCCTACCCGAACTACTCGGAAACTGACCGGGCTGACCGAATCCGGGATCAGGAATACTATCAAATCTCCCGGTCAGGCCACGTCTGTCTCGATTACATTGGTCATGGTCTGTTCTCGTACTCGCAACAATTGCATTCCAACGCACCGTTTTTCAACATCATATACAAATCGGTGAATTTATATACGCAAATAATGCACGGCGGTCGAGAGTCGGTATTCGAAACCGCGATCCGCGAAAGGATCTTTCGGTTCATGAACATATCACCAGACGACTACGCATTGGTTTTCACCGCTAACCAATCGTCGGCATTCAAGGTGTTGGCGGACGCATACCCGTTTCACACGAACCGGAACCTCTTGACGGTTTACGATCACGAGAACGAGGCTGCGGAGACCATGATCGAGAGCTGTCGGAAACGGTCCGGGAGGGTCGATTCGGCCGTGTTCTCGTGGCCGAACATGAGGATTCAGTCGAAAAGGCTACGGGCGTTGGTGGTGAACAAGAGCAAGAAAAAGAAGAAAAAGCGAGGGCTTTTCGTCTTCCCGCTTCAATCGAAGGTTACGGGCTCGAGATACTCGTATCTTTGGATGAGTTTGGCGCAAGAAAACGGGTGGCACGTTTGTCTCGATGCCAATGCGTTGGGAGCCAAGGACATGGAGACGTTGGGTTTGTCTCTTTTCCGACCCGACTTCCTCGTTTGTTCGTTCTACAAGGTTTTCGGAGAAAACCCGTCTGGATTCGGGTGTCTTTTCGTTAAAAAATCACGATCATCCGTGCTTAAAAACTCCGCCACAAGCACCGGATTAGTTAATCTCGTCCAAGCTTCCAACCGGCCGTTATTCCTCCAACCATCGGGAAGTAGCGATAGAAGAACCGAAGAAGCCGTACACATCGAAAAATCAAGCTCTAGCTCAAGCTCGTCGATATCGTCACATCATGAATCCTTCGAAATCCAAGAAATCCGAGAAATTAGTGACCAAAAGAAGGCGTTAACGTTTTCCGAAGTCTGGAAACGAGACAAGTCCCTCGACATTGCCGAATCGAGAAAAAACGAAGCTAGCAGCAGCGGGGTTACCTCCGAGATCGAGTTCCGTGGGTTGGATCACGCGGATTCGTTAGGTTTGGTGTTAATAAGCAGCAGGGTAAGGTACCTAGTGAACTGGCTGGTGAATGCGTTCGGAAGTCTCCAACATCCGCATTCCGAAAACGGGCTTCCTTTGGTTAGGATTTACGGGCCGAAGGTGAGGGTAGACCGGGGCCCGGTGGTGGCTTTCAACGTGTTCGATTGGAAGGGTGAAAAGGTTGAGCCTACACTCGTACAGAAGCTAGCCGATAGGCACAGCATTTCTCTAAGCAACGCGACTTTGAAACACGTTAACTTTGTGGACAAGAGTTGTGAAGAGAGGGAGAGGTTAGTAGAGGTGAAAAGCATTGAGCGGGAAGGGCAAAATAGTCCGACGACGAAAAGGAAAGAGAAGTTAGAGCTAGGGATACCGGTGATCATGGCTACGGTCGGGTTTCTGACGAATTTTGAAGATGTTTATAGGGTGTGGGCGTTTGTTTCGCGGTTCTTAGATGCGGATTTTGTGGAGAAAGAGAGGTGGAGGTATATGGCACTTAATCGGACAACGGTTGAGGTGTAGGTTTACGGTCAAAAGATTTCATTCATCTGTGTGGTTTCGGAGTTCTTATCTTCTTATTCGCCGTTCAATTATTCATTCTGTCGATAGAATTTACGATAAACGAAGGCCAACAAAATGTGCCCCCTTCTACATGTTTTGTAGATGTCAAAAAAACACATAACCAGAGTTTCCAAGTGCAAATTTGATGATTCTGTTACTCTATATATATAGTTCATGTAGTTAAATTAAGACTTCACAAAGAGTTTAGTATCTATGACCCTAGAGTTGAAAAGTGGTGATATTGCAAATAGTGGTCCTAAAGTAAATAGCGTTCTAGGAATTGCGGTGTATTATAGCGCTCTAGAACATGACGGGACCTAAGTGGGAAACGAAAATAGGTGGAACAAAAATGAGGGAGATAACAAGACTGATAATTTACTAAACTACCGTGTCAAATTAAACTACTGTATATATATAGTGAGATTCTATCCCACGTAGAAAAGATAGTGAAATGTTGATTGTGTTGTGTTCTTAGATTATAAGATATGATCATCTTATTGAGTTGTTTAAGAGATTAGATGAGCTAAAGGAAGATTTGGCCTTATTGTGTAGATTTTACACATATATGTAGCAATCAAAACCAAGCACTAGCTAAGCTCTAGCACGTTACGCTTGTGAAATTTCCTAAAAGAGTGGTTTTTTATAACCAGGAAAGCGCTTAATGCGAGTTTCCACGCGAGTTAGGTCGCCAGAAAAGTCGCGTGGCTCACTGTTTTACGATATTTTGACCATTTTGAGTGGTTTTTCATTCTTTCTGATTAATTCCTGTTCTTACCTTCATATAATTTCTACAAGATGTTCACTAATAAACATATCTAGTTGTTGAATATGTTTATTTGATTAGGGAATCCTAGGAGTGTATTAGCCACACCTGAAAAATCCTTAACTAGTGAGGGCTAATAATATCCAAAGAACAAAAAGTGTGAAGTCACAACCTAATCATTGTATTTTCTGCACTTTTCACCTTTTATAATCTTATTTTCTAACAAAACCCCTAAAACTTTCCACAACTTTTTCACTCGTCTACCTCGCTCTACCCCTCTTGTATCGGATCAATGCATAATCTATCTCGATACAATGTAAGGATGATAATCATACAACGTCTCAGCCATATCTAGCGCTTCATTTCAGTAAACAGGGAGTACTAACAGCATCTCCAACAACTTCTCCAAAATAGAGAATCGAAGTCTAAAAATCTTTATAAGAAAAAGCATTCAGCTCCAACACATTCTCCATTTTGGAGATAGCATCATTATTTATATTATTAAATATTAAGTATATCTAATAAAATATTATTTCTTTCTCCTATACATTTCATTTCAAAAATTCTTATTGGTGGAATACAATAAAAAAAAAAACTAATTTTCTCTCGTGGTAATCAATTTTGGAGATTTTTTGCATTCTTTCTCCTACTTTCTCCATTTTGGAGAATCTGTTGGAGCCTAAAATTGTCTAAAATATTCATTTTTTCCATTTTATATGTTTGGCAAACTAGCTGATAAGCTAGCCATTAACTAATAAGCTAACTAGCAGCTAACACTGTCAAGCCTTATCCACCAAGTCAAACGGAAACTCAGAAGCATCTCAATCCATCTTTGAATTAGTCTTTTTGTTGTAATCTCTTTGAAACAACCATTGCTTTTATCTGGTTGTTATCTCCTATAAAGTTGGATATGTAACTGATTTAAATGTATATAAATATTTACTGCAGCACCTCCTCTAAAAGGTGTGCAACCATTTCTCAAAACTTACAAACACGCTAGCTTATAGCTTATGAATAAACTATGTTTGGCAAAAACTAGCTTATGAACATGTAAAATGACCAAAAAAAGTATCTTGAGATATGATAATTAATATTAACAACGGTATAACCTGAAAAAGCTACAAAAAGCCCCTGAAACGCTGCTCCAACCAGCGTTTCAATAAGCTAGCTTATGGTCCATCCAAACTTATCAGCTAGCTTATTTTTGCCAAAGTGTCAATTTTTAATCGACATTTTTGCATAACTACTCCAAAAAAGCTAAATAAGCACCAAAAATAATTGAATTTCAGGCAGCCACAAAATCCAGTCAATAAGAACTTAAAGAAGCAGATTATATTATTATAGATGCAACTAATATGAGCAGTCCAATTGCAATCATTTTGCATGCAAATAAGAACAGGCAAATTATATGTAGTTGCATTCACATATATTCATAGATGAATACTAACAAAATACGATAACGATAACGAAATGAATATGAAGAAAATGATAGAAACTTTACCACGATACAGCCGTCAACAATGGTAGAAAAGCAACATTCAGAGAGTTTAGAATGAAAATTTTGGTGAATTTCTATTTGGGCTTTGAAGGTTTTGGGCCTGGGCCAATTTTTTGGCATGCTGATTGGGCTCCAGCCTCCACGTGTTAAATATTTATATGAAACCGTTAGCTGTATCTTTTCAACAAGACTAGAGGTGCACAAGAGCGGATTTAAAACCGATCCGATCGGATTGATATCACATGATCCCAAGTCTTGTTGGATCATGTGATATCAATTTGCTTTTGTAAGACTTGTAACATCGTAAAAGTAATATCGAATATTTGTAGTATTTTTATTGTGAATGTTTGTGGTCTTTTGTATCTTAACAATATTTTATTTGTGAAAGTCTAGTATTATTTTGTGATTTTAGTAATCTTGCTAAAATAAGTTGGTCTCATGTAGAGTTAACTCTCTTTAGCCCTTTTGCTTTGTTGTGTGAATTCAAATCCTATATAGCAGTCACATGAATTTGGATTGACGTACGTGTTTATAGATTTTTGTTTGGACGATTATACTTTGAAATGAATCAGCCAAAAATCATAGTTGGGTTGATACGCAAAGATGGAATCTATGGGTGAAGACTGTAATTTACTTCTTTTGTTTATCAACAATAGTTCATTAATATGTTATTTTGATGTGAGGCATTCAATCAGCCGATACTCAAATATGAGCATCTATCGACCATTGTAGCAGTTATGAAACCAAAACCGTAAAATTTTAATTTTATTTAATTAATGAATAATGTTTAGTGTGTATGGTTTCACTGTTGCATTAAAAATTATGATGGAACTTGGAAGCATGTTAAACATAAAACATGTGTTTTTTTTATGGATTGTGATTTGCATGTAACATGTGTTCCATGCATTGTCCCAAAATGTTACAAAATTCTTGATTATACATGTTGAAAACGCATATTTCAACTGGTTTTCCTTTTTTAATACCCGATATATAAAAACCATAGCATTTAGTACCGTGTGTATATACATAGATGTAGGTTTCGTTAGAGATCGAAAATTGATTATAAATTCAAGAACCATCAACAACATAAAATATGACGTATTTATCGAAAATATGGATGTGTTATTTATCATGAATGTATAATTTATGATGAATAATACATTCACATTCATGAGGAATATATATACATCCTCAAGAGCAATAAATTCTATATTATGGACGTTTCACAAGTTCCTATTTGGCTTTGTGTTGCAAACAAAACTTCTAATCAAAGTTTTTGAAATTCTAAATTGGTTATGTATAATTTGAACACAAGTTTTTTAATGTTATAATTTCATTCCATGTACATATGAATTAACAAAAGAATTAACAAAATAAAAACATGATTAATCATTATAGTAAAAAGGAAGGAGGTTACATGTGTACATAATCAAACTATGGACCACCTAGATCTAAGAGATCTCATGTTAATTGGCTGAACATTATATAATGATCATGATTGTCATAACTAAAATACTTAATAATTATTATTATCTAGATACGTAATAATTTAATATTCATTTTCATTATCTATTTTTGTTAATATTCAGTATAGTCGAATGTTAAATTCACACAAGACATGAAGCTTAAACCACATGTTTTTATATGATAACTCTATCTAGTATGCTGAAGCTACTTAAAAACCAAATTTAATACTATGTTTTACCAACTTTAAAACACACAAACTGATTTGAACCTATGATGGGATACGAATTTGACCAAACAATATGCAAACACTAAAAATGTATGCCATGCTTGACTTTACAAAGAATACAAAATTAACATGATATAATTATTTTAGTTGTATTATTTTATTTAATAAGACTTCTGATACGAGTAAATCCTTGACAGGGTTTTATCTGAAATGGTTATTTTCTATGTTTTTATCAACTTATTATTTGAAATTGATTTCATTATGACACGTACATATCAGAAAATTTGTTTTTATATACAGATGAATATTATTTAGTATGCTTTTCTATTTTTCATGTGAACCTTTTTCATGTGTATATATACATATAATAAAAACGAGAAGAAGACACGGGTTTCTTCCAAAAATTTGTTAAGTAACATCTTGATCGTGTGACGCTAGAAATATTTACTTTCATCATTTTTACATTTTTAATTATGTAACTTTTGTTGACATCATACGAAATAAAATAAGACCTTATTGTGATTATCACCTTCAAACTTTAACTAATAAAAACAAAACATAGCATAACGAATTGCTTAATTATTCTTTTATTTGGGGTCACCTTATTCACGTTTGATGACACATGTGGTACGAAAGAAAACAATTATAAAGACATTTGGAGAAAGAGAGAGAAAATATATATATATATATAATATATATATTTATATTTCTCTAACAATATAATTTGCAGCATATTCCTTGCAAATATCTTAATTTTGATCGTACTTTTAGTTTGTTGTATGCATATATATATATATAGGAAAGTTTAAATGTGAACTTATCTTTTGTTGTAAACGTGAGGATCAATAAAATCGTGTCACGTGATAATATGAATCGATGTCTAAGCTTTATTCAGTATGCATGAGCCTGCTTCTGACGCGCGCGCATGCATACTGAATAAGCCTTAAACACAATCACCGCCTAAGGTTTATTCATATTGAATAAAGTTTGAATATTCAGACTCAATATTGACACATAGTGCAGTAGTAGTAGTCCTCACGTATATTTATTTTTCTCTAACAGATAATTTGCAGCATATTCCTTGCTATGTCTTAATTTTCAACGTACATTCTTTTTTATATATATATATATATATATATATAGAGAGAGAGAGAGAGAGAGAGATAAATGTTCAAATGAGAAGTGCTAAAAAAAATGACAAGTCGCCTTTATTAATCGGGTGAATAGTGGAGATTACTTCTTTACTTCTTATTTTTTAGCAATTCTTATTTGAACCTAATAATATATATATATATATATAGACGAATACAACTTTTTAAGAAAACGCTTAGGAGCAATCTCAACCACTCATTTCGGTCAACAAAGACGGATTTGACCGGTCCCTCCTTTAATAATCTCTACCATCCCATGAATCGCGTTAATCCTCCGTGATCACATCCACCGTAACCGCGAGATGAGTGGCTGAGATTGCTCATCACTTTTACTTAAGTTGACATGCTTCTCGTTTGAACCTTCCCATATATATATATATATATATTTGTGTAATGATAATTAAATACACACCCAATAAATATTAGAAAATTGTGAAAAACAGTTGAAATTCATATTCTTTTTGTATGTTCTCTTCTTGTGCATGGAGGTGTGTGTGCCATATATTTTTATGTTTTCTTCTTAAGTTTTTCACACACAAAATAATTCTGAATTTTTCAAAACTCACATGAAATTGAAATCCAATTTGTAAGGTTGTGATATTTATGGGTTATATTTTATTTTTCATCTCATTCTACGTGTGTATGATATTATAATATGATAAAGTATATATTAGCATCTTTAATACCTATGTCATGATAGTTATAAGAAAAACTATCTATACCTCCTTATAGAATGTATGGGCAGATGCATGTGAGTAGGTAGATGAGGTCCAAAGCAGAAGGGGTAAAAAATAATGTAAGCAAAAAAGACGATAAAAACTCTTAAAGATAACATCCTAGTTATATCACTTGTTATTGTAAAAATAGGAAAAAAGTAAAGATATGAAAATTTTCTAATTTAAAGAAATTCCATCAAACTCCAAAAGTTAGTAAAATATTATTGTTAATAATACAATGCACTTAATTACTAATTGTGTTATTAAAATACTTGATACAATTAATAATGTATCATATCCCTCTCATATTATTTAATTTCAAGGATTTTGTATTGATATAAAATATTAAAAATATTTTTTTATCTTTTCTGAGTGATATTTTAGAATTCTTCAAATTTAAAAAATTCCACCCCACTTTTATGTTTTTTCCATTTTATAAAATGTCTTGAAGAAAACTATTGGAACAAAAACTAATCAAAATTTCGATTTTAAAAAATGTATTGATGATGCTCTAATGATATAAATTTAGAAAAATATGAGAAATAATTTTACAAAGAATATGGTAGAGTCAATCTTAGTTTATTATATTGACAAATTTTAAAAAGAACTAATTTGGTATTGTTTCATATAATATAATAAATAGATATAAGAAAGTTTATCACATGTTGTTTGGTATTATGAATCAAAAATGGCCAACAAAAAAACAAAAATTAAATAAAAAGTTGCAATTACCAAAAGTTTAATATTATTTTATTATAAAATAGTCAATTAAAATTGGAAAAAGCAAAGGTGTGGTGGTCTCAGATTCAAGAATGGGTAGTAATTAAAGTGGCTTACTTTTCCTACCAATCAAATAATTTATTTAAAATATAAAATCAAAATTATGTAAAAAATATACTGTAGTTTTTAAAATACAAAAACTATTTCTGTGAAAATTATAATAAATTATCATTGGCTCAAATTTTATGCGTTTAGATTCTCAAACCATTTTAATAAAGTAATTTAATGTTAACAAATTAATTTATTTTTATAGGACAAATAAGGTTATATAAAATAATATAATTTTTTTAAGGCTGCGAATTTTTGTAGAGCATAAAAGTCCATAATGAACACTTTAATACAAACCACACGTAACAAGAATAGTTTAAAATAAAAAAATCACATGGATATTTTCAAAATAATCACACTCAAGAGAGTGTAACCAATTAATAATCTGTTAAATAAATAACAAAATTTGTCTAGTATAGCGGCTATAATAACTTTTTTAGAGGGTCGCTGAATACTGGATAGTATTCTTGACTACTCAGATTCGAAACCCCGTAATAACAATTGGAGTTACTCAAGGTTTCAAGCTGACATTTGGACAGGTTTGAGATCAACACAGATTAGTAGGGTGTCCGAACAGATCTAGGATACCGCCAGAACATGTATATGAGTTTATTTGAGGTTTAAAAAAAATAATCTCTTAAATAATTACTAAAATTTATTAAAATTGCGTCAACATTGATGGTTTAAATATTTTTTTAACTATTTATTTTATGGCGAAACTGTAAATACAGTAACTAAAAATTATTTAATTTAAAAAAAATAGATTTAAGTTTTTACCACGTAGGACGCCATGATGGCGATCTAAACGCCACGTCAGCATAGTTGGCCAACGTGGAGCATGCCTTGTTTGACTATCGTGGACCTTGAGACACCACATCGTGCCTCGGTGGACCGTATATTGCTTTTTATTTAATATTTCATGTATTTTTATATACGCATATATTATTATTTTACCTGGGTTTAAAAAATTATATAGATTTATTTTATTCGATATTAAATTAACTGAAATTATAAAATAATAGATTTATTTATCATCTATCATTTAAAACATAATATTTATAGTATATAATTATGTTTTATAATAAATAAATAATCATTACTTTCATTTAGAATAATTTCATCGTTTTAATTGAAATGACAACTTTAAATTAATAAATACTATTTTTCAACAAATTAAATTACTATAGTCATGTTTCAGAAGATAATATGAATCAAAAATCAAATTAAATTACACTAGTTTTTTGAATCTCTGTTTTGTGTTCATTTTTATGTTATTATCTCGGTACAAAACTATTGCAATATGATGTTTTTTATATTTTTGCTAATAAAATTTCATTTGTTAAATATTATATGATTATAAAATGTTGTTTATGCATGTTTAACTTTCATCGATAAAAATAAAAATAAAAAAGATTCATACTTCTATTTCTACTAAATTTCATTTTTGATAGAAGGTTAAATTATTTAACTAAATAGAGACCAACATTTTTGACATCCAAGGCTCCAAATATAAAGGCAAGTCTTAAGTTTGATGATCTCTATCTTTTTAGTTTTATATTGGTTATTTTTATAATGTTTATAGTGATAGATTGCAGATCTTCTTATATAAAAACCTAATTTGCTTTATTGTCTTTTATTCCTTTATACCATGTTTAAACAATTCTATAAAATGTAGTTATATAAACTAATATTAACATGAATCTATAAATTAATAGTCTTAATATATTCATTCTCGAGGCATTCATTGTTTTTTTTTTTGTATAGAAACAAATTAAAAAAATATACATTTACCTCTTTTTGTCCATATATGGCACTTCTTTTGTCGATTATATAAATAAGCATAAGTTTATATTTTATTTATTTTTAGATATGCTATAGAAATATATTAATAAAAAAATTAATTTGAAAAAAGCATACTAATAATCATATTACGAATTTTGTATAATATTTTTAGTTTATATACATACTAAATAAATAATAGATATACAAAAATTTATGGTTATTTATAAAAAAAAGTACAAAGATAAAAAGCTCAACAACTTGTTCTATTAAAGTTATCCTTATGTTAAATCTTTTTATGAAACATTAAAATAGTTAAAATATAAGAACTTATATGATTGGTCTTATGATTATATGAGACAAAACTGTTTTCGTGAGACCGGTAAGATCATAAAATAACACTTGAAACTTTACAGCAAAAACACAGTGAATGTTACTTTTACAGTGATTTTGTTACGAAGGTTTAATTTTTTTTACCTTTATAGTTTATAGTAATGTGTTGCCAAGTTTTTCTGAAAGGGTATTTTAGACTTTTACTCCGAGTAATCCCAGCAAGGTTCAACGACAGCTAATCATGTTAACCTGAGTTAATCCCCAGTGACCACAATTTGAAAACGTCTAGATTCAAACCTGGGACGCAGCCTTGTGGTTGGTTATGTGCTGCGAAGTTTTGAATGCTATTTTGTGATCTTACAGGTCTCACAAAAACACGCTAATCTCACGTAAACTCAACTCATATTATTGACATAAACTCAGACTCATATTATTAACGATCTAAATTAAAAAATCTATATAATAAAAGAGTAACTGGACTGCCACGTGTTGTCGTCTGGTGAGTCGGTTTCAGGATTTTCCCGCCTAAACATGTATCTGGACATATTTTACACTTTCGGTTCATTTAAGCTTATCTGATTGACATTCCTATTTATCTCATACTTTTTTGTTATTTATTTTACTTTTGATATTCTATCTTTTACTTTTGATATTCTATATTTCATTTTTATTTCTAATCGTCTTATCAATATCTTTGAAATGAGCCCAATATTGAATATTTTTTATTTAATCATATTATTAAATATTAAGAATATATAAGACGTAATATATTTCACATTTTCTTACGTGTCATTTTTCACCATTTATCCTTATCACATTAAAAATACAAAATAACGAATTAACTAAAAGACCTTTATTGTTTTTTTTTAACAAATTCTATTACTATAATTTTCGATTTAAAAAACTTTACGCCACATTACATTGCATGTATAATCTAGTTTATAATAATCAAGAAAGAAAATAATTATTAGCCTTCAACTAAAAACCGAATCATTTAATTGTCTAATAATGGCAAAAGATGTAAATAATGAAAAGATTAAGGGCTAATTGAACTCCATATATAATCAGCAAGTTTTCTGTGATTGCTATAAATATGTAGACCCAGCATGTAACGCCTCCTCATCCCTCTCTCTAACCTTCCTTCAAAAGATTCCATCAGAAGAATAATAAGCTTCAGATCCTTACCAGATTCAGCTGCTTTTTCATTCAGCTGTTTTTTTTTTATTTGATTGATTTTAAGCTTTTTATTCAGCTGTTTTTTGATTCAATGGCTCCTCAGAACGTCGGAATTCTCGCCATGGAAATCTACTTTCCTCCTACCTGTATTCAACAGGTATCGATTGTTGTTATTTTTAACCTATTTTTATTCTCTGTTTTACTTCAATGATCTATATACATACATATATATGTATATATTAGTGGATAGTTAGAAGTTTGAATTTTGTTTATAGGTATGAATTTGAGTTGTTGTTACTGGAGAGATTGTTGTTTGTTTGTTTTTTTTGGTATTTTGGCTAAAAGTGACACATTTTGGGTTGTAATTTAGAGAAATTAGTGTGGAAATTAGTCAAATTAGTGAAGATTTGGTGGTTAATTGGACATGCATAGTTGATTTGAGAAATGGAATCTTACGAGCTTGTGAATTTTGTTGTTTTTAGACGATTTTTCTTAACCTTATATGTGCTCAAGTTTGACTTTATTGTATTTGACTTCTGACTTCTGAGGATACAAAGTCCACATTTTGAGCTTTTGTAAGGATTTTGAGCTTTTTCTTAAAGGTTTGACTGTGATTTTGGTTAGGTTGTGTTTGGCAAAAATAAGCTAGCTTATAAACTGGTACATGTTTGGATGGAACATAAGCTAGCTTATAAGGTGGCTAGCCTATTGAAACGCCAGTTTGAGTAG
Organism: Centaurea solstitialis; assembly: GCA_030169165.1. NCBI lineage: Eukaryota > Viridiplantae > Streptophyta > Magnoliopsida > Asterales > Asteraceae > Centaurea > Centaurea solstitialis. The sequence goes on from CM058044.1 coordinate 80,952,218, forward strand.
CGTTTAAAGAGCTTTTTGCAGCTTTTTTCAATTATGCCCGTATTAAATATTAATTATTATACCCCAAGATACCCTTTTTGGTTATTTTACATACTCGGAAGCTACTTTTTGCCAAACATAATTTATTCATAAGCTAGCTTATCAGCTACATGTTAGCTTATTAGGTTGTGTTTGGCAACTTATAATCTAGTACATGTTTTGATGGACCATAAGCTAGCTAAGTAGCGTTTCTGGAGCTTTTTGTAGCTTTTTCTAATTATACCCTTGTTAATATTAATTATTATACCCCAAGATACTCATTTTAGTCATTTACATACTCATAAGCTAGTCTTTGCCAAACATAATTTATTCATAAGCTAGCTTATCAGTCAAACAGCTAGCTTATCAACTAGTTTGCCAAACAAAGCCTTAGTAGTTAGTATCGCAGACGTATTGGTTCTAAGCTTTGTGAGGACTCATCAGCAACAATTTATTCCGGGTGACGTAAGGAAGCCTTGTTAATGCAAAACTAGATAGCTGTATAGGAGATTCAGTTATTAATGAGGCCACCCTTTTCACAGGAAACTCCACCCCTTCAATGAACAATATAGATATGCAGAGGTTCCATTAGTGTAGCCTTATAGGAGGACTAAAAGGATCATAATAATGGTTCCATAAGATACAAGAACATGCTAGAGAACCATGTAGAACACTAGGCTATCCTAGATAATTTTGGTATCTTCTAGCTTACAGCTTCCTGGGAAAGCAATAAGCAGTTTTTTTGCAGAAAGGCAAAATTTTTTAACTTATTGGGGAAGCTGATAAGCTGATAAGCCTTTTCATCATAAGCACTCCCAAACACTCCCTTGGTGTGTACATGGTGCCTGTACAGCTTATCTGGACTTGAAGAACACTACACATGGCACTTGGGTGATAGTACCATTAATGTAGAGGTGGAAAGTTATTGCATTATTGGATAACTCAATAATATGCAGCTATAGCCCTGGTCCCTGGATTTATACTATGCAACAAAATTTTGTTTTATAGAAGTGTTTTCTTGCTACTTGAATCTTAAACTATTTCAATGGCAAACAGAGTTAAGTTGCCGAGCTAACAAAGCAGAGCCCATCGATAAATTTACCTTCACTTGATCTGTTTTCAGTTTAATATTGAAAGCTATTTTGGAACAAAGTTTATTGCTTTATTCTCTGGTTGTGAAACTAAAGAACAAAACTTTTTCCCTGCACTGTATTTTGTTACTTGTGATTAGGTGTTAATTGTTTTCGGGTAATTTACAGGATACGCTAGAAAATTTTGATGGTGTAAGTAAAGGAAAATACACCATTGGACTCGGACAGGATTGCATGGGATTTTGTTCAGAGGTTGAAGATGTCATCTCTATGGGGTTTGTACTTTTCTTCTTCTTGAAAGATCTATGTTTTTTTTAATATATCAAAAGAAATGCTTGGTCTTTGGCATTGGATTTTGTTTTTCGATTCATACTTATTGTCATGTGCATTTCTTGATTATTAGTAACATGACCGTAAAGGTCACCATATTTTTGCTTGAAAATCTTCATAGTGTAATGATTAAAGGGTTTTAATGTCACAACTACTAATTCATTGAGGGTAATTTGTATTGAATGGATACCAACATATATGATATTTGTCATGTGAATTACTGGGCCAGGTTGTCATATTCATCATGGCATGTTTTCAATAATTGGTAACTTTAACTTCCATAATATTTGAATATGTTTTTAAAATGCTAAAAATAAGTAATTTTTATATTTCTCCCCTTGTTTGACATCTTGAAACACCACTTTGTGATATTTCCAAGAAAAGTAGCATCTTGTAGTATAATAGATATTTGGAAGGTCATCCTTGGGAGTTTTTGGAGTCACATAACATATACTTCTATGTGTTTCTTATAAATGGGATTGATTACGTTGCAACTGTGTATCTTCTCACACTTTGCATGCCATAAAATTTGACACCTATGGTATATGTACATTTCATAATCAAGGGTTCTATTACCGTGTTTAGTATAGTCCATTTGCTTGATCAAAGAACTTGACCGTCCCAAAGTTTCAGATTTCTTAGATTAGTTGTTTTAGTACTTTGGACTACATGCCATCGTTGTATTAACCTTTTTCATTTTCAGATTAACAGCCGTCACTTCTCTACTTGAGAAGTACGGGATTGATGCAAAACAAATTGGTCGGCTGGAAGTTGGCAGTGAAACTGTTATAGACAAGAGCAAATCCATCAAGACCTTCCTAATGAAAATCTTTGAGGTGGAACACGAATTAGTAAATTACTATGTTTTTTTATCCTGCGATCACCATAACTAAAATTTCTTGCTCTCTTGGCATGTACTCGAGCAGGAATGCGGAAATACCGATATCGAAGGTGTGGATTCGACCAACGCCTGTTATGGTGGAACTGCAGCATTGTTCAACTGTGTGAATTGGGTGGAAAGTAGTTCATGGGATGGACGCTATGGATTGGTTGTCTCCACAGACAGTGCGGTATGCCCATTGCTTTCTTATTTAAGTTTGTACTTGCACTTTCGAGCCATGCTGCTAAAAGGCTCAATTAAAGTTTAAATACTGGTAAAATTGCATTCCTGAAGCAAGAGTATTATCTGAATGAGCTAAACAAAAACAATTAAACATAACACATGAAACTTGAGTTGTGTGTGGCTTTAGATATTTGGGAACCAACCTATCAGGATAGCGGGGTTCAAATCTTTTTGGAGGCCATGTTACAAATGTATCAAGACTATAAATCAACCGGACGAGTAATAAATAAAACAAAGTATAAAAGTTTCCAACCATATACTACATTAAAAGTCTTACAAATTAAAACAAGAAAAATGTTTTAAACCGGCAACGTAACATATGAAGTTCACTTAAATGGAATAATTCTTTTAACAGGTTTATGCTGAGGGACCAGCTCGACCAACAGGAGGAGCAGGTGCTGTTGCTATGCTGATAGGGCCTGATGCTCCTATTGCATTCGAAAGCAAATTCAGGGCAAGTCACATGTCTCATGCTTACGACTTCTACAAGCCTGACCTTGCCAGTGAATATCCGGTATTCCTCAATCCGTCCTCCAATGTTACACTTGTTTTAGATGGTTGGTTACCAATCTCTAACCACCAAACACGTTTCTTGTAGGTTGTTGACGGAAAACTGTCTCAAACTTGTTATCTCATGGCACTCGACTCTTGCTACAAGGGATACTGTCAAAAGTAAGTTTGTTGTAAATATCCAAATACATTTGGTGCGACGTTTAGATTGTGACAGGACATGACGGAATGGCACAAATTGCATTTTTTTGTGCCACAAAAATAGGTGGAACACTAAAATCTTCCCGCCCTTTCAGTCATATCCCGTCAAGTCCTGTTTGCATATCCTTATGTTACCATATGTGTCTTAACGGTATCTTGCCGATTATAGGTACGAGAAACTGCAAGGAAAACAATTTTCAATGGCCGATGCTGAATATTTTGTATTTCACAGTCCATATAACAAGGTAGCTTATTTAACATAAGGCAGAACTCTTTCTAGAATCTTCAAAAGTAGTTGAACTTAAAACAAACTTGTGAATTCCTGCAGCTTGTACAGAAGAGCTTTGCTCGCTTGGTGTTCGATGATGTTGCTAGAAATGCCAGGTGATGATCAAATTTGCTAGATCGGAACTTCAATCCACTAACAATAAAAATTCTCTACTCATTTATCAAACTAACGATTGTCTTGTTATATTCAGCTCTGTTGACGAGTCTGCCAAAGAGAAGTTAGGACCCTTCACATCTCTAGCAGGCGATGAAAGCTACCAAAGCCGTGATCTTGAAAAGGTGCCTTGATTTTTCGATATCAATACACTAATCAAGTATATATATTTGACGAACCAATAATCAACAAGTTTATGTGTATGCATGTATGTATAGGCATCGCAGCAAGTGGCAAAACCCGATTACGATAAGAAGGTTCAGCCGGGAACTTTGATTCCTAAGCAACTAGGAAACATGTACACTGCATCTATATATGCTGCCTTTGCTTCCCTGATTCACAATAAGAATAGCTCTCTGGTATATACATCGGTTCCCACATTTCATTCAGACGGTTAGCATTTTCGCTTACAGATCCTGATACATGTTTGTGATCATTTCAGGATGGAAAGCGCGTTATGATGTTCTCATATGGGAGTGGATTATCAGCCACAATGTTCTCGTTACGTCTTACCGAGGGCAAAGCACCTTTTAGTTTGTCAAACATCGCAAAGGTCATGAACATCGAACACAAGTTGAAGACGAGAATTGAGGTATGTTATAAAATTGGCATTTTGCATAAAGCTCCCTTCTTAAAAGCTTACTGAATAAGCCACTTTCTGTATCATTAAGCCACTACCAAACAATCATGTATAGCTGACCGACTAAGCTATAAGTCCCATCTTACCCAATTTGTGTTGTTGAAAGGCTCCTAAATAAAGTATTTTACATGTGCAGTTTGCACCCGAAAAATTCGTCGAATTGATGCAATTGATGGAGCACAGATATGGTGGCAAGGACTACGTGACAAGTAAGGACACGACTCATCTTGCTCCAGGCACCTACTATCTCACCGAAGTCGACTCCAAATACCGAAGATTTTACGCCAAGAAGACGACCGAGTTGGCCAATGGTCATTGACTCAGTGAGTCGACTCAAGTTTAGCTCTACAAGTATGGTTTTAGTTGGAGGTGATGTTGTAAGAGCACCTAATAATTTGGTTTCATTTGAGTTTGTTAATCCATAATAGTTTGATTATGATAAAAGAAAATGTATTTTTAATCTATTTTTATCAATAATATTGTTATGATCAACATTGTTCATCTTTGATTGGTTTTTTATTTGTTTCAAAACTGATACTTTGGTCATTTCATTAATTGTTTATCAAATTTATTTAACTTCTATCTCTTGAACATTCAAAATTCAATTGCTTTTCACAACGAAATATAAAAGTACACCGTGAATCGGGACTTAGGGGCTACTGGTTTACCTCTTAATGGTGCTATTAAGAGGTAGCGCACCATTAAAAGGTAGCCTCTTAATTTCACAGAGGAGGTATCCAAATCCACGTTAAATGGTTCAGAGGTGTTGTTATTCCACATCTATCCTCCATTCATGTGTGTTTAACATCGGTTTCTTCTCGCCTCCATTCATTGTTCTATTTTAACCATAAGAAACTAAAAAAGACCCGGGTTGGGTTCTAACTTATCGTTGGCAAAAGAAAAAAATTTAGGATCGTTTAGCAAAATCTTTTCGGATAGGGATTTACCAACAAGAGAATCACCTTCATTCACCTTATCATATAACATTCTTGGCCATGGATATGGATGTTGGTTTATCTTACACCTTTACCGACCCATTAGGTTGAACCCGAATCCAACTCAAAATTTAGTATCAAAACGGACTTTCACCTATAACCGGCCTTTAGAGCATCTCCAACAGCTTTGCTATAATAGATAAAAATGAGTTTTTGTTTACTAAAATGCTCCAACATCTTTTCTAAACCATTTGTTAAAATAGAAATTTTTAGAGTTTTTCCTAAATATAAAGTATCATCTAAAATCTCCAAATGAGGAGAGAGAAATAATTTTTTAATACCTTCAACCAATAGGATAATTGATTGTTTAAAATTTGGTTAAAAGTTTTATTAAAATACTAAATTTATTGAATATTTTAATAATATAAATAATGATGAATTATCTAAAATAGAAAAACTGTTAGAGATAGAAAAAAATGATTTTAAAGATTTTTACCTTTCTTTCTCTGTTATAGAATCTTTTTAACAAATCTGTTTGTTTGGAGATGCTTTTAGGCAATACATTTTTTAAGGAGTCCAAAATCAGTATCATTTCTATATGATTTCCAACAATTTTATTCGTAATCAAATTTAATACAAAATAAAACACAACAATCATGTGGGATGTAAAAGATGACTAAACCCCCAACCCAACCCAACATCAACCCTCAAAAACCACGATAGAATCAAGCCGCAACCGGGGTCTTACGATTGGGCTCAAAGACATACTTTACAAGCGACTCTTTAATCGACAAGAGCTCTGGGAACTCCGTCTTCAGTTTCACCGTATCGAGCTCGTTGTTGCTCCGTTGTGCGACGATCACCTTCGCCTGTTCCTCGAGGCTAAAGTTCTTCCACGTGAACCCTGGGTTGATGTAATCCCGATACATCTCCAAGATCTCGTTGTGGCTGATGCAACCGGGGTTGGTGAAGTTGTAGATCCCGGTGAGGTTTCGTTTCGCCATCTCGATCGAGATCGGGAGGAGCTCGTCCAGGACCGTCATCGAGTTGGGGATGTCCACCACTTTGTCGTAGCGGGAGATCTTCGTGATGAAGTTTCGTGGGTTGGTTAGGTCGGAGGAAATCGGCATTCGTACTCGCAATGTGCATACATTCTCGTAGTTCTTTAGCAATTCCTCCACCTATATATAAAAAGCGTATTAGAAATGGTACAATTCTAGCTGATTTGAGACTCTAACATGCCCCCTTTTAAGACAGATTCATGGTTTGTTCGTTAGCAACTAAATGAGTTTTAATATGAATCATAGCTTATTCATTCAACTATACATGACTATAGCCTGTTTGTTAGTAGCTTAAGGAGCTTGATAGGACTCATAACTCATAACTTAATGAGCTTGGCTATGATATAATATGAAAATGTAATGACCAATTATTAGATCCACAAAGTAACCAAGACAAATAAGATTTCATATATTTTATATTTACTTAATTCAAATTCACATTTCTTTTCTTTAAAATGCAAATCAAGATTTTTAAAATACCCCATTTCATGGATAAATTAACATGTAAATATCATAAAAACATAAAATCATCAAATGGGTCATATCACAAATCATCAAAACCAAACAAAAACCCAATAAAAATCAAATCTTTTCTTTACTTATTACCATAGCTTTGGTATTAGATGGAGTAAAAAGATCCAACAAAATTAGCCGAATCCTCCTCCTTAAACCCGACACCCGACCCGACCCAGTGACCCAAATCATACTCAAATACACCCGTCGGCATAGTTGAGGGACAAGTGGGTAGGTGACATTTATAAAAAATAAAAAATAAACATTGAAGTATATGTCACATTTCAAAGACTCGATCTTTAAATTTAAAATGCAAATCTAGATCTTCAAAATATTCCATTTTTGCATAAATCCACACGTAAATCTTATAAAAACACAATGGTTATTGGGTTGCGTTTTGTAAAGTAGCTCATAAGCTAACTTATGAATAAACTATGTTCGACAAAAACTAACCTATAGGTATATAAAATGACCAAAAAGGGTATCGTACGGTCTAATAATTAATATGAATAAAGTTATAATTAAAAAAAAACTACAAAAAACTTTTGAAACGCGCTACTCCAACTAAGATTAAGTTTTTTTTGAACCTCAAGTTAACACACATACTCCAGCGGTATCGGGCCTCCAATTGGGCAATCCCACTAATCCGCTGCTGCGAAGTGGATCCTATTGACTGGATTTTTCCATATCGGCCCCGAACCTGGCCGAAAGAACCAACCAGATCCAAAGTCTGGGTATCTTAAAAATGTCACTCGTGGGATTCAAAGTGCGCTTTCATCCACACCCGAGGGATGTTACCTACCTATTCAACCGAGCTAACACCCTTGATCAACTAAGATTAAGTTATACCACAAATAATCAAAAACCAACAAAAAAACCCAATAAAAATCAAATCTTTTTCTTTCTTTTTCTTAACCAACTCACCATAGCTTTAGTCTTGGAATAAAAAGATCCGACAAAATTAGCCGAATCCTCCTCCTTAAACCCGACACCCGACCCGAGCTGATGACCCGAATCATACTCAAATATACACCCGGTGGCATAGTTGATCAGAATCAGCCCCTTTTCACGGCAGACGTCGGCCAACGTCAGCGTTCCGACCACATTCGTACGGATGGTCTCCACCTTGTGGGACTCGCACCAGTCGACGTTTGGCCTCCCCGTGACGCCCGCGGCGTTGAACACGTGTGTGGGCTTGACGGCATCGATGTCGGCGATGAGGGTGTCACGTGACTCGAGGCGGCCGGCGGCGTAGGTGTATTGGATCCCTTGAGACTCGCAGAGCTTACCCAATAAGCCGCCGATCCAGCCGGTTCGGCCGTAGATCAAGAAGTTGAATTGTGAACCGTTGGATTCGGAAACCATTGTGTTTGAAGATGGAATTGAAGGAAGGAATCTGTGGACAATTTATGAGAGATTTGTGGGAGAGAAAGAGTGTAGATCGGATCCGTTGTCTGTCTGTATTTATGGGTAATAGTATGGCTTATTCAGCTAAATACTATTTAGGGTGTTTGACAAAATAAGCCGGTTTATTCGTAAGCTAGCTTATTGTAACGCTACCAATTTGAGTGGTAGTAGTTTTTTGTAGCTTTTTCCAATTATACTTTTATTAATATTAATTTTTATACCTTGAGCTACTACTTTTGGTCATTTTACATATTGATAAGCTGGTTTTTGCCAAACGTAATTTTTCATAAGTTACCTTATCAGCTAGTAGGTGTTTGTCAACCAGGATCCTAAGTGGTCTAATATGGTTAAGAGGCTATCATGACGTAGTGGAAAATGAAACATGGTTGTTTGGTAATTGTTGAAAAAGAAATTTGGGTGTTGAATGGTTAAGGGAAACCGAAGATATAAAGTCATTCAATCGGTTTTAGAACCATTAAGAGACAAAAAAAAATTCCAAACAAATGGTTGTCTGATTACCTCTTTTAATAGTTCCATTAAGAGGCAACCTTTTAATTGTTAGGAGGTAAATCTTTGGCGAAAAATAGATCTGCCTCTTAAATGGTTCTAAAACCATATGAATGGTTTTGTATCTTGGGTCTTCCTTAACCATTAAGCGTCCTGATTTTATTATCTACAATTATCAAACAACCATACTCCATTTTGCACTATATCATAAGAGCCTATTAATCATTTTGATCACTTAATCATCCGCCTCCTAATGATTCAAAGGCTCGCTTTTAATAAAACTATTAAAAGGTAAACAAACAGCCCCTTAGAGATCGTTTCAAGTTGTCTGAATGGATTAGTGTGTTTGTAAAAATCAATTTTTTTTATATTTTATCTTAGAGAGCTTTTCCATATATTAAAAGAGTTTGTTTATTAATATGGAAGGGTAGGTTTGGAAAAGACTTGTCTTTTTTTTTTCTTCATAAAGTTTATCCTTAGGCTGTGTTTGGCAAAAAAAAAACTAGCTTATAAGCTAGTCCATCCAAACATGTACCAGAAGCTAGCTTTTTGAAACGCTACTTTGAGTAGCTTATGAGAAGCTTATTGTAGCTTTTTCCAATTATACCCATATTAATATTAAATTCTAATATACCCTTTTTGGTCATTTTACATACTCATAAGCTAGTTTTTGCCAAACATAATTTGTTCATAAGCTAGCTTATCAGCTACTAGCAAGCTTATCAATCAACAGCTAGCTTATCAGCTACCAGTTAGCTTATCAGCTAGTTTGCCAAACATAGCCTTAGAAACTTACTGAATAAGTTATTTTCAATATCGTTAAGTGGGGCTGCTTGTAGTGCGATTTATGTTCTCTTATCCATATTGCACTTTATGCCTACGATAAAAAAAAATTATAAGTTTAAAAATACATTAAATCAATGATAAATTGATCGTAGTCCACAAATAAAAAGTTTTGATACATTCGATTCCCACTTACACATTGCAAATTACATGATTAATTAAAAATAGTCTTAGAAATGAAAAGTTAAACTTCAACTTATAGGTAACTTTTCAACGGCTAAGAATATAATATTATATAAATTTGAGGAAGGTTTAAGTAAAAACTTTTACAAAACAATACCAAAGAGCAGTTCATCTGGACCGTATGTATTAATGTATAATAAACTGATTTGTTTTTTTGACCTTTATGCATACGTGAGTAATGTAGCTGCGCATGTTACAAATTAGTCTATGCACAAGTACATATAGTTTAGATGGAGAGCTATAAAGATGTTCTTCATTTTTTGGGGTTTTTTTTTTGAGGTTTTTCTTAAACTTGAGTACTTACCGTAGTAAATTATTTTATATATAATATATGTTACATAAAAAAACTAAAACTAAAAATATAAAATATAAAAATTGTAATAGGGTGGATTTAAACTGCAATTTAATACCTTAAAATGGTACAATATAATATGGTCTAATAAAAATGTAATACTTAAACCCTCTAGATGTATATAATTTTACATATTATTGCTTTAAATTAATTAAACTATTAATGACTAATTATTACATTGTTTCTAGATGTATATAATTTTACACAGAGGAAAGTTATTTTACAACCCAGTAAAAGGTTACAACCCGTACAACCTTCATCTAAACCATTCATTTTAGCCTATTCATTATGATTAATTACTTGATTCATCAACGATTGTTGATTTTATGCAATAATTATACATGTAATGCATAACATTTTCATTAAATACATAGAAAAACATGGAATGCTTATTGTTTCATGAATGAGATGAATTTTCCAAGATACTTTCATAATACACAATACATCCCATGTTAGTTTATGCCTTTAATGCATTTTAGGTAAGATTATTGCATGAAATGAGGAATCAATCATAATTAATGGGCTAAATGAATGGTTTAGATGAAGGTTGTACGGGTTGTAACCTTTTACTGGGTTGTAAAATAACTTTCCTCATTTTACATATTTGTTAAATTAGAAACGTCACAAAAGAGAGGTAGGGAGATGTTTCGCTTAAATATTTAAAAACGACATTAACTTAATTAATAGGTTTCTATTTTTGTTTTCTTTTTATTTAAAAGTTAATACAATTGCTGTAATGATTCCAATTATAATTTCTATATTTTAATTACAAGTATATGATCGACATGTAATTTGAACATTTTTATAATAGTTATAGATAAGTTACAGATAATATAACATAAAAAAGTACATCAAAACATATTGAAAAAGACCAAAAACACGCTTAAAAAATCAAAATATCTCTAAGTTAACTAGGTTAATGAATTCTTATTAACTTTATAAGTACAAATGATCATAAATAATAACCATAAAATTTTGAATATCACAATATCCATAATTAATATACTATAAAAAAACATTAATATTTTTTTCAAGAAATTCATTAATTATAATTTTTTTACATAAAACGTAATCCACTATAAAATAGTTAACATGAAATTAAAATCGTTGATTTATTACCATAAACTATAAAGTTGGAATTTTTCAACATTACATTGTTATATTCTTATTAAAAAACAATTGTCAATTGATAGACAATTGCACGTTGCGTTTCACGAAATATAATTTTAAAATCAAATTTGAAGAAGAACATTATTAAAAAATTGTATGATAGCAAAGAAACCATCACTAATCAAGATTGGATCTTGATCATATTACATATCTTTTTGTTTTTTATATTTGCCATGTGCTTTTCTGTCACGTCGGTGGAATGGAATTCATTCGTTTACATTTTATATATTATTTAAATTAAAGAGTAAGTTGTAATTTTGGTCCTTGTGGTTTGTTGTTTTTTTGATTTTGGTCTCTATAATATTTTTATTGCAAATTACCCTTATAGTTTGCATGGTAGGGGTCTTGGATATGGCACACTTAAGATAACAAGGACTTTTATATCCTATGCCTTCTTTGGGGTTGTAATAATTGAATTCCTTTGGCTGGTTCATGTGGATGGTTTGATCGGTTTGACCTCTTTTCAGAAACTTATCCTCCATGTCTTTGATTTTCGCAAACAAGTTAGTTCTTTGAGCAAAAATGAATTCATACTTCTTTACATTCTCACTGCTCACTCTTTCAGCCTCATGTAGTCTCTTATGTAAATCAGTGATGTTGGCATTTAAGCTTGTGACTTTCTCTTCAAGAGTTTTGTTAGCAAGGGTGAGCATGTTAACTTTGTCTTTTGAGTAGGCTAATTCAATGTTGAATTTCACGACTAAGGCATGTTCACTAGCTAATTTGGATTCAGCAATTGTGGTTAAGTTGTTTGCTTGTTTAATTTTCTTGTCATACTCGGAAACTTTAAAAGCTAGACCTTTTACTTGATTTTCATGTTCAGTGTACGGGTCAGGAAGTATCTCAGAAGAAGATGACCCAGAATGGTTTGAGTCAAGGTCGTTGTAATCACGATCTCCGTCTTCTGAGTACATTTCCTCCTCACCATGATTTGCCATCAGGCACAGTTGATCTTCTCTTCCTTCATCACTTGTTAGATCCTCAGTAAGCATACACATGGTATCTCCCTCCTCATCATCACTTGACATTCTGAGCCAAGCTTCATCATCAACAAGAAGTTTTGTTCCCTCATCTTGCATCTTGAAACATGTTTTCTTTGGTTTCTTGCTCTTGTCATAAGGCTTGGTGTTACCCTCGGGCATTTGGTAGTCAGCTCTACCACCCTGTTCAACACTTTTCAGCTCAGGTTGTCTTTCATGCTTCCTTCCACTTGAGTACCGATGGTTGTTAGAAGACATGGGCTTTCTTGTATTTCTCTTGGACATAGACTTGGTAATCAACGCCAGGGCCTTCTTTATGGCATTCATCTCTTCATCATATTCCTCTTCCTGTACATGGAGAACCGATGGTCGGGTATCGGACCCTATTGCAAGACCGTCACGTGTGTTCATCGTGATGTTGATTGTGGATCTTAAACCACTAAGTATGATCCGAAAGTGTTCAAGGATAGCACTATCTTCTGCTTCAAGAGAATCAGTTTTCAAGCACTCTTATGTTTCAGGAAGATTTTTCTTATGATGCAGGAAGATTGATCTTCTTTCGAAAGAAGTCTGATATTCTTTCGCAAGAAGTCCAAACTTATATTGCAGGAAGACTACGGATCAAGAGCAGTACATGTCATACACAGCCGTACAGGTCATACACCTGTATTATTTAAATAATAAAATATATATGTATATATATGCTCTGTATGTATATATATGTGTGTGTGTTTAGGATTTGTTGGACCTGTGAGTACTCACCGTTGGGTGAGCTTGCAGCCCCCTTGCAGGTCACCCTCGGCGGTGTTACCGCCTGCAAGGGGGACGGTGCAGGTGAGATACAGGAGGGCTGCGGATGGCCTTACGTGAACAGTCACCTTTGTTTATCATAATGGACTAGTTATGTACCCCACAATGTTGTGGGACCATAAATGTAAGGGATTTTAAAGCTTTGTTGGAGGAGATTTCAACAACAATAGCTTTTCTATTTAATGCACCAACGTAGTATGATCTTAAATTTTCAACAATATATTGTAAATGAACCAAAGGTGAAGAATCGTGTGATAGGTTAGGTAAACGGGAAGCATGAGAAGTGCATGTGGGAGTCTCTTTTAATCTCATGCCCATACTATGTTTTAGAAACAAATGTATTTCTTTATTTCAGGTTCCACACCGGCTTTTCGACTATATTTTCACCCGTTCAATAACAATCACAACTTTAGAGGAAGAAAAACATGACATTGAAGCACTTCCCATGCATGAAATAATAATATGATAACATCTCAACTCTTGTTTTCAATCCCACAAATGCTGGCACTAACTGTATGTATTCAGGAGCAATGGAGTCAGCAAAACGATGGGCAGAACAAAAGAAAGAAGAAACTTATCCGGTAAGTTAAGTGATTGTGTTAACTCTTACCGGTAAACTTATGTAGAATGAAAAGAACGATGGGTACTAACCGTCTAAGGGGAAGTTTGGTTGGTTTTCCATCAAATTCTGTATGGATAAAGTTGTGTGTAGAATGAAAATATCTTTATTTGAGAGCGTTTTTTCATATATGGAATAAAACATGTTTTTAAACCACTTTTTAAAATTATCAATCTTTGGTATATGCATCCATGAAAAAAAAAATCCAATTTTGAAATCGAGACTGTTTTTGATTAAATTGACTTCAATTATAATATACCATCATCATCCATAAGAATTCCAAATCCTTATTTCGCCACTAAGCCATATGACAGCAATCCAAATCGGATCAAAAATGGGATTAGAAGCTTTAATCACCTGATCAGATTCAAATTTTTATAGCAAATTATATATCCAAACAATTTACCAAAAAAAAATTGACCTTAAAAGTTGTTTTATTTGCGAATTTGCCATTGATAATAAAACAAATTTGCAGAAAAAATTGACCATAAAACTTTTATTTACGAATTTGCCATTGTGATATAAGACAATAAAAGTAAACTACTATTTCGTCCGTGTAGTTTAATATTTTTAGCGATTTTCATATCTGATATTTTAAAATGATTTTTTCATCGCCGTTGCTTTTATTTTCATTCCATTCTTCATATTTTTTATTTTTAAATTTATATAATTTTAATTTTGTTAATTTTTACTTTATTTATTTAATTTATCAACACATTTTAGTGATTAATTATCACTTATTATAACTAAAAAAAACAAACCTTAATTATATACTTCTACAATTACCAAGATAGAATATTACTTATTTTTGAACAACAAGGAAAGAAATAAATGTGCAGGGAAAAAATAAATGCCATCCTGGAAAAATTAGTTAAATTATAAGATTGTCATTGTTGTTAAATTATAAGATTGTCATTCTGGTTAAATTATAATACTACGATTTTAGTCCCATTGTATGATATTTATAATAATTTTCGTCCCTACTCTTAGCAACTACTTTTTTCATCCATGTGGTTTTTATTTTCATTTTACTTTCATCTCTCATTCAACTTTGTTAAACTAAGTAGTTAACTCATCCAAAAAATGTTTGATTAAATTATATATTTGGTTATTATAGTAGACCGTTCTTTATATTTTGTATTCTCAAATTACATAATTCACATTTTACTTCTTGCTTTATTTATTTTATCAATGTATTTTGTTCTATTGACTAATTATAAACCATTGTAACTTTAATAAAAAAATAATCATGCATCCGTGTTCACTCTTCATTTTTTCACCACATCTAATTCTTATCTATTATAATTTTATTAATTAAAATTAATAAATAATCAAAGATTAATGATCAAGTACACAACTAATAACATCATCCACCAAATAGATAACTAAAATAATAAATTTATAACTTAATTTTTTTAAAGCAATAGGTTAAAATCTCTTAATATTTTTATTTATTTTATCTTTAACACCTATGATAAAATCTGTCACACTTTATACCCTGGCTCTTAATACCCACTAAAAGAACAAATTTGAAGGTAGGATAGATAAATCGAGTATTCAAGTTTCTTGAACTTCTTATCTCAAACAAAGATTATATAATCATGTTTGTTTAATCATTTCTATGCCCAATAGAGGTAATATCACACAGATCTAAACATTCTAATTCTTCAATTATTGTTTAACTAAATGTTACAAGTAATTATATCCTAGTTACTCAAAAGACAAGTGAACTATGCAATTTTCCGTTTGAGTTTGCACAAAATTAAAAATTAGGAATAGTTGTTTAAAGCTATATTATACAATGCTAAACAATTATAGATTTAGAAAAAAAAAACATGGTTGATTTCATAGACTTTGGGGCCGTTTACTTGACCGCTTACCCAGTAAGTACTTACCCGATCAATTTACCTTTCCGGAATGAACATAACAAGGACTAGAATCTTACCCCGTAAGAGCGAAGACATGAACCAAGTGTCTTACCCAGTAAGTGACATCGACAACTCTAACCCGGTAAGAGCATACCGGGTGTATTGTTGCATACGATACCGCTTTGAGATACCAAAATAGTGTCCGATATGGTAGGTGATAGTGTCCAATTTTACCGATCGATAAGCACTTACCGGGTAAGTATTTAAGTAAACGACCCCTTACTTGGTGAGAAAGCTCACACATTCTGCAAGTATGGTGAGCAAACTCAGAGCAAAAACCCATGGCTGCCAAAAAGAATCAGAAACCTATTCCTATCAGATTCAAGCGAAGGTATCGTAGAATATGCATAAACCGTTGTAGATTAAACAACTTACACTGCTGAAATTGTAACATTCGCACTTGTGATTTACAAGACTTTACAAGAAGTTCTGGCTTGAAAATGGGTAGGAGCCTTAAGATTACTCGATCTTTCTGTCTTGACACTTTTGAGTCATCTAAAGGCGATGAACCAACTTTGGATGAAAAAGGGCCGAACGCTGCAAATACCCCTTGAAACTCATCTATTAATCTTGATGTCACTATTTCCTTATACATGTCTTAACACATTCTGATATATGTACATGATAAATTCAAACACTTGGTAAGAAAAATACGCGCTTTATGATATAAAGTTCACTCGAAATGAATGTAGTGGACGATGAGTTTGTGATTTACAAACATCAACCAACGTTCGTTGGAAGGGTCAAGGGACACTGTAATCGCAATGGGTGCATATCAGCCGTATCATACACGGAACACAAGTGCAAATATTCAGGTATGGGATGTGGCTTTAGGCTGAACACATTGGTAGGGTTAACACTTGTTTCGAGAAATCCGAGAGTCTCAATTGTGTGAGAAGGGTGCGGTTGCTGAATGAATTGAATTGGAAACAATATGTGGCGATTGAAGTGAACGATATGAAGGCTCACATTCTCAGTATTCAGTTGAAGGGGATCGCACCGATCAGGTTATCCAACTTTCTCCGATTTGGGTGGCAACATTGTAACATAACAAATAAGACCCACAACAATCCCTTGAACAAAAAATAATGAGGTCATTTTCAACGCCATCAAAAGTGCCCACAATGTTTACCACCCAAATATGTGAAATTTGGCCAACCCCGAAGAGGCCAGACGTGACCAGTGCAACCCACTTCTACCGGATACTTAAAAAGGTGCGCCTTCATATCGCTCACTTCAACCGCCACCACATACTGCTTCCAATTTAACAATTTAACTCGCTCAACAATCGTACCCTTCTCACACACTCAAGACCCTTTGGTCTCTCGAAACAGCTCTTGAGCCGACCAATGTGTTAAGCCAAAAGCGACATCCGATACCCAAATATCTGCACAAACCCATTTCACAATCTCAAACCTATCACCTTTTTCTTTCTTTCTTTCTTTCTTGTTTCATTAAACATGAACATAAAGAAATCTTGAAATGTTAATTACTTGTCCGTGTGAACTATTGCGTTTGTGAGCCCATGTATGATACGGTTGATATGCACCCATTGCGATTTCGGTGTCTCTTAAACTTTCTAAAGAATGTTGGTTGATGTTTGCTGATCACAAACTCATCGTCTACTATCATTCCTTTTGAATGAACATAAATCATGAATCGTTGATTTTTCCTACTAAGCGACTGAATTCATCATGTCAAAAAGAATGTGTTAAGATATTAGGAAAGAATGAGATGAAGATTAATAGATGAGTTTCAAAAAATGTACTAGAGGGGTATTTGCAGCTTTTGACGCCTTCTCTCATCCGAACTTGGTTCCTCGCCTTTGGATGACTCACGAGTGCCAAAACAAAAATAATTCAAGTAATCTTGACGCTCATAGACGTTTTCAAAGCTCGACTTTTTGTAAAGCCTTGTAAATCACTTCGTACATCATCCACATCATTTTATTCTGTTCAAATTGTATTACATAACAACCGATAACAATATATATATGTATGTACGTGTGTGCCCTAATTACTCTTGTATATTTTTTTTTGTATATATTGAAACTACAATCCTTAATGATCTCATTCACTTACTATTGTAAGTCGTTACCATCATCGTGTGCGACAAAGCAGACTCTCCCGCACAGAACTTCAAACAGTACCACGACAAAAGTCTTTGTTTACGATACCACTATTAATTTGTATTTAAACCTGCAAAACTCAACTTGGACAATCCAAGATCGGATATTTTTGCACCCAGTTCTCATCCAACAAAATATTTGCACTTTTAATGTCTCGATGGATTATGGCTTGATGTGTTCCGGCATGATTATGGAGGTGATCTAATCCCGTGGCAGCTTCAATACATATTCTGATTCTTTCCCGCCATGTAAGAGGAGCATAATTGGTGTTGTTTAGATACCTATCGAGACTTCCATGCTCCGCATACTCATAAACGATGATCTTCTCCTTCCCGTCGTCGCAGTAACCGAGAAGAGTGATCAAGTTTGGATGGTTTTGACCGGTTAGCAGCTGAATCTCCATCAAAAACTCCTTTAACCCTTGACCAAACTTCTCATTTAACCTCTTCACAGCGACCGTAGTCGGTTTTCTAGTGATAGAGAGTTGTCCTTTGTACACCCTACGTATCCACCCCTTCCAATGCATGTTTCGAAATTGTTGGTAGCTAATTGTATATCCGGCAGTTTCAAAATAAGATGTTGTGACTCTCTCAAGCCTGACATAATTATATGTTGATGTATTATGCTCAAGCTAACTTTCAGCTAGAATCATAAAAGGGGCTAGTTGCTTATGAATCTTTACTAAAAGAAATAAGCAGAAAATGGAGTTCAATCAATCTGTTGTGATTAATGTAGAAAAAACATGGTACAAACCAACAAACCTCTTCTCAACTTTGTATGGATAATGGACTTTGTAAAGTCTTTGTCAAGTAAGTGGTCCAAATTTGTGGGACCAAGTTGGAGGACTTAGATAGTTGACTTAATTTTACTGCCCAACTTGCAATTAAACTTATATAGAGGGTGTTCTGGATAAGTTTTTTGAGGTTCCAAAACTGCTTTTGGTTAAAAGTGTTTATTGACTTATGATGGTGGAAAAAAAAGTTTATAAAAATGTGTTTGGATTTGTTTTTGTGGTGGTAAAAGTCAATAAGTTGTTTTTTAAAGTGGTGTTTGACTTAGCTTATCAACTTTTTGAAAAGCTTTTGTGGCAATTTCCTCCAAAAAAGCACTTTTGAAAATCAAAAAGTCACAAATTGTGACTTATTCAAAGCTAGGTGATTCTTCCACTTAATAAATTGATTCATCCAAGAAAGGTGAATGTTTCACTAACTTGTACATTCGCTTCAAAGGTGTTGTACCATATGTGGAAAAATCAATTTATTAAGTGGAAAAACATCTTCCTTCTTGAAAATCACTTTTGAAAAGTTTCAAGTGCTTTTGTGTTACCCAAACAAGCTTTTTGATTTATTAGTTTTACGAGAAGCCAATAAATTAATAAGCACTTTCAAAAAGCTTATCCAAACACCTGTATATAAAGTGAGTTATTCAAGTCCTCACCTTAACATCTCTTTCAATCACAATGAAGCGATTGGTCTTGTTTAATAGGCTTATGTGTGAGGTTTGAGACCTTTTCTTAAAAATAAAACAAACCGTTTTAAGTCACAAACCTCTTAATTTTCAGAATTTAGCGGTTTTAAGAGGTATTCTTTTTAAAAACAAACAGCCCCCTATATTTTGCAAGTAGAATTCACCCAATCTTCTACCAATCACTTGTTGGGCTAGTGGTAAGATTGACCCTTGGCTTTCTTGAGGTCAAGGGTTCGATCCTTGCACTACTCAATGTTTGATCGGTACCTCCACCTCGCAAATGCCTATGGGGCTCGCAGTTTGGGGACTTATTTGGAAGAATTGACCCAATCTTCTAGCTGCTACATGTGACCTACTCTAAAGACAAGTGAAGTATGCAACTTTCCTTTTGAGTTTGCATAAACTTGAAAATTAAGAATAGGTGTTTAGAGCTTAACTATGGCTTATCCAAATAAGTCATAAGTTGTTTTCAAGGAAGTGAGTCCAAGAAAACTCAGAGCAAATAACCATGGCTGCCAAAAGAATCAGGAACCTATTTCATATTAGATTCACGCAAAGGTATCGTACAATATGCATAAACTGTTGTAGATAAAGCACTTAATTTGATGAAATCGTAAGATTGTGCGACAAAAGCCAATAGAAGAAGCACGGAAAGATTGGCGAGGACTTTTACTATATATATATATATATGACTTGAGATCATGTAATACCAATATGTTTTTGTGGGACCAAACTTTTACACTTGAAACAAAAAATGAGAGTTTTTAAGGATTCAAATGGTGAGGTCTACTGGAATTATATACGAATAAGAGCCCACAATATTGCCACCCAAATCTGGGAAAGTTGGACAACCAGGAAGCGGCCGGACCTGACCGGTCTGATCCACTTCCACTGGATACTTGAGAAGGTGCGCACCCGGTTCCAGTTCAACCGTCGCATACTGGTTCCAGTTCAACTTGCTTAGCTCCTGCACCCTTTTCACACACTCCAGACTCTCGGGATTGTTGAAGCATCCCTCAACCACACCGAGGTGTTCGGCCCAAAGCGACATCCGATACCCGTAAATCTGCAAACCCCATTTCACAAGTTTAATCTCAAAGCCCACATGTGTTCAACCTTTTCCTTTCTTTCTTTTTTGTTTCATTAAACATGTAAATAAGGAAATCTTGAAATGTTAGCTACCTGCCCAAGTGGACCATCGACCTTGCGAGCCCATATATGATGCGGCTGATATGCACCCACTACGATTTCAGTGTCTCTTGACCCTGCTAACGAACGTTGGTTGATGTTTGCAGATCCCACTATCACATACTCATCGTCTACTATCATTCCTTTCGAGTGAACATATATCATAAAGCGTCGATTTTTCATACTAAGTGACTGAATTCATTATGGGAAGTTAGAGAATGTGATGTATAAAGAAATAGTGACATTAAGATTAATAGATGGGTTTCAAGAAATGTACTTGAAGGGTATTTGCAACTTTCGACCCCTTTTTATCCAAAGTTGGTTCCTTGCCTTTGGATAACTCACGAGCGCCAAGACAGAAAAACATCAAATAATCTTGCGGCTTGCATTCATTTTCAAGCTTGACTTCTTGTAAAGCCTTGTAAATTTCATCATACATCATTTGCATCGTTTTATTCTGTTGGAATTGTAAGGCAATCCAGCCAGTAATTAGCATCTTCTTTATATATATACATATACACACACACTAAGGAAAAATCATGTGAGATGACAAATATTTTACGAGAAGGTGAGAAATGTGATATCATATATGATTAAGCTTGTTTATCATATATGATATCACACTTCTTGCAATGTGTTTAGCTTCTTGTTTGAACCTGTCCCGACATAAAAACCAAAAAACAATTCCAATTACTTGTACGCACGTGTCTGGATGAACAACAGTTACGAGGGTGTTCCCTACTTTTTTTCAAGGGAAAACCTAAATGGAAAACTGAGGAACACCCTCATAGCCTTTCATCTGGACCATATGCACTTATGCCTGGAAGTAAATTAAGTTGCTTTTGGTTTTTATGCACGTGTGCGTTATGTACCTCTGAATATGCATGTGTGCATATTACTACAAATTACCTCTATGCACAGGTACATACGGTATAGATGAAGGGCTAGGAGGAACCTCCCTTTGTATATATATACAAACACATATAGAATATATCTGCAAAAAGAGAATACTTTGATATATAGAAACTACCTGCCAAAAGAGAATACTTTGAGCAATGTCACTTGTAGGAACACCCTCCGGCCACATTGGAATCACAATATATGCAGCAAACCTCTCATTCGCTCTAATTTTATTTGCAATTTTTAGAGCAATTTCGATCGGTATTAAATTGTTTGCACCTATTGAAACACACATGTACGGTTACTTATAACATGGAATTCATAGTTACCGTAAAAGAATCAAAGAACAACTAAAGCATCAATAGCACTTCAAACACGATATAAGCACATCTAAGAAGAAATATTGATTCTTCTTACCCACAGTTTTGTGGTTGCTCCAATTATACGAAGAACCAATAAAATATTGGTTTTCAATATATATGAAATTCCGAGCACGACGAATTGCCTCCACATATGCTTCATGTATGCTTTTGTCTATAAGCACATTCTTCCTACATACCAAGTTCTGTTGCAGTGTAACAAATTATTAGATGGTACAATTTGTAACGCCCCATAGCCCAAAGTAACATACTGACCGAAAAACCTCCAAATCAACTTAAAACCGTGATGGAAGTTATTAGTATCCCACAACTTTCAGCATATAAGAAACTCACAAATCTAATTTCTATCCATATAGAAGTGAATTTATGAAAAAATATACGTTAGGTTTGGCATCTTTGGGGTCTTTGGGAAAACCTTTGACAGAGTTGGAGTCAATTGAGCGGAACACCTGCATATAGTTGAAACATCGAAGAAGGAAAATATATTTATTAATTGTCTAAAAGAAAAGAAGAAAAAAATGACTGATTTGAGTTTTTGAAAGTCGCTCAAGAACACATCATATACCTGGACATGCCAACCGTCGTTTGGATCTTGTTCACTTGTGCAATGAGCATCATCTATGCTTAAAAAGTCGGAATTTCCATCTAGGTTGAGTAAACGATCATCAGGATAGTAATCTTCAGAGGATGTCTTACTTTTTCGAATTGAGTGTGGCTTTAAAGCCCTCAACCATCTCTGCTCGAAGTTCTTGAGTACGTCATATGCTGCTGGACCTTTAATTTGACTGTGCAAATCATGCCATGGTTGTCTTGGACCACCAGCGGTAGGTTTCTGTTCAAACAAGAAGCTTATTTAAGCACAACCCTTTTTCTTCTAACCTCCTTATATCAACATGGTAATTGAAGTTAAAGATTGATAGAGACCGGTGAAATGCTTACTTTGTAATTAGGTTGGTGATAATCATCTTTGTGCACAGTTTGTAATGTGCTGAAAATGGGGTGCCTGGGAGTATCATAACGACCTAGACATAAATCAAGACCTCCAACAAATGCCACTATTTGTCTTTTGGAATCAGCGGCATCAATATCCACAATAACCGTTTTCTGATGATGAGAATAATATAATCCAGCCTTCTGCAACCCAAATTCAGTCGCCATTAAAAAAAGCTAGTAATGTAAGATGATTACACTTTAGTTTCTATGGCAAATAGTTGTCCTCATGTGATCAATTAATTATGTATGAAGGATGACCATTTTAGACTATATTTAGTCACATGTAAAGAGATTTATATGGTGACCTAAAATCTTGTTCAACTATAAACATGTCAATTTGAGTAGGATCAAGTAGCAAAAGCATCTACAACAACACTGTAATAACTCGTCCCACATGGCTAGATAATGGAATACGTGAGTTCCTTATAAACCTAAAGTTGGATTCAAAGTTATTGGACCAGCTTTGCTGGTTTGGGGTATTGCAGATGGCATCATAACTAATCCTTGTACCATTGGGATCGTGGGTTAGACCTCATCGGGTATGATGAGTCCTAAAAGGAGGGTGTTTGCAACATCTTAAGTGAATCCCACATCGTCGATTAAAGGGAGGAAGATTCTAGGCATGCCCAAAGAAGACGTCACGAGCTTCGCGATTCAGGGAATAACATACACAATTGCATTTGATTCTTAATTCTCATGCCAATCCTCCAATCTAATAGATAAAGACGATAACTATACAAATTAAAAGCAACCAACCTTTTTTGGGACCCGGCCAAGCCGGGGGCAAAGAAGTACGTGCACGGAAGAATGCTTGAAAAACTTTTTAGTTTGTTTAGCATGGGTTTTCATTAATCCTGGCTGAAAAAAGATGCACCTTCTCAATAAAGTATAATTGTCACTAATGCAAGAAAATTAGCAACCAAGACACTAAAAGGGCCTTACAGTGTTATATCCGAAAATTCTCCGAGAGGTAGGATCAGCCCATAGGAGGAGAAACACTTTTACCCCTTCTTCAGACTTTCTTTTTAGAAGATTCCCCAAAATGCTATCTTGTGCACCTTCGACATGACGAACAAGTTGAACGTTATGACACACAGACCACCCCGTAATGTAAATCAAGTGTTTAGCCTCCTTGATAGCTTCACAAATATCATGCCAACACCCTCCATTTTCACTATTTAAACCACCACCATCAACATGAGCATCTTGATAAAGGGTAACTTCACCTCCTCTCCTAAGAGGAAAATAAGTACCAAGAACACCATTAAAATTTGGATCTAATCCCACCCCATTTTGACTATGGGGAACTCTCTCCGTGGGAGTGTACCGAATCCTTAAACTCAATTTCGCCCCTGGTTTATAGTGCTCAGCACTTCCATTCTGAATTGGGAAAGTACCCCCAAGTGTTAAACCAGAAACTAATTTCTCAACTTGTATAGAAACAACCCCTATGGATTTGGAACCCACAACATTATCATCAACATCATCATCAGCATCATCATCATCATCATCATCATCATCATCATCATCATCATCATCAGCATCATCATCATCAGCATCATCATCATCATCATCGTCATCGTCATCATCATCATCGTCATCATCATCATCATCAGCAGCAGCAGCAGCAAAAGCATCAGCATCCGCATCATCATCATCATCCACATCATCATCCGCATCATCATCACCATCATCATCACCATCATCATTAACAACAAACACAACTTCGTCAGAATAGTGAGCCACAGGGACATGAAAATGTTGTGACCAGACAGGGTTTTCGCTATTGCAGATGACAAAGGTTGTTGCAATTACATCGCCAGCTATTGAAACATTTACATAATGTTTGCTTGTAACCTTTTGAGGCTTGCCATCATCTGTCATGCTTTCGCCACTGGAAGTATGCAATTTCCCAGCACTTTGCCCAAACTTCTCGTAAAACATCTCCATATTAGGTAGGTCTGTGGCTTTTTCAACCCATATATCCAGATTACCATGAAGTAATAGGACTTTGAGAGGTGTATTGGAGGTCTTGAGCTCCTTAATCTCTACACCCTGTCGATGTTGCGATCCTTCACCTATTTCAGCCACCTTATAAAGAAGATGAATACTTTAATCAAAGAAAGATTAACGAGATCGTCCAAGTTCAAGTTTTTCGAAGGAAATTCATGAAACAAATGGCGGATCAATGTGTAATCCGTAATAGACTTGGATGACTTTGTGTGCAACGATTCAAATTCTTTCCACAATGTTTGAAGACGTACCTTTTCCACTTGTTCGACTTCGTCATGGGAAGTTTGTACCTCCTCCGATTCTACCTTAGAAGATGTGGCACTAAATGCATCTCCAACTTGTTTTCCCACATGATGATGCTCCTTCAACTTGTCTTCCTTCTTTAACTCGTATAAAACCTATCAACCATAAACATATATATGTATAAAACATTCATATATAATCTTGGAACTACAAAAATCATGCATTGTATTGTATTTAATTAACATACATACCTGTATTCTCAATGATTCTCTTAGTTCTTTGACCACAAGATCCATGGCAGGCCGACCTCCCCACTTATTATTCAAGCACCGATATGCAATTGCTACAAACTTGCTAATGGATTCCAAGCTCATTTCTTCCCTTTTACGAGGATCCATCAATCTCTTTTTCTCATAGTAGTCCATGGACAAACGAGCGAATGAGAAGACGTCAACATCCTGTTTGAGAGAGGAGGGACTGCCGCACAAAACTTCAAACAGTACCACACCGAAAGAATTTTCATCAGATTCTCTCCTTATGATACCAGGATCAGAAATATGAGTACTTGTATTGAAATCCGTTGATCTCAACTTGGACAATCCAAAACCAGATATTTTAGCAACCCAATTGTCGTCTAACAAAATATTTGAACTTTTAATGTTTCCATGGATTATGGTTTGTTGTGTTCCTGCATGATTATGGAGGTGATCTAATCCCATGGCAACATCAATACATATTTCGAGTCTTTTCTGCCATGTAAGAGTAGTAGAATCAGTGTTGTTTATATACCTATCGAGACTTCCATGCTCTGCATACTCATAAACGATAATCTTCTCATCTTCATCGTCGCAGTAACCGAGAAGAGAGATCAAGTTTGGATGGTTTTGACCGGTTAGCACCTGAATCTCCGATAAAAACTCCTCTGATCCTTGATTGGACTGCTTCTTTAACCTCTTCACAGCGACTGTAGTCGGTTTTCCAGCAATAGAGAGTTGTCCTTTGTACACCGAACTGTATTTTCCTTCTGCGATGCATAAGGATTCAGAGAAACCGTTGGTAGCTTCTAGTATATCCTGCAGTTTCAGTTCAAGATGTTGCGACTCTCTCAAACCTGACATTATATATATGCTGTGTTTATCAAGGTAACTTTTAGCTAGAACCGTGAAAAGGGCTGGTTGCTAATTAACTATAACGAACAAACTTGTAACACACCAACAAACGATTGATCTGGATTCGACTTCTTCGACACTCTCCTAGAAGACGATCAATCGATCGATGTACTACTCTTCTTTCTCACACACCTCCTTAGCTAAATGATCTTTCCACTGAAATGGTTGCTTTCTCTCTAATTAATTTGTGATTTCTGAGTTCCCTATTATTTTTGAACCTTGCCAAGTAAAATATACTAGCAAAAGTTGTAGACCAACTTGGAAGTTGACTTTATATTAGGCTCCCACTGACATAAACATTCAATATATATATAGAGGAAAGTTCAAATGTG
Organism: Centaurea solstitialis; assembly: GCA_030169165.1. NCBI lineage: Eukaryota > Viridiplantae > Streptophyta > Magnoliopsida > Asterales > Asteraceae > Centaurea > Centaurea solstitialis. The sequence goes on from CM058044.1 coordinate 80,978,694, forward strand.
AACCACTTTTGGTTGTGAACGTGAGGACAGCCAAGAACGTGACACGTGGCGGATGACAAGGCGCGATTCATGGGAGAGCATTGAATTAAAGGGGGAGGAGACCACACTCATAGCCGCCTTTATTGACTAGTCTCCGCCATGTGTCGCGCTCTCGGTTGTCCTCACGTTCACAACCAAAAAGTGGTTCACATTTGAACCCACCCCTATATATATATGGTCTTAGGTTCAAATGAGGAGGACAGCCGAGAGCGCGACACGTGGCGGATGACTAGGCGTCACGTTAGGTCACACAGTGGATGACTAGGCGCGATTCATGGGAGGGCACTGAATTAAAGGGAGGACTACACTCAAAGCCGTCTTTATTGACTAGTCTCCGCCACGTGTCGTGCTGTCGGCTGTCCTCACGTTCACAACCAAAAAATGGTTCACATTTGAACTTTCCTCTCTCTCTCTCTCTCTCTATATATATATATATATATATATATATATATATATATAAATATATATATATTGTGCAAACTTGCTCCCACCCATCACCAACTGAGCTACACGCCATTGCCTATATATAGGGGAAATTTCCGTTGCAAACTAGGTAGATTGTACAAACTATACAAACATAATCTTAACCATTGATTTTGTTTATATTTTGTTTAACTCCCAACTTTTAGGTGATTTTCAAATATTTTCAAATGTAGTTGAGAGAAAATCTAGGAACTGAATTAATCTACGCCATTGATCATCTAATGTGTGGTGGAGATTGGTTTGTATAGTTTGTACAAACTATCCGGTTTGTAACGGATACGACCCCTATATATATATATATAGTCTTCCTACTTGCAATTAAACATATATAGTCACCTACCATGCATATACTTTGTATATATATAATGATAACGTGACCATCACAGAATATTTAGTAAATGACCCTTAAAATATGTCCTATAATTGATTAATTATATGCAATGCTATGTTAGTTTATTTTCTATTCAAAATTGATTAATTAATGATGATAGTAGCTAAAGTTGTAGACCAACTTGGAGTTGACTTTATATCATGTTCCCACTAACATATATATATATATATATGAAATTTCAAATGTGAACCACTTTTTGGTTGTGAACGTGAAGACAACTGAGAGCACGACACGTGGCGGAGAGTAATCAACAAAGGCGGCTATGAGTGTGGTCCCCCCCCTCTTTAATTCAATGTCCTCCCATGAATCGCGTCTACTCATCCGCTATGGACCTGACGTGACGCCTAGTCATCTGCCACGTGTCGCGCTCTCGGTTGTCCTCATGTTCACAACCAAAAAGTGGTTCACATTTAAACCCATTTGTATTTGAACTTTTCTCTATACAGGGTTGGGTTCAAATACAAACCACTTTTTGGTTGTGAACGGGAGGACAACCGAGAGCGCGACAGGTGACAGATGATTAGGCGTCACGTCATGTTCACGGCGGATGACTAGACGTGATTCATGGGAGGGCATTGAATTAAAGGAGGGGACCACACTCAAACCGCCATGTGTCGCGCTCCCGCTTGTCCTCACGTTCACAACCAAAAAGTGGTTTTTATTTGAACTTTCCTCTATATATATATATATAATGATAATGTGACCATCACAAAATGTTTGATAAATGAACCTTAAAAGAAGTCTTTTAATTGATTAACATATGCTATGTTATTTTATTTTTTATTCAAAATTGATTAATTAATAATGATAGATGCAAAGGATCGTGAGATAAATTGTATGTTAGAAGGAAATCGATCTGAAACATTTTATTTTGGTGCATCTCATCCTAATGTGCATCAAGTTATCATCCAACTCCTCGTGTTGACCTTAACTCCTCACAAGAACCCAACTTTGATAATAGATTGGTTTACCTATTAAACATATATAATATGATGCAAGCATTATAACTACATGACTAATTTATTTTATTTAATTTGTGATGAAAATGTGTAAATGCACAACAACGTTGGTTTCTGCTTTTTTTAATATGTATTTTGATAAGTAGAGGCCAGAGGGGTTAAAGTAAATTTGCTATTATATTACTTTTATGGTCAACGGACCAGGTCCCCAGTCTCCATAGGTGGGATTAGGGGTTTTTATAAACCCAACAAAGCGGAGCAACCGAAACCAATCTGATGTAAAATAACTTAATCTGAAGTAACCCGACGTCTAATCAGTTGAATCTTTTTCAAACCGTTAGCCACAACTGCTGAGTAAATTAGGTATGCTTCTCACATTACGTAATTGACAAACGATTATGCGTGGGCAAGTTAGGGTTGTCGGTATCAACCTTTTGTCAAAAATTAGCGATGATAGATTCATTTACTTATTATATACTAATGGTATTTTATTTTATTTTATCACAATTAATTTACGATGATAGATTGATTAAGAAGATTAACGTCATACACGATGTTATTTTATTTGTTCATAAGAAATTGAATACAGAATACTACAGATGTGCTACCATAATTAATAAATTTTAAGGCATAACTTTTGTCATATTTCAGGCACTAAGCGTAATTCACGCTAAATATAATTAATGCCTATTGTTTGTCAACTTATCATCCAAGAGTAACATAACAAATAAGACCCTCAACGATTTTCTTACCTCTTTCATCTATATTCTATTTAATGCACGAACATAGTATGATCTTAAAATTTCAAATAATATATTTTAAATGAACCAGAGGTGAAGGATCCTGTGACAAGTTAGGTAAATGGTCAAAAAAGCATGAGAAGTGAATGTAAAGCATATGCATTTCCTATCAGATGGAATTTATCGAAAAGGGGTATCACGATTCCATCGCTAGATTGTGTTTTATGCGGCAATAATGTTGAAACGTTGTATCATTGCTTCTTTACTTGTTCCTTATCCAGCGCTATTTGGAAAAAAGTCTGGGCTTGGTGGGGTATTAAGTCTCCTCTCTTAACCTCGGTTTCATCGTTTAAGTCCATGGTGCAAAGCGTTTAAGTCCATGGTGCAAAGGATGGGAACAAACCGCAAACTACGAGTCGTCTTTTCGTCGGTCTGTGCTATTACACTTTGGCAGATTTGGAGATGGCGGAATAGCATTCTTTTTGCAACGGATGATGCGATAATTCGGAAAAGATCTCAAGACCCATTTCCTTCAATTCAAATTTTGTCAAAGTTGTAGATTGGCTCCAGAAACAAGAAGTGGCAGATGAACCTGAGTAATTGGATCACTGCACCTGGTTCTTGCTAATCCCTTGTTTTCTAGTTTGGCTTGCTTGTTTTTTTTTTGGTCTTTCGGCCTGGTTTTACGGCCTGGTTTTGCTGTTGTACTCGGTTTTGCTATTCCCTTGTTGTACTCGGCTTGGTTGTACTCGGTTTTGACTAGCTTCTTGCTAGCGTGTGCTTAATAAAGTTTCGTGCCTGCTTGGTGGGGGGTGATGGCCATGCCGAAGCTCCTTGCCTTGTAAGGTTTTCTTGCTTTGCAAAAAAACAATCACACCTTCAACAAATTCCGTACTAACTGCATTCAGAGGAAGAAAAACATGACATTGAAGCACTTCCCATGCAAGACATAATAATATGATAACATCTCAACTCTTGTTTTCAATCTCACAAATACCGGCACTAACCGTATGTATTCATGAGCAATGGAGTCAGCAAAACGATGGGCAGAATGAAAAAAAGAAGAAACTTATCCAGTAAGTTAAGTGAATGTGTTAACTCTTACCGGTAAACTTTTATGCAGAATGAAAAAAAACGATGGGCACTAACCGTCTAACGGTCTAAGGAGAAGTTTGATTGGTTTTCCATCATGTCCTATATGGATAAAGTTGTGTATAGAATGAAAATATCTTTGTTTGGGAGGCTTTTTTCATATGTGGAAAAAACATGTTTTTAATTCAGAAAAAAAGACAGGTACGAAAACAACTTGGCTTTTTAAATAAAGCTCCCTTTCCTATAAACCACCTTTTAAAATTACCAATCTTTGGTATATGCATATATGAAAAAAAAATCCAATTTTGGAATCAAAACTGTTTTTGGATCAAATTAACTTTAATTATAATAACCATCATCATCCATAAACAATCCCAAATCCTTGTTTCACCACTAAGCCATATGACAGCAATCCAAATCAGATCAGAAATGAGATTAGAAGCTTTAATCACCTGATCAGATTCAGGTCTTTATAGCAAATAAGAGACCAGATTTGAAGGTAGGATAGAAAAATTGAGTATTCAAGTTTCTTCAACTTCATACCTCAATCAAAGATTATATAATCATGTAGTTTAATCATTTCTAAGCCCAATAGAGGTAATATAACACAGATGTAAACATCCCAATTCTTCAATTATTCTTTAACTAAATGTTACAAGTAATTATATCCTAGTTACTCTTAAGACCAGTGAAAATGTGCAATTTTTAAAGTAATATATTTAAATTTGTAACTAACCTGTAAATTATAATAAATATATGATAAACATCGAATCTATACTATCTTCTAAAAGAGGGTTTTCGCTAAGGCCATCCGCAGCGCGGACGGTTTGTTGGCGGTACAGCCGGCATACCGGCGGTAACACCGCCGCGGTATGCCGGTATGGGACCGGTGAGAGGGTGCGGCGGTAACTTCATGCCGTTGAAAAAAAAAATTTTTCTTTTTTTTTTTTTGCTTTTTCGACCGTTGAATAACGGATATATATATATATTTTTTTACTTTTTACATATATATATATATATCATCTATTCAATTTTTTACCACTCATCTCATCTTCATCTCTTCCTCAACAAATTATTTCATCTCATCTTCATCTCTTCCTCAACAAATTATCTCATCTCTTCTTCATCTCTTCTTCATGGATTCACACGGTACCCCTTCCGGTTCCCGACGTCGTAACTCGGCATCCCAAACGCCTCCACCGTCGGGTGTCTATCGCCCCGCAATGGGGTTTGGAAGTTGGTTGCCTCCATCGGGTTGGCCGCAAACCCCAATGGTCGACAATTGGGCGTATGCGAATATGATCGCGAATACCCCTATGATGTCGTACCCCATGCACCCCCAACAACCGACGACGCAAACCCAACAACCCACGCCGTCACAAGTGTGGGAACCACGAGATGGAACCAACTTGTCACCGCAATCGTGGGGAGATGACGAGGAGGTACCCGAGACCCAACCGGAGTCGCCGCCACCGCCACCGCCGCCACAACCCAAAGGTAAAAAACGTGGGAAGGGTAAGAACGTAGAAGCGAGCTCGAGTGCGAACCCGACCAAAACTAAAGCGCCTTCTAAACCATGGTCGAGTGAGGAGGAGGTCAAGTTGGCGATGGCGTGGGCCGAAATCTCGGAGGATTCAACCATAGGTAACTATCGAACGGGAGGTAAATAAAAAAACCGTTTTTTAACGTACTTAAGTATTCGCTAATGTGTTTTAACTTTTTCCATTTTTGAAGTAGACAATTTTTGGATGCACGTTAAAAGGTCGTTAGACAAACGCATGGGGTATGGCCCGAACGTCCGCTCAAGCGACGCCGTGCAAACCAAAGTGAAATTGCTTCTATCGGGGTCTCGAAATTTGCTTGTATCTACAACAACACATTGACACACCGAAATAGCGGCGAATCCGACGTTGATTTATTGGAACGAGCGCTCGAGCGATACCGACGTGAGTATAATCGAACATTCCCTTTCCAAGCCGCTTGGAAAGTTCTCATCGAATGCCCGAAGTACAACTCGGTGGAAATGATGAACCCATCGGACATCCGCGCGCCTACAAACAAACGGTCGAAAACGTCCGAAACCCAAACGGACTCCCCCGGCGATTCCGATGCTCGTACTTACACCCACCTCGGGGATGATGAGCACCGCTCACACATCGAACGGCCACGACCAATGGGTCGGAACGCGGCGAGACGTGCGGGGTCTTCGTCTTCGACAAACGATACCAACACGGGCATGTCAACCGAAGTAGGCGCTCTCGCACTCGCGAACACCGGGCTTGTCGATATACTTAAAGAAAAACAAAGGATGGCACACTTCCAATTCTACACATCACCGCACAACCATCTCTCGGGCCACATTTTGGAGACCACGTTGCGAGAGAAGGCGCGGTTGCGCGCACATTACGATTGGCCTCCTTTCGAATAGTTTTTTATTTTTATTTTTAATGTAATTTTTTTAATTGTTATTTTTAATTTTAATTTTAATTGTTAATTTAAATTTTAATTTTAAAATGAATTGTTAATTGTTAATTTAAATTGTTAATTTTAAAAAAACTATACGGGTGGTACAGATGTGGGTGAATGGTATGGTAATGGTAAGGTAGTGGTAAAGCTGATGTGGCGCTGAGGTGGCAGCCTGTGCAGGTGGTATGGGTGGTATGGCTGTGGATGGCCTAACATCTTTAATACTTAAATTAAGCCATTTGATTGGTCAACTAAAAAAATACATGATGATGTCATCATTTTTTTCTTATTTTTTTTTTCTTAATACTGTATAAATACCATATTTTCTCATTAATTTATTAATTTAAATTTTTTAATTTACATTTTCTATTCTTAGAATTAATTGATTAAATTATTTTTTATCCCATAGTTTTTAATTTTTCACTTCACATCTTTATCATAAATAATATATATGAACTAAAATGTATTAAATTTTTTGTTTTTCTTTTCAATAAATTACATCATTATAAACTTTTCGACAATACCTTCAAAATGAGTCTAATATTGAATATTTTTTAATTTAATTATATTACTTTTAATTTAAATATATTATTTTTCTAATATTGAAATTTGAAGATTTCATCTTTTTAATTGTCAAATATTTTTAGCAAATATTTCAAGAATTCTTTAAATTCATTTCCTTCTTCAACTATATGTAGGTGTTCCGTTTAATTGACTCCAACTCTGTTAAAGGTTTTCCCAATGATCCCAAAGATGCCACAAGCAAGGTACAACACATTTTTCGTAAAATCACGTCTACATGGATAGAAAATTAGATTTGTGAGTTCCTTATAAGCTCAAAGTTGTGGGCTACTAATAACTTCCATCATGGTTTAAAGTTGATGTGGAGGTTATTGGGTCAATCTGCTGCTTTGGGCTATGGGGCGTTACGAGTTGTATCATAGCAGACCCTTGTACCATCTAATAATTTGCTATGCTGCAACACAACTTGGTATGTGGAAAAAATGTGCTTATAGGCATGAGCATACATACCACATACGTGAAGGCAATTCGTGCTACTCAGCATTTTATATATATTGAAAATCAATATTTTCTTGGTTCTTCGTTTAATTGAAGTACTCACAAAACTTTGGGTAAGAAGAATCAATATTGCTTCTTAGATATGCTTATATCGTGTTTGAAGTGCTAATGATGCTTCACTTGTTCATCAGTTCTCTTTTACTGTAACTATGAATTCCATGTTATAAGTCATGATACATGTGTGTTTCAATAGGTGCAAACAATTTAATACCAATGGAAATTGATCAAAAAGTTGCGAATAAAATCAGAGCGAAAGAGATTTGTTGCATATATTGTGACTTCAATGTGGCCGGAAGGTAGTCCTACAAGCAACAATATTCAAAGTATTCTCTTTTGGCAGGTAGATTCTATATATCTATGTGCATATATACCTGCCAAAATGAGAATCTTCTGAACAAAGAAGCATGTAGGACTACCCTCCGGCCACATTGGAATCACAATATATGCTGCAAACCTCTCTTTTGCTCTGATTTTATTCGCGATTTTTAATGCAATTTCCATCGGTATTAAATTGTTTGCACCTATTAAACATACATGTACCATTACATACAATATGAAATTCATAGTCACTGTAAAAGAACTGCTAAACAACTGAAGCATTATTAGCACTTCAAACATGATTTTAAGCACATCTAAGAAGCAATATTGATTTTTCTTACCCAAAGTTTTGTTACTACTCCAATTAAATGAAGAACCAACAAAATATTGATTTTTAATATATATGAAATGTTGAGCGGCACAAATTGCCTTCAAATACGCGGTATGTATGCTCATGTCTATAAGCAGATTCTTCCCACCTACCAAATTCTGTTGCAGTGTAGTAAATTATTAGATGGTACAAGGGTCAACTCTAAATCTCTAATACAATTTGTAACACCCCATAGCCTAAAGCAGACTAACCCAAAAACCTCCAAATCAACTTAAAACCATGATGAAAGTTATTAGTAGCCCACAACTTTGAGCTTATAAGGAACTCACAAATCTAATTTTTTATCCATGTAGACGTGATTTTACGAAAAAATTGTCATACCTTGTTTGTGGCATCTTTGGGGTCTTTGGGAAAACCTTTAACAGAGTTGGAGTCAATTGAACGGAACACCTACAAGCATTGAAGAAGGAAATGAATTTACTGAAGTTCGAAAATAGAAGAAGAAAAAAATGTGCGCTTTAAGTTTTGAGGTTGCTCGAAAACAAATCACCTGGACATGCCAACCGTTTGGATCTTGTTCACTTGTGCAATGAGCACCATGTCTTCCTAAAATGTCGGAAACCTTATCTATTTTGAGTAAAAAATCATCAAAATAATTCTTAGGTTTGATTAAAGATTCATCAGAGGATTTTCTTAATTTTACGAATCCCGTGTGGCTTTGAAGCCTTCAACCATCTTTCCTTGAAGTTTTTGAGTACGTCATATGTTGCTGGACCTTCAATTCGACTGTGCAAATCATGCCATGGTTCTCTTAGACAACCAATGGTGGGTTTCTGTTCAAACAAGATAACGACTTTAAGCTTATTTAAGCACAACCCTTTTCTTCTAACCTCCTTATATAGCAACACGGTAATTAAAGTTACAAATCAATACGAAATCGGTGAAATGCTTACGGCAGTGTAATTAGGTTGGTGATAATCATCTTTGTGCACAATTTGTAATTTGCTGAAAATAGGGTGTTCGACCCAGACATAAATCAAGACCTTCAACAAATGGCATTATTCGTCTTTTGTGATTACCGGCATCAACGTCCACTATAACCGTTTTCTGATGATGGGTATAGATTGTTTCAGCCTCCTGCAACCCAAAATCAGTTTCCCTTAAAAAAGCTAGTGACGTAAGATGACACTACAGTTTCTATGGCAAATAGTTGTCGTCATGTGATCAATTAACTCTATAAGGAGGATGACCATTTAGACTACATATTTAAGTACATTTTCCTGCTAAAAAATGGGTATTACATACAATTAGTCATGTTTAAAGAGAATTATATAGTGACCTAAAATCTTATTAACTATAAACATGTCAATTTGACTAGGACCAAGTAGCAAAAGCATCTACAACTATACTCTAACAACTCGTTCCACATGGATAAAAAAATGGGATACGTGAGCTCCTTGTAAACCCAAAGTTGTGGGCTACCAAAGTACCAGTAATATACCAATATATATTTGCATTTATTAAATGGCTATGATTAAACTAAACCATTAATGTTTTTTTATTAACTAAATCATATTTATATTGTTAATTGGATATTACGTTTGATTTGTTGTGAAATATTTGTGAACTTTATAATGCCAATATATATTCTTATTAGAAATTAAAACAATATATTTAAATCGTCCGTGTATTACACGGGCCATTAACTAGTTAATAGAATATAATTAAGAATTAGACATAAATATTTTTTATAAAGTATTTAACATGTTTTAACTATATAACATTTAAATTTTGTTATACTTATTTTTTGATAATTAAACATTTTAAACGATATTTAATATAATTAATAACATTTGAAAATAAACAATAAATAATAGTTAATATAGTTTAATTAATAATTAATTTTTATTACTAAAATTAATTATTTATTAATAATTAATATATAATATACAAATTTAATTAATAATAGTTAATATTAATAAGGGGTATAATTGGAAAAAAGTCACAAAAAGCTTCTCATAAGCTACTCAAAGTAGCTTATTAAAAAGCTAGCTTATAAGCTACTTTTGGTCTTACTAAACATGTACACAAAATAAGCTAACTTATAAGTCAGCTTATAAGCTAGCTTATTTTTACCAAACAATGCATAAGCTAACTTATGGTACATGTTTGGATGGATTAGCTTATAAGCTAGCTTATTTTTGCCAAACACAACCTAAAAAAGGCATCTTGGTGATATAATTGTTAATATTAATAAGGATATAATTGAAAAAAACTACAAAAAACTCTTGAAACCTAGATTCAAGAGTAGCATAAGATTTGAGAGTAACCTAAAAAAGGACATCCCTATTTAAAAACCTAAATCATGCCAACCTTTAAAAAACCTAGATTCAAAAGTAGCATAAGATTTGAGAGAGGGCCATAAATAATTAATTAAAGGTAAAAAACGCTTGAGCGGACGTTCGGGCCGCCACCGCCACCGCCGCCACAACCCAAAGGTAAAAAACGTGGGAAGGGTAAGAACGTAGAAGCGAGCTCGAGTGCGAACCCGACCAAAACTAAAGCGCCTTCTAAACCATGGTCGAGTGAGGAGGAGGTCAAGTTGGCGATGGCGTGGGCCGAAATCTCGGAGGATTCAACCATAGGTAACTATCGAACGGGAGGTAAATAAAAAACCGTTTTTTTAACGTACTTAAGTATTCGCTAATGTGTTTTAACTTTTTCCATTTTTGAAGTAGACAATTTTTGGATGCACGTTAAAAGGTCGTTAGACAAACGCATGGGGTACGGCCCGAACGTCCGCTCAACCGACGCCGTGCAAACCAAAGTGAAATTGCTTCTATCGGGGGTCTCGAAATTTGCTTGTATCTACAACAACACATTGACACACCGAAATAGCGGCGAATCCGACGTTGATTTATTGGAACGAGCGCTCGAGCGATACCGACGTGAGTATAATCGAACATTCCCTTTCCAAGCCGCTTGGAAAGTTCTCATCGAATGCCCGAAGTACAACCCGGTGGAAATGATGAACCCATCGGACATCCGCGCGCCTACAAACAAACGGTCGAAAACGTCCGAAACCCAAACGGACTCCCCCGGCGATTCCGATGCTCGTACTTACACCCACCTCAGGGATGATGAGCACCGCTCACACACCGAACGGCCACGACCAATGGGTCGGAACGCGGCGAGACGTGCGGGGTCTTCGTCTTCGACAAACGATACCAACACGGGCATGTCAACCGAAGTAGGCGCTCTCGCACTCGCGAACACCGGGCTTGTCGATATACTTAAAGAAAAACAAAGGATGGCACACTTCCAATTCTACACATCACCGCACAACCATCTCTCGGGCCACATTTTGGAGACCACGTTGCGAGAGAAGGCGCGGTTGTGCGCACATTACGATTGGCCTCCTTTCGAATAGTTTTTTATTTTTATTTTTAATGTAATTTTTTTAATTGTTATTTTTAATTTTAATTGAAAATTTTAATTTTAATTTTAATTGTTAATTTTAATTGTTAATTTAAATTTTAATTTTAAAATGAATTGTTAATTGTTAATTTAAATTGTTAATTTTAAAAAAACTATACGGGTGGTACGGATGTGGGTGAAAGGTATGGTAATGGTAAGGTAGTGGTAAAGCTGATGTGGCGCTGAGGTGGCAGCCTGTGCAGGTGGTATGGGTGGTATGGCTGTGGATGGCCTAACATCTTTAATACTTAAATTAAGCCATTTGATTGGTCAACTAAAAAAATACATGATGATGTCATCATTTTTTTCTTATTTTTTTTCTTAATACTGTATAAATACCATATTTTCTCATTAATTTATTAATTTAAATTTTTTAATTTACATTTTCTATTCTTAGAATTAATTGATTAAATTATTTTTTATCCCATAGTTTTTAATTTTTCACTTCACATCTTTATCATAAATAATATATATGAACTAAAATGTATTAAATTTTTTTTTTTTTCTTTTCAATAAATTACATCATTATAATCTTTTCGACAATACCTTCAAAATGAGTCTAATATTGAATATTTTTTAAGTTAATTATATTACTTTTAATTTAAATATATTATTTTTCTAATATTGAAATTTGAAGATTTCACCTTTTTAATTGTCAAATATTTTTAGCAAATATTTCAAGAATTCTTTAAATTCATTTCCTTCTTCAACTATATGTAGGTGTTCCGTTTAATTGACTCCAACTCTGTTAAAGGTTTTCCCAATGATCCCAAAGATGCCACAAGCAAGGTACAACACATTTTTCGTAAAATCACGTCTACATGGATAGAAAATTAGATTTGTGAGTTCCTTATAAGCTCAAAGTTGTGGGCTACTAATAACTTCCATCATGGTTTAAAGTTGATGTGGAGGTTATTGGGTCAATCTGCTGCTTTGGGCTATGGGGCGTTACGAGTTGTATCATAGCAGACCCTTGTACCATCTAATAATTTGCTATGCTGCAACACAACTTGGTATGTGGAAAAAATGTGCTTATAGGCATGAGCATACATACCACATACGTGAAGGCAATTCGTGCTACTCAGCATTTTATATATATTGAAAATCAATATTTTCTTGGTTCTTCGTTTAATTGAAGTACTCACAAAACTTTGGGTAAGAAGAATCAATATTGCTTCTTCGTTCTGACCTCAAACCCTACCAAAGGGTACCCCTTTGGTGCCTGTGTAAAAATTTAATACGTCCATAACTTTTGGTATGGGAGTCCGTTTCAGGCCCACGAACTATCAAAACGAAGCTATCCACGATGACTACATTTCTAGCATTTGGGTGCGATGAGTACATTTCTAGCATTTCGGATATTGCACCCAACAATATGAAACATTATCCGGCCACAACCCGGTAAGTTGCTCGACGCGCGCGCGTTCGAATGGACTCTTATACAATTTGTAACGCCTTAAAGCCAAAAACAGCAGAATGACCCAATAACCTCCAAATCAACTTAAAACTATGATGAAAGTTATTGGTGCCGACAACATTTAGCTTATAAAGAGCTCACAGATCTAAAAGTCATACATTGCTTGTGGGATCTTTGGGAAAACCCTCAACAGAGTTGGAGTCAATTGAACGGAACACCTACACATATAGTTGCAACATTGAAAAAGGAAAATAAATTTATTAACGTTTGAAATGAAAAGAAACGAAAAAACGAGCGCTTTGCGTTTTGAAGTCGCTCAAGAACAAATATACCTGCACATGTCAACCGTTAGGATCTTGTTCACTTGTGCAATGAGCATCATCAATTCCTAAAATGTTAATAATCCTATCTAATTTGAGTGAAGAATCATCAAAAGACATCATAGGATTACGAATCCCACGTGGAGCTCAAAGAACACCGATGGATATCAAACTTCACAAGATTATCCAAGATCAATTTTTTCAGAAGCTATTTATCAAACAGATGGCAGGTCAATTTATAATCCGAAATAAACTTGGCTGACTTCCAATGCAATGATTCAAATTTTCCCCGCACAGAAAGCATCAATTAACCAAGAATGGATCATATCTTTTCAAGGAAACAACTCTAATCCTAGATTCCTGATACTATTCTCGTTAAAAAAAAATCTTAAAAGTGGCTTTACATCTACATGATGAACATAAGACCAATACAATAGAAACACTCTTGAGAGGAGAGAGTAACAGTGCAACACAAGCTTTTTATTCCCACAACAAGTATAACTAATGATTGTAACTGCATTTCCATTGTCTTCTAATAGGAGTACACTCCTAAGTGTTTTAAGTTAATCTGATTCATATTATATGCTTAATCTTGTTATATTGTTTGCTTGCAATGATTGAATTATTGATACTTCTTGCTTACATCAAATGCTTTACCTCATCGGCCGGCTTACACACACCTTGCATCATACAAAAGCCGTAAATCTTTAAAGGAACCAACTCTCATTAGGTATAATTCGGACAATCCTATCCCTTCCGCATCCTGCTTTTAAGTTAAATATATTGGGTATAGTTTGGTTTACAGGATCGTGAGAAAGGGGTGCATATTGGGATGAGATACACCAGATCAATTCCCTTTTGAAATGCAATTCATGGAAAGACATGAGACTAAAAGTTATTATCAATTCAGATCCATTTCTCACGCGATCCTTCTCCTTGGTTTATGATGCATTATAAAAAAAGGACAATTAATAACCAAAAGGAAAATTTTCATCAAAAAATCTTAAGAGGCTTGCGTGTCATTGACGATTGTTGTCAAGTTATCATCCAAGAATAGCTTAACAAATAAGACCCTAAACAAGCCCTTGAATCAATGTAACAAATTTTTTTTGAAGACTCAAATAGTGTGGTTTCCGAAAATGGATGAATCCTCGCCCATAATGTAGCCACCCAAATCAGGGAAATATGGACAATCCAAAAGCGGTTGGATCTGACCGGTGCGATCCACTTCCACAGGATACTTGAGAAGGTGCGCCTTCATATCACTCTCTTCATCCGCCGCATACTGTTTCCAGTTCAATTCGCTCAGCAACCGCACCCTTCTCACACACTCGAGACTCTTGGGTCTCTCGAAGCAGCTCTCAACCCCACCAATGTGTTCAACCCAAAGAGACATCCGATACCCGAATACCTGCACAACGTACCCCATTTCATAAGTTTGATCTCAAAGCTACAACTTTTTTTGTTCTTTCTTTCTTCTTGTTCCATCAACATGGAAATAAAAAAAATTGAAATTGTTAATTTCCTGTCCATGTGGACTATCGTGTTTGTGGGCCCATGTATGATACGGCTGATATGCACCCATTGCGATTTCAGTGTCTCTTGACCCGTCCATCGAACGTTGATTGATGTTTGCAGATCCTAATATCACAAACTCATCATCCACTATCATTCCTTTTGAGTGTATAAATATCATAAAGCGTCGATTTTTCCTACTAAGTGACTGAATTCATCATGGAAGGTTAACGAGAATGTGTTAATACATCTATTGTTAAAATAGAAAAAACATTTTAGAGAGACATATTATTTTAAAACATCATGCATATAGGAACATCTCCGACAACATTGTTAAAATAGAAAAAAAAATTTGTTTTTTGGTTGCTAAATTGCTAAAATAGAAAAGTATAGAAAATATTCTAAAATCTTCACATGATTAGAAAGAAATCTAATTTTAATTTCTTTTACTAACGCTGTGTTCTCAAAAAATTGATGGAAAGGAAAAGAAAAGAAATGAAAGGAAAAGAAAAGAAGGGAAAAGAAAGGAATGAAAGTAATTTTTTTATTTGTGTTCTCGAAAATGAAAGGAATGGAAAAGAAAAGAAGGGAAAGGAAAAGAAAGGAAAGAACTTTCTTTCCTCAGCTTTCCGTCCAAATGTGGGAGGAAAGTTTTGGAAGGAAAGTCATCCTTATTTTCCTTCCTAATCCCTTCCTTTCCTTCGTAAAAAAATTTCGAGAACATGACCTTTTTTTTAGTTTCCTTCTCCTTCCTTTCCTTTCCTTCCCTTTCCCTCCTAAAGTTTTTTTGAGAACACGAGTTTTTTTAACTTTTCCCTCATTTCTCTCACTTTCCTTCCCCTTCCTTCGTTAAAAAGGTTTCGAGAACACAGCGTAATAGCAGAATTATTTATTGAATTGTTTTTTCTTTTAAGTTATTGAAATATTAAATATATTTATATATATTAATAATTTAAGTGATAATGAATTCTTAACGGTTAAAAATAGAAAATAATTTTAAAAATTTTAGATTTTTATTCTTTATTTTAAAAAATTATAGAAATTTGTTAAAGATGCTATAAGCATATTCCAATCCAATTATCCAAATGAGAAGGGGATGTGTGGGCCTAGGAGGCAGATAAGACCAACACTGGCCGCGGAAATGGGCTCAAGCCTGTTGAGTTTTTCTTGTAACTACAAATTTGGTCCCTATCCTTTCTCAACAATGAACACTTTTCATCCCTGTGATATCAAAAGTTACAAGATGTTCTTTATTATCTGTATCCTTTCTATAAGGATCAGTAATGAATTCCATCAACGAGACATTTTTGTTATTTCATCTGTATTTTTATTTTTTACCCATTCAAAATCGATTTTATTTTGGTTCGTATAGTTTTTGATTGGGTAACAAAAGGAATAAAAAGTATCTCTCATTTAATGAAACTTTTAACGTTTGTTAGAGGATGAAAATTAAACCTCGATGTTTTTACAAACTACACTTGCTATATTATAATTTAAAAACTGCATGAATGAAAAGTGTTATTCTAAAAAATACACAGACAATATTATGTAGGTTACTTTTTTTTGTCGTATTTAAAGTATATTATATCCACTAGAGTAAATCACATATTTGGTCCTTGTGGTTTGGCTTTTTTAACACTTGGGGTCCAAAATGAAAATATTTATAGATTTAGTACTAGTAGTTTATATTTTATAACGTATTTAGTACTAGTAGTTTATATTTATAACGTATTGTTAAGTATGTGAGCTAAGTGGGTATATTAGTCATTATACAGTTATTCTTTATTTTTTTTATTAAAATCACATGGACCAAAAATGTAATTACTTTATTATATTAATAAAAGATAATATTTTATTTTTTATTTCATCTTCTTAAACCCTACCTACGATTTCACTAACCTAAACCCTATTCAACTACCCATGTCTACCACCTTGGGCCTCCCACCTCCACCACCAGCCGCCCACCTCGATCTTCATCTTGTAGCTTTACACTACAGGAAGCATTTGCTTACAAAACCGAGACCACCACCACGCGCCTTTAGATTTGCGACCACCACCGCCCACTTTCAGATTCAAGACCACTACCATGCACCTCTAGATTTGTGACCACCATCACATACCGTCAGAAGTCAGAACTTTATAAAATAATCTCAATACTTTACCCGTTAAACTAACTTTACAATCCTGATGAAAAAATGTAACAAATCTCAAAAGTTTTTAAATTTAAATATCAATTATTTTGATTAAATTAATATAAACTTGTTTTCCCCACATATACAACAGCAAAAGAGTATATAGAATCTTGTCCTTGTATTTTCGAGAACAATTTTTTTCATTGTAAAAACATCTAATTAATTTGATGTCATCCTCTAATGAATGCTTTCATATAGTGAGGTCATTTTCAACGCCATCAAAAGTGCCTACAATGTTGCCACCCAAATCTGGGAAATTTGGCCAACCCGGAAGCGGCCAGACCTCACCGGTGCGACCCACTTCCACCGGATACTTGAGAAGGTGCGACTTCATATCGCTCACCTCAACTGCCACATATTGTTTCCAGTTTGACTCGCTCAACAACCGTACCCTTCTCACACACTCGAGACTCTCGGGTCTCTCGAAACAGCTCTCGATCCCACCAATGTGTTCAGCCCAAAGTGACATTCGATACCCGAATATCTGCACAAACCCATTTCACAATCTCAAATCTACCACCTGATTCTTTCTTTCTTATTTCAATAAACACGAACATAAAGAAATCTTGAAATGTTAATTACCTGTCCGTGTGGACTATTGCGTTTGTGAGCCCATGTATGATACGGCTGATATGCACCCATTGCGATTTCGGTGTCTCTTGACCCTTCTAACGAACGTTGGTTGATGTTTGCAGATCCCAATATCACAAACTCATCATCCACTATCATTCCTTTCGAGTGTACGTATATCATAAAGCGTCGACTTTTCCTACTAAGTGACTGAATTCATCATGGAAAATCGGAAAAAATATATTAAGA
Source organism: Centaurea solstitialis (assembly GCA_030169165.1). NCBI lineage: Eukaryota > Viridiplantae > Streptophyta > Magnoliopsida > Asterales > Asteraceae > Centaurea > Centaurea solstitialis. The sequence goes on from CM058044.1 coordinate 80,996,333, forward strand.
TATAAGTAAAGAGTGAGATGAAGATTAATAGACGAGTTTCAAGAAATGTACTTGAGGGGTATTTGCAGCTTTTGACCCTTTCTCATCCAAACTTGGTTCATCGCCTTTGGATGACTCACGAGTGCCAAGACAATAAAAATTCAAGTAATCTTGAGGCTCGTAGACATTTTGAAGCCCAACTTCTTGTAAAGCCTTGTAAATCACTTTGTACATCATCCGCATCGTTTTATTCTGTTCAAATTGTATTACATAACAACCAATAACAAATGATACACGTCCTCTATATATATATGTGTGTGTGTGTGTGTGCGTGTGCGTGTGTGTGTGTGTGTGTATAGAGGGAGGGGGGAGGGGACGTTCGTTTTTTGACCGCCTAATTAGTACAAACTGTGCTAGCTGGGTATTTTCCTTTGTCCCTTAAATTTGATTATCAAAACATAATTTAAGGGACAAAGGAAAGAAATTTTAATCATAAAAATAATCAAATTTATCTTCCATGAATAAATCACAATTTCTTCTAATATTCCCATTCATTTAGTTCCATTTAATTTATTTAACTTTTGACCAAGAAAATGAACTACTCAGACTAGCTTGTAAAGTTAGTAGTAATTAATTGGTTAATAAATGATCATGCCTCTATATATATATATATATACACACACACATATATAGAATCTACCTGACAATAGAGAATCTTTTGAACTGCTGTGCTTGTAGGAATACCCTGCGGCCACATTGGAATCACAATATATGCAGCAAACCTCTCTTTCACTCTTATTTTATTCGCAATTTTTAGAGCAATTTCCATCGGTATTAAATTGTTTGCACCTATTAAAATACACACGTATCGTCATTTGTAATAACATGCAATGCATAGTTACACTAAAAGAATCAAATGACAACTGAAGCATCATTAGCACTTCAAACACGATATAAACACATCTAAGAAGCAATATTGATGATTCTTACCCAAAGTTTTGTAATTACTCCAATTAAACGAAGAACCAAGAAAATATTCATTTTCAATATATATGAAATGTTGAGCATCACGAATTGCCTTCACATATGCGGTATGTATGCTCATGTCTATAAGCACATTCTTCCCACATACCAAGTTCTGTTACAACATAGTAAATTGTTAGATGGTGCAAGGGTCGAATCTGATACAATTTGTAACGCTCTGTAGCCCAAAGCAGCAGACTGACCCAATAAAAACCTTGATGGAAGTTATAGTAGCCCACAATTTTGAGCTTATACGGAGCTCAGAAAACTAATTTTATATCCATGTAGATGTGTTGTTACAAAAAAAGTCGCCGTACCTTGCTTGTGGCATCTTTGGGGTCTTTAGGAAAACCTTTAACAGAGGTGGAGTCAGCTGAGCGAAACACCTACATGCAGAGTATTGAAGAAGAAAAATTAATTTATTAAAGATGGAAAGAAAAGAAGAAAAAAATGTGCGTTTTGAGTTTTGAAGTCGCCCAAGAACAAAATATACCTGGACATGCCAACCATTTGGATCTTGTTCATTTGTGCAATGAGCATCATCTATTCCTATAATGTCAGGAATCCTATCTATTTTGAGTAAAGCATCATCAAAAGACATCATAGAAGTACGAATGCCATGTGGCTTTGAAGCCCTTAGCCATCTCTCCTCAAAGTTTTTTAGTACGTCGTATGCTGCAGGACCTTCAATTCGACTGTGCAAATCATGCCATGGTTGCCTTGGACAACCAACGGTGGGTCCCTATTTCAACAAAATAATGGTTTAAGCTTATTCAGCACAACCCTTTTCTTCTAAACTTCTTATATCAACACAATAATTGAAGTTAAAGATCAGTAGGAAACCCATGAAATGCTTACACTATAACTAGGTTGGTGATAATCATCTTTGTGCACTGTTTGTAATGTGCTGAAAATGGGGTGTCCGGGAGTATCATAATGCCCATCACATAGATCAAGGCCTCCAACAAATGCCTTTATTCGTCTTCTGGGATTACCAGCATCAGCGTCCACAATTACCGTTTTCTGATTATGGGTATAGATTGCTTCAACATCCTACAACCCAAAACCAGTCGCCCATTAGAGCGCTAATAATGTAAGATGACAGTGCAGTTTTGAGGGCAAATAGTTGTCCTCATGTGATCAATAATTGTGGATGGAGGGTGACCATTTTAGACTATATTTTCTTGCTAAATAATGACTATTACATACAATTAGTCATATCAGAAGAGATAACTATAGTGAACTAAAATCTTGTTGAACTAAAAACACGTCAATTTGAGTAGGATCAAGTAGCAAAAGCATCTACAGCTACATCGCAACAACTCGTCCCACATGGATAGAAAATGGGACTTGTGAGCACTATATTAAGCCTTAAGTTGTGTGGGCTACCAATAACGTCCCTCGTGGTTTTAAGTTGCACAAAGTTATTGAGCCTATTTGGTGCCTTGGGTTTGGGGTGTTAGAGATGGTATCGGAGCCAATCTTTGTATCATTGAAATGGTGGATCAAACCTCATTGGGTATCATGAGTCCTTGAAGGAGGGCGTTTGCAACATCTTAGACCAATCCCAGATCACCGATTACGAGGAGGAAGATTCTTAGGCAAGTGAGGGAGTTTGTGACAACTCGTCGCACATGGATAGAATATGGGATTTCTGAGCACCTTATAAACCTCAAGTTGTGGGCTACCAATAACATTCAGGATTATATATATTAATAGCATCCAACCTGTTTCTTCCCCTTTCGAGCAGAATGGGGGCAAAGGAATACTTGCACGGAAGAATACTTGAAAAAACGCAAAGTTTCTTCATCATGAGTTTGCATAACCCCTTGCTGAAAAAAGATGCAACTTCTCAGTAGAATGTAATAATAACTAATATAAGAAAATAAGCAAACCATAATACTAAAAGGGCCTTACAGTCTTGAATCCAAAAATGCTCCTAGAAGTAGGACTTTCCGGTATAAGAAGAAGCACTCTTACACCTTCTTGAGATTTAACTTTCAAAAGATCCCCCAAACTATAGTCTGCACGTACACCCTTACGAACAAGTTGAACTCTATGAAACACAGACCATCCAGTAATGTAAATCAAGTATCGAGCTTGCATAATAGCTTCACACATATCATGCCAACAGTTTCCATTTTCATACTTCAAACCACCATCAAGCCACACATTGGGAAGACAACCATCATCAACATGAGCATCTTGATAAAGGGTAACTTTACCTCCTCTCCGAAGTGGAAAATAAGTACCAGAAACGCCATTAAAATTTGGATCTGATCCCACTCCATTTTGACTAAAGGGGACTCTTTCCAACGGTGTGTACTGAATCGTTAGAGTCAATACCGCCCCTAGTCTACAGGGTTCGCCACTTTCATTCAGAATTGGGAAAGTACCCTCAATAATTGAACCAGAAACTAACTGCTCAACTGGTACACCAACAACGCCTATGATTTGGGAACCCACAACATCACCATCTTTAACCACAAATTGAACTTCAGTAGAATAGTGAGCCACGGGGACATAAATATGTTGCAACCAAACAGGGTTATCGCTATTGTAAATGACAAAAGTTTTTGCAATTACAGCATTAGCTATTGAAACTGTCACGTAAGGGTCACCTGTAACCTTTTGAGGAATGCTTATGCCACTTAATGTAGGCAATTTCCCAAATACTTGACCTAACTTGTTGTGAAACATATCCATATTAGGTAGGTTTTTGGCTTCTTTAACCCATACCTCCAAATTACCATGAAGTAATAGAACTTTGAGAGGTTCATTGGAGGTCTTGAAAGAAATAATCTCCACACCCTGTCCATGCTGCGATCCTTCGTCACCTATTTCAGCCATCTTAGAAAGAAGATGAAAATTTCAATTAGAGAATGATTAACGAGATCAAAGAACATAGATGGATACCAAACTTCACAAGATTGTCCAAGATCAAGTTTTTTAGAGGCGATTTATGACAAATGGTGGGTCAATTTATAATCCAAAATAGACTCAGATGACTTCATATGCAACAATTCAAATTTTCCCCACAATGTTTGAAGACATACCATTTTCGATTGTTCGGCCTCTTTATCGGAAGTTTGTAGCTTCTCCCATGCTACCTTTGTAGATGTTGCACTTGAAACCTTCTCGAAGCCATCATCATCGAAGTCCGACTTATGCATATCATCCAATTCTAATCCCACATGATGCTTCTTCAACTTCTTTTCCTTCTCTAACTCGTATTCAACCTATCAATTATACATATAACATACATATATAATCTTCGGATTACAAAAAAACATGCATTGTATTGTAATTAACATACCTGTATTTTCAACGATTCGATTAGCTCTTTCACCACAAGATCCATGGCAGGTCGACGTCCTCGATCATCCTGCAAGCACCCATATGCAATTGCTGAAAACCTGTTCATGGATTCCATGCTCATTTCTTCCCTTACCCGAGGATCAATTATCTCAGTCAATTTCTTCTTTTCATGGTACTCTTTGACCAAACGGGCTGATAACAAGAGGCCATCATCATGTGTGACAAAGCAGAGTCTCCCGCACAGAACTTCAAACAATACCACGCCAAAAGAATACACATCAGATTCTTTCTTTACGATACCACTATTAATGTATTCTGGGTCGAAATACCCTGGTGTGCCGCAAGGATGGGAAATAACAGCACTTCTATTTAAACCTGCTAAACTTAACTTGGACAGTCCAAGATCAGATATTTTAGCAACCCAATTCCCATCTAACAAAATATTTGAACTTTTAATGTCTCGATGGATTATGGTTTGATGTGTTCCGGCATGATTATGGAGGTGATCTAATCCCCTGGCTGCTTCAATACATATTCTAAGTCTTTCCCGCCATCTAAGAGTATAACCAGTGTTGTTTAGATACCTATCGAGACTTCCATGCTCCGCATACTCATAAACGATGATCTTCTCCTTTCCGTCATCGCAATAACCAAGAAGAGAGATCAAGTTTGGATGGTTTTGACCGGTTAGCAGCTGAATCTCCGTCAAAAACTCCTTTAACCCTTGACCGAACTGCTCGTTTAACCTCTTCACAGCGACTGTGGTTGGTTTTCCAGCGATAGAGAGTTGTCCTTTGTACACCCAACCGTATCCACCCTTTCCGATACATGTTTCAAAATTATTGGTAGCTGATTCTATATCCTGCAGTTGCAACTTAAGATGTTGCGACTCTCTCAAGCCTGACATAATTATATGTTGATGGATAATGCTCAAGCTAACTTTTAGCTAGAATCATAAAAGGGGCTAGTTGCTTATGAATCTTTACAAAAAGTAATAAGCAGATAATGGAGTTCAATCTCTTGTGATTGATGGATGACATTGAAGAAATACATACAGATCATGAACGCTAGAATTGACTTCTTTGACTGTTTCTCTCCGAAACGCCTCTTTGAAACCGCTGCTTTCTCTCTAAAAATCCTAGATTTCCCTCTAATTTCTGATTTCCCTCTAATGATTTCTGATTTCCCTCTAATTTCTGAACTTTGTATAACTGGTAAAGCTAAATTTGTAGAGCAACTTGCAATTAAACATATATATATATAATCACCCAACTTGCAATTAAACATATATAGAATCACCCAACTTGTATATTTATTTATTTATATATAATGTGAGCATCACAAAGTGTTTGAAAGATGAAACTTTTAATAAATTAAGATCATTATCTGCTATGCTATTTTGTTTTATACATTATTAATTAATGATGTTAGATTAGTTTACTTATTATATATTATATGATGCAAGTATTATAATCACATGATTAGTTATTTGTATTTATTTTATGCTTTGATGAAACATGTGTAAATGTACAATAATGTTGGTTTCTACTTTTGTGTCAATGGTCATAAGCATGAGAAGTGGATATGAACCCTTGATTTCTTTTAATCTCAAGCCCTCCCATGAATTGCGTTTTAGAAACAGACATATTTCTTTATTTTAGGATCCGCACTGGATTTCTAGTCGTTTCACCTGTTCAACAACAAAATATGGTAATATCTTAACTCTTTTATTCGATGTATACAAAACCCGAAAGGTCCCATTATCATTTCGAATTTTGTAGCTGCCCCGTCAAATCGTCAATCCCACAAATGCTCGTACTAACCATATGTATTAGGAGCAATGGAGTCAGTAGAGCGATGGACGGTAAGCACTTACCAGCTAAGGGGTTGTATGGTTGGTTTTCCATTAAGTCATGTATGGTTAAAGTTGTCTGTATGGATTATATATCTATAAAAATAGCAAGGTTTTTGTTTGGGTTTATGGTTTTTTTTTTTTTTCATAGATGGACAAGGAGTGTCTTTTAATTTGGAGGGACAGGTTTGGAAATACTTAACTTGTTGCATACCGAATAAGTCACTTTCTATATCATTAAGCCATTACCAAACAATCATGTATAGTTCACTAAATAAATTATGGGTCGTATCCTATCAAGCTCTTTAAGGTGCCAACAAACAAGCCCCTAAGTGTTGGGTAAGCGGCCCATCAAAAAGTATTATTGGCCCACTTATCCAAAAAACAAACCAATCCTCTAATTCCTTCAACCCCAAATCAAAAAACCAATTACCAACCAGGGAAGAAAACAAAGGCAATTCATCATCATCCCTCAACCTCTCTTTTGATCTTTATTAGGGCTCCAATGGATTCCAATCCAACCCCTTTCTTCCCCAATCTCAGAATTCTATTAAACTTCTCCAACCATATCACACAAAAGTTAAAATTATCAATATTTGGTATATGCATCCATGTAAAAAAATTGAATTTTGGAATAGAAGCTGTTTTGGATAAAATTGACTTCATATATAATAACCACCATCATCCATAAACAATTCCAAATCTATATATTTCCATCCTTATTTCACCACTAAGCCATATGACAGTAACCCAAATTAGATCAGAAATGGGATTAGAAGCTTTAATCACCTGATCAGACTCAGATCTTTATAGCAAATAAGAAACCAAATTTGAAGGTAGGATAGATAAATTCAGTATTTAAGTTTCTTAAACCTTATACCTCAATTAATGATTATATAATCATGTAATTTAATTATTTCTATGCCCAATGGAGGTAATATCACACAGATCTGAGCATCCTAATTCTTCAATTATTGTTTAACTAAATGGTACAAGTAATTATATCCTACTTACTCTTAAGAAAGTTGTTCAGAGCTTAATTATACAATGCTAAACAATTATAGATTTAGGAAAAAACATGGTTGATTACTTGGTGAGAAAGCTCGCACGTTCTGCAAGTGAAGTGAGTCCAAGCAAACTCGGAGCAAAAAAACCATGGCTGCCAAAAGAATAAGGAACCTATTTCCTATCTGATCCGGTATCGTACAATATGCATAAACTGTTGTAGATAAAACAACTTAATCTAATGAAATCGTAACATTATGCTACAAAAGCCAACAGAAGAAAAGCACGAAGATATTGGCTAGGACTTTTACTTTCTGTAATATATATATATATATATATATATAATAGACTTGAGATCATGTAAGACCAACAAACTTTTACACTTGAAACAACAAATGAGAGTTTTTAAGGATTCAAATGGTGAGGCTTTTGTGAAAGCTCCCAAAAGAGCCCACAATGTTGCCACCCACATCTGGGAAATTTCGACAACCCGAAAGCGGTAGGACCTGACCGGTGCGATCCACTTCCACCGGATACTTGAGAAGGTGCGCCTTCATATCGCTCACTTCAACCGCTGCATACTGCTCCCAGTTCAACTCGCTCAGCGACCGCACCCTTCTCACACACTCGAGACTCTCGGGTCGCTCGAAACAAGTCTCAAGCTCACCAATGTGTTCAGCCCAAAGTGACATCCGATAACCGAATATCTGCACAATCCCATTTCACAAGTTTGATCTCAAAGCCCACCAATGTGTTCAACCTTCTTTCTTTCTTTCTTTCTTGTTTCATTAAACATGTAAATAAAGAAATCTTGAAATGTTAATTACCTGTCCATGTGGACTATCGTGCTTGTGGGCCCATGTATGATATGGCTGATATGCACCCATTGAGATTTCAGTGTCTTTAGACCCGTCTAATGAACGTTGGTTAATGTTTGCAGATCCCAATATCACAAACTCATCGTCTAAATCATTCCTTTCGAGTGTACAAATATCATAAAGCGTCGATTTTTCCTACTAAGTGACTGAATTCATTATGAAGAGTTAGAGAATGTGATGTATAAGGAAATAGTGACATTAAGATTAATAGATGCGTTTCAAGAAATTTACTTGAGGGGTATTTGCAGCGTTCCACCCTTCTTCAACCAAAGTTGGTTCATCGCCTTTGGATGACTCACGAGTGCCAAGACAGAAAAGAGCAAGTAATCTTGAGGCTCGTACTTATTTTCAAGCCCAACTTCTTGTAAAGCCTTGTAAATCATTTCGTACATCATCTGCATCGTTTTATTCTGTTGCATAACAACCAATAACAGCTTATATATATATATATATAGAGAGAGAGAGAGAGAGATGAGAGAGGCACGTTTTTTTTTGTTCACCGGCTAATTAGTACATACTACGCTAACGTGCTAACAGGATTTTTCCTTTTTTTGTATGTATTGAAACTACAATCCTTAATGATCTCAGTCACTTAATTATCTCATTCACTTACCATTTTGAAATAAAATAGTGGTGAATTTTATAACAATTTTAAACAAAAGTCATTGTTTCCCTTATGAAATTTAAGAATAAAAGATCATTTTTCACTTATGAACTTTCTAGTTACACCTATGAACTTTGTTTAAAGCTTCTTAATTATTTCACTCACTTTATAGTTTCACCTATGAACTTGAGTAAACTTTGGGAACAACCGAATTTATAAACAAAACAACATTTATGAATTTTAAACAAATATCATTGTTTCACCTATGAACTTTGTTTAAACTATCTTGATTAACTCATTCACTCTCAAGTTTCACTATGAACTTTGGTAAAAGTTTAGAACTAAAGTTCATCCACAGAAGGATACGATTTTAATTCCACAAATTATTGAATTGAATTTAAAGGATAAATGGAAGTAAAACAAAATTTAAGGGATAAAAAGGAAAGAAATTTAATTTCAAAAAAGACAAATTTATCTTCCATAGATAAATCACAATTTATTCCATAATGGTTAACAAATGATCATGCATCTATATATATGCACATAGATATATAGAATCTACCTGCCAAAAGAGAATACTTTGAGCAAGATCACTTGTAGGACTACCCTCAGGCCACATTGGAATCACGATATATACAGCAAACCTTTCTTTCGCTCTGATTTTATTCACAATTTTTAGAGCTATTTCCATCGGTATTAAATTGTTTTCACCTATTAAAAAACACACATATCTTAGTAAAGCATCAACACTTCAATTACGATTTTATCATATCTAAGAAGCAGAATCAAGTTTTCTTACCCAAAGTTTTGTGATTACTCCAATTAAATGAAGAACCAAGAAAGCATTGACTTTCAATATATATGAAATGTTGAGCGGCACGAATTGCCTTCACATATGCGGTATGTATGCTCATGTCTATAAGCACATTCTTCCCACATAACAAATTCTGTAGCATTGTAACAAATTATGAGATGGTAGACGGATCCGACTTTGATATAATTAGTAACGCACCATCGTCCAAAGCAGCAGATTGACCCAAAACCCTCGATGGAAGTTATTAGTATCCCACAACTTTGAGTTTATATGGAGCTCAAAAATCTAATTTTCAATGGTAGACGTGTTGTTACGAAAAAGTTGTCATACCTTGCTTGTGGCATCTTTGGGGTTTTTGGGAAAACCGTTAACAGAGTTGGAGTCAATTGAACGGAACACCTACAAGCATTGAAGAAGACAAATGGATTTCATTAAAGTTAGAAAAGAAAATATCGAAAAAATGTATGCTTTGAGTTTTGACATCGCTCAAGAACAAATATACCTGGACATGCCAACCATTTAGATCTTGTTCACTTGTGCAATGAGCATCATCTATTCCTAAAATGACGGGAAACCTATCTAGGCTGAGTAAAGAATCATCAGAAGATTTCTTAGGTTTATGAATCTCGTGTGGCTTTGAAGCCCTCAACCATCTCTCCTCGAAGTTTTTGAGTACGTCATATGCTGCTGGACCTTCAATTCGACTGTGCAAATCATGCCATGGTTGTCTTGGACAGCCAACCGTACGTCCCTGTTTAGATAGCAAGCTTATTTCAACATAACCCTTTTCTTCTAACACGGTAATTGAAGTTAAAGATCAATAGGAAATTAGTGAAATGCTTACGCTGTAATTAGGTTGGTGATAATCATCTTTGTGAACAGTTTGTAATGTACTGAAAATGGGGTGTCCGGGAGTATCATAACGCCCATCACATAGATCGAGACCTCCAACAAATGCCATTATCCACCTTCTGTCATTACCAGCATCAGCGTCCACTATTACTGTTTTCTGTTGATGGGCATAGATTTTTTCAACCTCCTGCAGCCCAAATTCAGTCACCCATTAAAACGCTAATAATGTAAGATGACACTGCAGTTTAGATGGCAAATAGTTGTCTTCATGTGATCAATAATTGTGGATTTAGGGAGACAATTTTTGACTATATACACACACACACACACATTTGACTACATTTTCTTGCCAAAAAGTGTGCATTACATACAGTTTATCATATCTAAAGAGATTTATATAATGACCTAAAATCTTAATTAAACTATAAACATGTTAATTTGAGTAGGAGCAAGTAGAACACAACTCGTCCCACATGGATAAAAAATGGGATTTATGAGCTCTATATTAAGCCTCGGGTAGTGGGCTACCGGTTAACAATAACTTTCATCATGGTTTTAAGTTGGATTTGAAGTTATTGATCTAGTCTGTTGCTTTGGGCTTTGGGGTATTATAGATAGTATCAGAATCGATCTTTATACTATCTGGATGGTGGGTCAAACCTCATTTTGGTATCATGAGTCCTTAAGGGAGGGTGTTCGCAACATCTTAGGTGAATCTCACATTGCCAATTACAGGGAGGAAGATTCTCGGCAGATCCGAAGAGAAAGTGAAGAGTTTAAGTGAGAGAGTTTGTAACAACATATCCCACATGGATATAATATGGGATATGTGAACTCCTTATAAACTTCAAGTGGCCTTGTGGGCGACCAATAACATTCACTATTATATAAACTCATAGCATTAGCATCCAACCTTTCTCTGGGCCCAACTATGTCCCTTTCCAGCAGAACGGGGGCAAAGGAGTACTTGCACGGAAGAGTGTTTGAAAAAATGTTGAGTTTCTTCATCATGAGTTTGCATAACCCCGTGCTGAAAAAACATGCAGTTTATTAGTAAATGTAATTGGAGTTAATGTAAGAAAATAAACAACCATGATACTAAAAGGGCCTTACAGTTCTTAATCCCAAAATACTCTTGGAAGTAGGATCATCCCATATGAGGAGAAGCACTCTTACACCTTCTGAAGACTTGGTTTTCAAAAGATCCCCTAAAAAGCTATCTTTTGCACCTTTACCGTTGCGAACAAGTTGAACGCTATGAAACACAGACCATCCGGTAATGTAAATCAAGTGTTGAGCCTGCTTGATAGCTTCACAAATATCATGCCAACAGTTTCCATTCTCATACTTTAAACCACCATCAAGCCTTGTGTTGGGAAGACAACCATCATCAACATGAGCATCTTGATAGAGGGTAACTTTACCTCCTCTTCTAAGTGGAAAATAAGTTCTAGAAACACCATCAAAATTTAGAGGTGATCCCACCCCATTTTGACCAAGGGAAAATCTCTCTAAGGGTGTGTATTGAATCCTTAAATTCAATACTGCCCCTGGTCTACACGGCAAGCCACTTTCATTCAAAATTGGGAAAGTACCCTTAACTACTAAGCAAGACACCAACTGCTCAACCGATACACCAACAGTCCCTATGATTTGGGAGCCCACAACATCATTATCTTTAACAACAAACTGAACCTCACCAGAATAGTGAGCCACTGGGACATAAAAGTGTTGCTGCCAAACAGGGTTTTCACTATTGCTGATGACATAAGTTCTTGCAATTACAACATTAGCTATTGAAACAGTTACATAAGGGTCACTGGTATTTTGAGGCTTGCCATTATCTATCTGGCTTTTGCCACTGAATATGCGCAATTTCTCAAACACTTGACCTAACTTGTTGTGCAACATATCCATATTTGGTAGGTTATTGGCTTCTTCAACCCATATATCCAAATTACCATGAAGTAATAGAACTTTGAGAGGTGGATTGGAGGTCTTGAGTGGAATAAAATCTACATCCTGTCCACGCTGCGATCCCTCGTAACCTATTTCAGCCATCTTACAAAGAAGATGAAATTTTCAATTAGAGAAAGATTAACGGGATTAAAGAACACAGATGGATACCAACTTCAAGATCAAGTTAACTTATAATCCAATGATTCAAATTCATATGCTACCTTGGCAGATGTTGCGCTTGAAACCTCCTCAAAATTATCATCAGCTAAGGGTTGATGGGGTAGAGAGAGAGCTTTCTTGTCATCCTTTCTTATATGACGGGACATGTGCATATCATCGAATTCTAATCCCACATGATGCTGCTTATCGTACTCATCCTATCAATTATATACACATATATAACACATTCATATATAATCTTGGAATTATAAAAAAAAAATGCATTGTATTGTATTTAACATACCTGTAGTTTCAATGATTCTGTTAGCTTTTCCACCACAACATCCATGGTAGGCCGAGCTCCTCGATCATACTGCAAGCAATCATAAGCAACCTTTGAAAACGTCTCCACGGATTCCTTTCTCATTTTTTCCCTTATGCGAGGATCAATTATCTCATCCAGTCTCTTATCATTATAGTATTCTTTGGCTAAATCAGCTGTTAACAAGAGGCCGTCACGTTTGGACGTGCACAGTCTCCCACACAAAACTTCAATCAGTACCATACCGAAAGAATATACGTCAGATTCTTTCTTTACGATACCAGTATTAATGGATTCTGGTTCCAAATACCCGAATGAGCCGGCAGCATGGGTGACAACAAGACTTCTATCTAAACCTACTAAACTTAACTTGGACAATCCAAGATCAGATATTTTAGCAACCCAGTTCTCATCTAACAAAATATTTGCACTTTTAATGTCTCGATGGATTATGGCTTGATGTTTTCCGGCATGATTATGGAGGTGATCTAGTCCCCTGGCAGCTTCAATACATATTCTGAGCCTTTCCCGCCATGTAAGAGGAGTAAGATTGGTGTTTTTTAAATACCTATCGAGACTTCCGTATTTTGCATACTCATAAACGATAATCTTCTCCCTCCCGTCGTCGCAGTAACCGATAAGAGAGATCAAGTTTGGATGGTTTTGACCGGTTAGCAGGTAAATCTCCGTCAAAAACTCCTTTAAGCCTTGACCGAACTGCTCATTTAACATCTTCACAGCGACTGTAGTCCGTTTTCCAGCTATAGAAAGCTGTCCTTTGTACACCAGACCGTATCCACCCTTTCCAATGCATGTTTTGAAATTGTTGGTAGCTTTTCGTATATCCTGCAGTGTCAATTTAAGATGTTCCGAATTTCTCAAGCCAGACATTTTATATATATTAATTGGTTCACAAAAGAAGGTAACTCTATATATATATATATGTATGTATGATCTGTATATATGTGTTTATGAATGTTTAGAAAAAGAAATGAGAAGAAGATGAAGTTCTATCACTTGTGATTTGTGAACTATATCAATGCAAATAACTAGTATATAGTAGCTAAATTCGAACACCAACTTGGACCCTGTTTCATAGTTGACTTTTTTGTGAGAATATTGCAAAGTCAATTATATAGTCAATTATATAGTCGTCCTCCCAACTGGCAAAGAAAATTATATGGTCCCCCGTCTTGTCAATTTTAGTTATTATGTATGCTATGAATTTTGTTTTTAGAGTAAACTACAAATTTGGTCCTTAAGGTTTACCCAAAACTACGCGTTTGTCCTTAAATTTTAATATCTACAAGGAATATCCTTGACGTTCCATTTTTGCAACGCGTTTCTGCTCACTAACTCCGTTAAAACTCAGTTAAACGCGTTTCTTCCTCTTGTTGGTTATACACTAACACCACCCCTTCCCCCAACCCCAAGCATCCACCTCTTCCCCCAAACCCTAAACCACGGATCTGATAGTATACACCACCACCGCCATCACCGCTGGGAAGACTATTACGCCGCCATCACCACCGCCACCGTCGTCTGCACACCCCCACCACTGCCATCGCCGCCTGCTGGGAAAGGGAAGACGCCGCCACCACCACCGCCAACGCTGCTGCTTCCGTCGCCACCACCACCGCTTTCTTCCCCCTTCACCACCACCACCACCACCATAGCCACCACCAAACCACCACCACCTCCTTCGATCGAGAACCCAAAAGCAACCCATCTCCTTCGATTAATCTTTTCCTCCGATTTCATTCCCAGGCGGCGGCATTGTTTATCGGCGGCGTTGATATCGGCGGTAGTGGTTGCTTTTGCAGGTTCGGTGGTGGTAGTTTTTTTTTGCAGGTCACGGTGGTGGTGTGACCGCATAAGAAGAGGGAGGAAGGGGAGGGAGGGTGTGATCAGGTGGCGGTTCGCCGGCAGAATCTCACCGGCCGGGATCTTCTTGGTCAGTCGAAGGGTTTTTAACAAAGTGAAAGAGATGATGTAAATTAAATGAAAGAAGTTACAAATTGGCTCCTTTATTTTTCATTTTAGCAAAATAACCCTCGTTTAACTGAGTTTTAATGGAGTTAGTGAGCAGGGATGAAACATGTTGCAAAAATAGAAAGTCAGGGACGTTCCTTGTAGATATTAAAGTTAAGGACTAAACGTGTTGTTTTGGTAAACCTCAGGGACCAAATTTGTAGTTTACTCTTGCTTTTATTCATAATTTATTAATGGAGAATTATAAATGGACCCTCTAATTAGAGAAGGGTATTGTTATATGGACCTCCCTTAGGCTATGCGAACCGCAAGTCGTGGCTCAGCGGGCTCAAGCCCGTCGGGCTGAGCGGGCTGCGGTACGCAGCCATTGATGCCGGCGGGCTGGGGGCTGAGCGGCTTCACCACACCGCTGTGTGTTGTGAGTGTCTCGTGTGTAGTGTGTGTTTTATATGAGAGGGTTGGGAGGGTTATAGGGTACGGGTTGTAGAGGGTTAATAGAGGGTTGGAGAAAAACTGATATGTCAGCTAATGTAACAGTTAGGTTGGGAGGGTTGGAAGGATTGGGATACTAATAGCTTTAGGCATTTCATACCCTCATAAAACTCTCAATACTGGGTCCATTTCTCTAATTACGAGATCCATTTATAATTCTCCAACATTTAAATATCATTATCCTCCCACTTTCGTACGAGAATAACCACGTCACCCATCGACACGTCACCCATCGATGAACCATGAATTTTGGTAGGTGGATAAATGAAAAAGTGGCTGAGAATTAAAGATTCATTAAATATTTTAAAAAGGTTTCTTCCTTACACTATCCTACATACCCCTCATATTTAATTAAATGGAAATTAAATTGTAAAATTGTTATTGGTTGGATTTGGTTTATTGATATGTATTTTAAACTAGATTTATAAATGAACACTCGCTCTCTCATACATACATATACATACATACATACATACACATAGGGGAAGGTTCAAACGAGAAACATGTTAATTTAAGAAAAAGTGACGAGTAATCTCAGCCACTCATCTTGCGGTAACCGTGGACGTGATCACGGAGGATTGACGCGATTCATGGAAGGGTAGCCTGGGTAGATATTATTAAAGGGGGGACCAGTCAAAGCCGCCTTTGTTGACCGAGATAAGTGGTTGAGATTGCTCCTCGCATTTTCTTAAAAAGTTATATTTTTCGTATGAACCTCCTTCTACATATATATATATATATATAGAATGAGGTTCAAATGAGAATGATATCTTTTTAAAAGAATAAGATAAACAATCTCAGCCATTCAATTTAAGTTTTGATGAAAAAAAATGACACGCGCGACCTGAAGTCGCGGAGCAAGTCGCGCACGTTGTTAATCACATGTGATTTTCAACACGAATCATATGTGATTTACTATATGAATCATATATGATTTTGTACATGTTTTTTCCTCGGTAGTTAATCATATATGATTGGCCTGAGATGATTGGCTAAGATTGATTCTCGTATTCTTTTAAATTGATGTCATTCTCGTTTGAACCTTCCTCTCTCTCTCTCTCTCTATATATATATATATATATATATATATATGATATAACAATATAGGGTTGGATTTCAGTAAAAAGTTAAGTTAGCGTGAGAAGTAGATATTAGTAGTTGGATGCACATGATCAATTACCTTCTAAAATGCAATCATGGGAGAGCATGAGATTAAAAGAGATCAAGGGTTAAAAACCAATTCTCACATCTCTCACATTAAACACAACTTTTTACACGATCAATTGCCCATGAGAACGCTAACTGTGTAAAAAGCATGAAAAACTTTGCATATGTACAAAACCATGTATGGTTTTATAATGACTGGAAAAACCGGATGCAAGCGAGTTGCCATGCGACTTAAAGTCGCAGGCAGAGTCGCAACTTCCCCTTTTGCCAGATAAAAATTTCGCCCACCACATGTTTGATAAATTGACTCTGAGAAACTTCGATGTCTAAAATAGGTTATGAAGGACAGCAACATGGACAAGGTCTAGAAATAATTCCATTCAAGACCTCACCTTAAGGGCGTAACATCCTGGAGTGGCTGTCGATCCCGGTCTATCTGGGTTCGATCCCAAGGGGAGTCAATTGAGGGCATGAAGAGTAAGAGTGTTTCTCCTCATATGGGATAATCCTGCTTCTAGGAGTTTTTTCAGATTAAGGACTGTTAGTTTTTTCAGATTAAGGACTATAAGGCCTTTTTAGTATCATGATAACAATCTCCATTCTCAAACTTTAAACCACCATTAAGTCACATGTTGGGAAGACAACCATCATCAACACGAGCATCTTGATAAAGGGCAACTTAACTCCTCTCCTAAGTGGAAAATAAGTATCGGAAACACAATTAAAATCTGGATCTGATCCCGCCCCATGTTGACTATGGGGAACCCTCTCGATGGGTGTGTATTGAATCCGTAAAGTCAAAAATGCCCCTGGTCTACAAGGCTTACTACTTCCGTAGTTCTGTTCAAAATTGGGATAGTAGCCTCAACTATTGAACTAGAAACTAACTGCCAAGATTCCATTATTAACAACAAACTGCACTTCAGCAGAATGGTGAGCCCAGGGCCATAAAAATTTTGCAACAAAACAAGGGTTTTGCCATTGATAATAACAAAGGTTCTTGCAATTACAACTATTAAAACAGTTACATAAGGGTTACTTGTAACCTTTTGAGGCATGCCATCATATTTGTCTTACTTTAGCCACTGAATGATAAGAACCTCAACAAACCCTTGAACCAATGTAACAAAAAGTAACAGTTTTTAAAGATTCAAATAGCGACGTTATCTTCAACGCCATTAAAACTGCCCACAATGTTGCCACCAAAATCTGGGAAATTTGGACAACCCAGAAGAGGTAGGACCTGACCGGTGCGATCCACTTCCACTGGATACTTGAGAAGGTGAGCATACATATCGCTCACTTCAACGGCTGCATACTGTTTCCAGTTCCATTCGCTAAGCAACCGCACCCTTTTCACACACTCGAGACTCTCGGGTCTCTCGAAACAGTTCTCGACCCCACCAATGTGTTCAGCCCAAAGCGACATCCGGTACCCGAATACCTGCACAACCCCATTTCACAAGTTTGATCCCAAGGCTATCAACTTTTTCTTTATTTCTTGTTCCATTAAACATGCAAATAAAGAAATCTTGAAATGTTAATTACCTGTCCATGTGGACTATCGCGCTTGTGGGCCCATGTATGATACGGCTGATATGCACCCATTGAGATTTCAGTGTCTTTAGACCCGTCTAACGAACGTTGGTTGATGTTTGCAGATCCCAATATCACAAACTCATCGTCTACTATCATTCCTTTCGAGTGTACAAATATCATAAAGCGTCGATTTTTCCTACTAAGTGACTGAATTCATTATGGAAAGTTAAAGAGAATGTGTTAAGACATGTATAAGGAAATAGTGAGATGAAGATTAATAGATGTGTTTCAAGAAATGTACTTGAGGGGTATTTGCAGTGTTCCGCCCTTCTTCATCCAAAGTTGGTTCATTGCCTTTGGATGACTCACGAGTGCCGAGACAGAAAAAGAGCAAGTAATCTTGAGGTTCGTACACATTTTCAAGCTCGACTTCTTGTAAAGCCTTGTAAATCATTTCGTACATCATCCGCATCGTTTTATTCTGTTGGAATTGTATTACCGCCTAATTAGTACAAATTACGCTAACATGCTAACAGGGTTTTTCTTTTTCTTGTATGTATTAAACTACAATTCTTAGTGATCTCAATACTTAAGTATCTCATTCACTTACCATTTTGAAACAAACTGTGGTGAATTTTAAACAAAAATCATCGTTTCACCTATGAATTTTAAGAATAAAAGATCTTTGTTTCACTTATGAACTTTCTGGTTTCACCTATGAACTTTGTTTAAAGCTTCTTAATTATTTCACTCGGTTTCACCTATGAACTTTAGTAAATTTTGGGAAATACCAAATTCATAAATAAAACAACATTATGAATTTAAACAAAAATCATTGTTTCACCTATGAACTTTGTTTAACTGTAACCACTGACCAAGAAAATGAACAACCCAGATGAGTTTGTAAAGTTAGTAGTAATTAATGGTTAACAAATGATCATGCATCTATATATATGTGTGTGTGTGTGTGTGTGTGTGTGTGTGTGTGCGCGCGCACATAGATATATAGAATCTACCTGCCAAAAGAGAATACTTTGAACAATGTTGCTTGTAGGACTACCCTCCGGCCACATTGGAATCACAATATATGCAGCAAACCTCTCTTTCGCTCTGATTTTATTCACAATTTTGAGAGCTATTTCCATCGGTATTAAATTGTTTGCACCTATTAAAAAACACACATCTTACTTATAATATGGAACTCACAGTTACAGTAAAAGAATCGGAGAACAAGTAAACCATATCTAAGAAGCAGTATTGATTTTTCTTACCCAATGTTTTGTGAGTACTCCAATTAAATGAAGAACCAAGAAAGCATTGACTTTCAATATATATGAAATGTTGAGCAGCACGAATTGCCTTCACATATGCGGTATGTATGCTCATGTCTATAAGCACATTCTTCCCACATAACAAGTTCTGTAGCATTGTAGCAAATTATGTGATGGTACAAGGGTTGATACAATTTGTAAAGCCCATTGCCCTAAGCAGCAGACTGACCCAAAAACCTTGATGGAAGTTATTAGTAGCCTACAACTTTGAGCTTATACGTAACTCACAAATCCTATTTTCAATACATGTAGACATGATGTTACGAAAAGTTGTCATACCTTGCTTGTGGCATCTTTGGGGTCTTCGGGGAAACCATTAACAGAGTCAGAGTCAATTGAACGGAACACCTACAAGCATTGAAGAAGTCAAATAAATTTACAAAAGTTCGAAAAGGAAATATTGAAAAAATGCGCACTTTGAGTTTAGGAGTCGCTCAAGAGCAAATATACCTGGACATGCCAACCGTTTGGATCTTGTTCATTTGTGCAGTGAGCATCATCTATTCCTAAAATGTCGGGAATCCTATCTAGGTTGAGTAAAGAATCATAAGAAGATTTCTTAGCTTTACGAATCCCGTGTTGCTTTGAAGCCCTCAACCATCTTTCCTCGAAGTTTTTCAGTACGTCATATGCTGCTGGACCTTCAATTTGACTGTGCAAATCATGCCATGGTTGTCTTGGACAGCCAACGGTATGTCCCTGTTTAAACAACAAGGTTATTGCAACACACCCTTTTCTTCTAACACGGTAATTGAAGTTAAAGATCAATAGGAAATTTGTGAAATGCTTACGTTGTAATTAGGCTGGTGATAATCATCTTTGTGCACAGTTTGTAATGTACTGAAAATGGGGTGCCCTGGAGTATCATAACGCCCATCACATAGATCGAGACCTCCAACAAATGCCATTATCCGCCTTCTGTTATTACCGGCATGAATGTCCACTATTACTGTTTTCTGATGATGGGAATAGATTGCTTCAACCTCCTGCAACCCAAACTCAGTCACCCATTAAAACGCTAATAATGTAATTAAGATGACATTGCAGTTTTGATGGCAAATAGTTGTCGTCATGTGATCTATAATTGTGGATGGAGAGTGACCATTTTCGACTACACACACACACACACATTTGACTATATTTTCTTGCTAAAAAAATGGGTATTACATACAATTAGTCATTATATAAGAGATTTCTATAGTGACCTAAAATCTTGTTGAACTATAACATGTTAGTTTGAGTAGGACCAAGTAGAAAAGTATCTACAACTACATTGTTAATAGCATCCACTAATGTAAATCAATAGCATCCAACCTGTTTCTGGGCCCAGCTATGCCCCTTTCCAGCAGAACGAGGGCAAAGGAGTACTTGCACGAGAGAATGTTTGAAAAAACGTTGAGTTTCTTCATCATGAGTTTGCATAGCCCCTTGCTGAAAAAAACATGTAATTTATTAGTAAAATGTAATCGGACTTGATGTAAGAAAATAAGCAACCATGATACTAAAAGAGCCTTACAGTCCTTAATCCCAAAATACTCCTAGAAGTAGGATCATCCCATATGAGGAGAAGCACTCTTACACCTTCTGAAGACTTAGTTTTCAAAAGATCCCCCAAAAAGCTATCTTTTGCACCTTCACCATTGCGAACAAGTTGAAGGCTATGAAATACAGACCATCCGGTAATGTAAATCAAGTGTTGAGCCTGCTTGATAGCTTCACAAATATCATGCCAACAATTTCCATTCTCATACTTTAAACCATCATCAAGCCACATGTTAGGAAGACAACCATCATCAACATCAGCATCTTGATAAAGGGTAACTTTACCTCCTCTCCTAAGTGGAAAATAAGTACCAGAAACACCATTAATATTTACATTTGATCCCACCCCATCCTGACTGAGGGGGACTCTCTCCAAGGGTGTGTATTGAATCCTTAAAGTCAATACTGCTCCTGGTCTACAGGGCATGCCACTTTCTTTCAGAATTGGGAAAGTACCCTCAACTATTGAGAGAGAAACTAACTGCTCCACTGGTACACCAACAGTCCCTATGATTTCTGAACCCACAACATCATTATCTTTCACAACAAACTGAACTTCAGCAGAATAGTGAGCCACAGGGACATAAAAGTGTTGACACCAAACAGGGTTTTCACTATCGCTAATGACACAAGTTCTTGCAATTACAACATTAGCTATTGAAACAGTTACATAAGGATCACTTGTATTTTCAGGCTTGCCATCATCTATCTTGCTTTTGCCACTGAACATGTGCAATTTCCCAAACACTTGACTTAACTTGTTGCGAAACATATCCATATTAGGTAGGTTATTGGCTCCTTCAACCCATATATCCAAATTACCATGAAGTAATAGAACTTTAAGAGGTGCATTGGAGGACTTGAGTGGAATAATCTTTGTACCTTGTCTGTGCTGCGATCCTTCATAACCTATTTCAGCCATCTTACAAAGAAGATGAAAATTTCAATTAGAGAAAGATTAACGAGTTTAAAGAACACAGATGGATACCAAACTTCACAAGATTGTCCAAGATCAAGTTTTTCATAGGCAATTTATTAAAGAGATGGTGGGTCAATTTATAATTCAAAATAGACTCGGATTACTTCATATGCAACGATACAAATTCAAATGCTACCTTGGCAGATGTTGCACTTGAAACCTTCTTGAAATCATCATCGGCTAAGGTTGATGGGTTAGAGAGAGAGCTCTCTTGTCATCCTTTCTCATATCACGAGACTTGTGCATATCATCCAATTCTAATCCCACACTATGCTGCTTCAACTTCTTTTCCTTCTTCCCTGACTCGTACTCAACCTATCAATTATATACACATATATAACACATTCATATATAATCTTGGAATTACGAAAGAACATGCATTGTATTGTATTTAACATACATACCTGTATTTTCAATGATTCTCTTAGCTTTTTCACCACAAGATCCATGGTGGGCCGACCTCCGCGATCATCATGCAAGCACCCATAAGCAACTGTTGAAAACGTGTCCACGGATTCCAAGCTCATTTTTTCCCTTATACAAGGATCAATTATCTCAATCAGTTTCTTCTTTTCGTAGTAATCTTTGGCTACATGAGCTGATAACAAGAGGCCATCCTCATGTTTGGACATGCACAGTCTCCCACACAGAACTTCAAACAGTACCATGCCGAAAGAATATACATCAGATTCTTTCTTTACGATACCAGTATTAATGGATTCTGGTTCCAAATACCCGAATGTGCCGGCAGCATGGGTGACAACAAGACTTCTATTTAAACCTGCTAAACTTAACTTGGACAATCCAAGATCAGATATTTTAGCAACCCAATTCCCATCTAACAAAATATTTGAACTTTTAATATCTCGATGGATGATGGCTTGATTTGTTCCGGCATGATTATGGAGGTGATCTAATCCCATGGCAGCTTCCATACATATTTTGAGTCTTTCTCGCCATGTAAGAAGAGTACGATTGGTGTTGTTTATATATGTATCGAGACTTCCATTCTCTGCATACTCATAAACGATAATCTTCTCGTCTCCATCATCGCAATAACCGATAAGAGAGATCAAGTTTGGATGGTTTTGACCGGTTAGCAGGTAAATCTCCGTCAAAAACTCTTTTAAGCCTTGACCGAACTGCTCATTTAACTTCTTCACAGCGATTGTAGTCCGTTTTCCAGCGATAGAGAGTTGTCCTTTGTACACCAAACCGTATCCACCCTTTCCGATGCATTCTTTGAAATTGTTGGTAGCTTTTTGTATATCCTGCAGTCGCAATTTAAGATGTTCCGAATTTATCAAGCCTGACATTATATGTATATGTGTGTGTGTGTGTGTGTATGTGTTGATGTGTTATAATCAAGCTAACTTTTAGCTAGAAGGGGCTAGTTGCATAAGAATGTTTGTAGAAAGAAATGAGAAGAAGATGGAGTTCTATCTCTTGTGATTTGTGATTTCCCTCTGATTTCTGAACTCCATCAATGCAAATAGGTAGTATATAGTAGCTAAATTAGAACCCCAACTTGGACACATTTTGATAGTTGACTCTTTTTACCACCCAACTTGCAAAGAAAATTATATAGTCTTGCCCAACTTGTATATTTCGTTATTTATATATCATGTGAGTCTCACAAAATGTTTGACAAATCCATTGAGATGATTAACATTATACGCTATGAATTTTATTTTCTATTCATAATTAGTTAATTGATGATGATTGGGGCAAAGGATCGTGGGAGAAGTTGGGCCTAACGACGTGAGAAGTATCAAGAGTGGATCGTTGATACGTTTATTTTCATGTCTTCCTGAGCGGTTGATAACTACTTCTCACACTTTTCAAGCTCTCACCGAAACGCAACTTTGATAATAGATTGGTTTACTTATTAAACATGCAAGTATATATACTTTGCAAATAATGGTTTAGAGGTGACAATCATCATCTTCATTTCTAGCTAGACTTTTCTTGGTAATTCATCAAATCTCATAAACAATTCTATAAGTTGTTGGAGTGGAACCCACAAGTAATATGTCATAAAATAATCAAATATAGCCACCTAACTTGTATATTTATATAAGGTAAGGATCACAGAATTTTTGATAAATGGCTCTTATCAATTACTATATAATTTTTATATACAATAAAAGAATCAAATAAACTCACACACCCTTCTCACCTATGATAAGGATAGAATGCCTGACCTTCTCATCTAGGAGGCCAAAGGCACCGATATGGCAATACCGCTAGGCCAAAAGCTAAATTTCGTAGACCAACTTGGAGTTGGCATGCTAGTTGGCTTTATTTACCACCCAACTTACAATTAAACATATATAGTTTTGCCAACTTGTATACTTATATAATGTAATCATCACAAAAATGTTTGATATATGACTCTTGTCAATTTACAACTACAAGTTATGTTTTTGAAGTACATAATATGAATATATAGTAAATGAATCCAATAAACTCACACACCCTTCTTACCTATGGTAAGAATAGAACCCCTGGCCGCCTCCTGAGGCGGCCAAAAGGCATCGGTGCCGCTAGGCCAAAAGCTAAATTTGTAGACCACCTTGGAGTTGGTGTAATAGTTGACGTTATTTACCGCCCAACTTGCAATTAAACATATATAGTCAACTTGTATATTTATATAATGTAAGCATCACAGAATAGTTGGTAGATGACTCCTATTTACTATCAATGATGCGTGTATTGTAATTAATATTTAAATTTGTGATGAAAAACGTGTAAATGTATAATAATGTTGCTTTCTACTTCTTATTCTTTATAAGTATTTGGATGTTGATAAATGACAAAAACTTCAATATACAAAGCACTACTATACCTCCAGAGATATTTCTTTTCTTTTGGGGTCATGTGTTCCTATCCTTTCATGCATATAATGTAAACGGTTAATTAAACGGGTTTCACCATGGAGATAACCGTTTAACTTAAACGGTTATTTTTCCATTCCTAACTAGCTATATATGTTTTTCCATGAACATTCTCTATCCAAATTTTGGAAATTGCACATGCGCTAGTGCATGCTATCTACAAGTTGTTTAGAGCTTATACTATAAAGAAGAATGCATCACTCTTCCTATGTGTGAGTGGGACAAGTGATATGTCTTAAAACTCATATATACCAAAAAAAGATTGAGAACCGATATAAGCCGTAATTTGGATTTGATCCTATGGTTTTGATTTAAAAGTTGTTTCACCGCATGAAAAGGGCATAATCGTCATCTTGGTAACATCACCAAATGAAATACACAATCCCCAGGCTCTTTGACCTCATGAAACAAAATACAATTTTCATAAACATGCTACTTCACCTATGAAATCCAAACATAATGTTAATGTTCATATATATGTTTTTTTTTTTTGGATAAGGTTCGTCTGGGTTTGCCCAGACTACATCCTTGTAATTTTTACCGAGAGCTAGAGCATGCTCCCCTGGGATTAATACTCAGTGGCCCCTGGTTGCTCACCTCCGGATTCGAACTTGAGTGGGCTTTCCCCAACACCAAGCCTTAACCAGTAGGCTGCCCCATTAGAGTTAACATATATATGTTATTTCACCATATAAAATCAAATACAGTTTCCGTTTTATATGTTAGTTCATGCTATGAAATCAAACACAATTTTGGAAGAAAATAAAACCTCAAATCATTCAGACCGAAGAAGATGTTTTCCATATATGCTTTTCGATACGGAGTTCCCACCATTGTTGCTCTTCTGATTCCTTAACAATCTGGAAACAGAAAAACCTCAAATCAATTGTAATCAGGATTAAGGGTGTAAATGAGCCGAGCCGAGTAGTAGGTTTATCGAGCCAAGCTCAAAAAATAATACTGGGCTCGAGCTCGATTAACTTTTTGAATGTAGGGCTTGAGCTTGAATACTTTTTGATTTATAGGGCTCGAGCTCGAATCGTGTTTATGGGTTCGAACTCCCGATCGATTAACTCGTTTATTAGCTAGAACTCGATGATTTTTATACTATTATTAATAAATATATGAACATGTTTGGCTAGAAAAAATGTATGCTCGAATGGCTCAGTTCGAATCACTCGACTCAAAAAACTTAATCGAGTTTTCAAACTAGTCGAGTCGAACATTGTGTTATAAAGCTCGAGCTCTATTTTGTGTTCGAGATCGACTAGAGTTTTCGAACTACTCGTTAGAAGCTCGGTTAATACAATTCCCCCAATTTTCATATTCTAGTTTTAGGGTTTCAAACAATCTGAATTGCGTTGGTTGGTTTCACTATAGACATAAAATGATTTGACCTTCAATTTAGAGTACGATGTATTTGCCGGAAAATGGTTGAAGTTCGGAAGGGGGTCGCCGGAAAATTAGAGTCGGGAGGGTTGAGACTTGAGAGGAGATTGAAGCCCATTGATCGATGAAGTTGGTGGTGGGCCGGCCAACGAAGCCCATTTGTTGGATTTAAAATCCCTAACATACCCTTCCACTTTTTAATTAAGCGTGTTTCGTAAACTAAATGATACCTGATAAGTTAGTTGTTGACTCGTAAGTTAACTAGTAGCAGATAATCTAGCTTATGAATAAATTATGTTTGCAAAAGTTAGCTTATGGGCATATAAAATGACTAAAAAGAGTAGTTTATGATATAATAGTAAATATAAGGGTATAATTGGAAAAAATTACAAAAAACTCCTAAAACAGTACACCAACTAACATTTCAACTAGCATATAAGCTAGCTTATTTTTGCCAAACACAATTATAAATATAATTGTGTATATAATTACAACTGTCAGTGCTAACGACTGAGTAACTCCATTAGTTTGTCGTCTAGTGAAACAAACTGAATAAGAATTATGTTGGAGAAGTAACTCACAACATATTAAAACTATATCTCTTAATTTCGTAATGTGACGGAATTGACGATAATAACAACTTGTTAAATAAACATCTCTGTATTATTATATAAAACCAGCTGTGATTTTTTATATTTATAGATATTGAAACATTAAATATATCATTGAGTAAATTACGGATTTGGTCCTCGTGGTTTGGTAGATTTTTATGGATTTGGTTTCTAAACTTTAATAATTACGAATTTGGTCCTTGTGGTTTACAAATTCTATTGGATTTGGTCCTTGGTGGTGCTAGTAGGCAGTGACCAAATCCAATAGAATTTGCAAACAACAAGAACCAAATCCAATAGAATTTGCAAACAACAAGGATTAAATCCATAATTATTGATGTTTAGGAACCAAATTCGTAAAAACCACCAAACCATGAGGACCAAATCCCTAATTTACTCTATATCATTTTAGACCAACAAGATTTGTTTATTGTTTGATGATTAGTCGTGTAAGAACAATGTTAAATTCTTTAAATGCATTTTCATTGGAGGGTTATTTTAAATAAACATCTCTCTATTGTCAAATAAACCCAACTGTAATTTTTTATTTTTATATATATATATATATATATAAACTTTAAGTGTATCATTTTAGGCTCGAGAGTCACTTTGGGTATCGGATGTCACTTTGGGTTGAACACATTGGTGGGCTCGAGAGTTGTTTCGAGAGACCCGAGAGTCTCGAGTGTGTGAGAAGGGTGCGGTCGCTGGGCGAGTTGAACTGGAAGCAATATGCAGCGGTTGAAGTGAGCGATATGAAGGCACATCTTCTCAAGTATCCGGTGGAAGTGGGTCGCACCGGTCAGGTTGAATCGCTTCCGGATTGTCCAAATTTCCCATATTTGGGCGGCAACATAGTGGGCACTTTTGTGGCCATTCAAGAAAACCTCACTATTTGAATCTTTAAAAACTCTCATTTTAGTTATATTGGTGCAAGGGCTTGTTCCAGGCTCTTATTTGTTGTGTTATTCTTGGATGATAACTTGAAAATAATTGGCTTTCACATGCAAAGCCTCTTTTAAGTTTTTTTTGTTTTCAATAAAATTTGTATCCTTCCTTTTGGTTTTTGTTCTTCTTTATAAGGCATTGTTAAACCAAACCGTACCCAACATGTATTTAACTTAAAAGTAGGACCCGGAGGTGGGTTAGGATGTGTGTAAATCTTGCCTCGACTATCAAGATTGACAGTTATTTTCTTAGGGTGCATTTGGTATATGGGACCGGACAATGATAGGACAGAACATGACAAAAGTCAATGTCTTTTGTAGTTATGTTTGGTGGTAGATAGCTATGTGATATATTGTCATCTGTCCCATATTTAGTGTCATCGGAGTACTAAAATAACAAATGAATTAGCTTAGAATATTAGTTTTAATTGATTTTCAAGATAAAAATACTCATCACTTAAAGTACTTGTTTTAACCGAGCTATTACAAGGCATGAAAACAGCCATGAAATGAACATAAATTGTAAACACATATGAAAATCAAAATTTTAATAAACCCCAATGAAAGGGGCAGATCTATTGTATTGGAGGTGAGTAATTTCTTGCATATGCTCTTACCAATGAAAAGAACACATCCAAATCGGTTAAAAAGTCTATCGAAAATAATTAAAAAATATCTGGAAAAACCTTTCTAAAATCGATAAAAAAAAAACTTAAAACTCATTGGAATTCATCCGAAAAAACTTTTAATCTCTCGAAACAGTGAAATTAGGTTAAAAACATATAGGACGACTTTACGGATCTTCCATCTACCTTAACGTTGTGTTCCCAAAAACCTTTTTATGAATGAAAAAGGAGGAAATTATAAAAAAAAAACTCGTACCTTCGAAAAGACTTTCTATAGGAAACGAAAAGAAAACAAAAGAAAATAATAATAAATTTTCTCCCAAAAGTATAGAGAAATGAAAGAAAAATTAAAATCATTTGATAGATTTATCTGACCATCCATTTTAAATTATATATCTATAAATAATATATTTATAAAAATGACATATATTTCTTTTTTTAATATTTGAGAAATTATTTTGTATTTTATAATTTTTTTCTTTTCTTACTCTTTTTTTTCCTGGAAAACAATAATTAAATCCTTATTAAATTATTTTTTTAAAATGTATCTAACTATCCTCAATATAATCCTCAATATACTATTGTGTATATCAACCTAAAACAATTCCTTTTGTATATATAAAACTTTATTTTTGAGTCTATTATGTGTACACAATAGTATATTGTGGGATATTTAGATACACATAATAGACTAAAACATAAAGTTTCTTGTGGCCAGGCTTAGTCTCAGACGGCCGAATTTTCAATTTCTGTTTTATATTGCCTAGGATGTAGTCTAGGCAAAGCCTAGATGAACCTTTCCCAAAAAAAAAAAAAAAATAAAGTTCGAAACGTACAAAAACAGTATATTGGGGATAGTTGGATACATGAGAAGTAATCCCAATTTTTTTTCTCAATAAATTAAAAAACACAAAAAATTATTAGCATAAATAGATTCCTTTTACGCCCGAATTCTGATTCCTCGTACAAGTAGAAAGATTTACATTTGACCAGCGACATTTACACTGCTTTCTGTTTTCTTTCTTCGCCATTGTTTCACCAGCCTGCTTTTTGAGAATTTCTAGTTCGGCAGACTTCCTATAAATTCATGGAAATCACAAATTTTTTTCTTCACCCACCTCTTCAACTTACCCTTTTGAAGATACAAAAATTCACCCACCACCTGTTTGATAAATTGCCTCAAAGAAACTTGATCTTGAGCAATCTTGCAAAGTTGTGTTCTTTGATCTCGTAGCTAATCTTTCTTTACTACAAACTTCGATGGCTGAAATAGGTTATGAAGGATCGCAGCATGGACAGGGTGTGGAGATTATTCCATTCAAGACCTCAAGTGCATCTCTCAAAACTCTGTTACTTCATGGTAATTTAGAGATATGGGTTAAAGAAGCCAAGAACCTGCCTAACATGGACATGATTCACAACAAGTTGGGGCAAATGTTTGGGAAATTGTCCACATTCGGTAGCAAAAGCAAGACAGATGATGGCAAGTCTGACAAGGTTACAAGTGACCCTTATGTAACCGTTTCGGTAGCTAATGCTGTAATTGCAAGAACCTTTGTCATCAACAATAGCGAAAACCCTGTTTGGTTGCAGCATTTTCATGTCCCCGTGGCTCACTATTCTGCCGAAGTTCAGTTTGTGGTGAAAGATAGTGATGTTGTGGGTTCCCAACTCATAGGGGCTGTTGGTGTACCAGTGGAGCGGTTGGTTTCTGGTTCAATAGTTGAGGGCAGTTTTCCAATTCTGAATGAAAGTGGTAAGCCTTGTAGACCAGGGGCAGTATTGGCTTTATGGATTCAGTTCACACCCATGGAGAGAGTCCCCTTTAGTCAAAATGGGGTGGGAGCAGATCCTGAATTTAATGGTGTTTCAGGTACTTATTTTCCACTTAGGAGAGGAGGTAAAGTTACCCTTTATCAAGATGCTCATGTTGATGATGGTTGTCTTCCCAATACGTGCCTTGATGGTGGTTTGAAGTACGAAAATGGAGATTGTTGGCATGATATTTTTCATGCTATCAAGCAGGCTCGTCGCTTGATTTATATTACGGGTTGGTCTGTGTTTCATAGTGTGCAACTTGTTCGTAACGGTGAAGGTGCAAAAGATAGCTTATTGGGGGATCTTTTGAAAACCAAGTCTTCAGAAGGTGTAAGAGTGCTTTTACTTATATGGGATGATCCTACTTCTAAGAGTATTTTGGGGATAAAGAGTGTAAGACACTTTTAGTATCGTGTTTGCTTATTTTTTTATGTTAAGTCCAATTACATTTTACTAATAAAGTTTTTTTTTTTTTTTTCAGCAAGGAGTTATGCAAACTTTTGATGAAGAAACTCGGCGGTTTTTCAAGCATTCTTCCGTGCAAGTACTCCTTTGCCCCCGTTCTGCCAAAAAGGGGCATAGTTGGGCCAAGAAACAGGTTGGATGCTATTAATATTTATAATTACCGTTTCCTTATCTATTAGATTGGAGGATTGACATGAGGAT
This sequence comes from Centaurea solstitialis, assembly GCA_030169165.1. Taxonomy (NCBI): domain Eukaryota; kingdom Viridiplantae; phylum Streptophyta; class Magnoliopsida; order Asterales; family Asteraceae; genus Centaurea; species Centaurea solstitialis. The sequence continues at coordinate 81,027,094 of CM058044.1, forward strand.
TTGGGATCAGATGCAATTGCGTATGTAACACCCTAATCCCAAAGGAACATGCTGACTTAATAACTTTGAATCCAACTTAAAATCACGATGAAAGTTATTGGTACCCACAATTTAGAGGTTGTTTGGTTGGTTTTCATTAAGTCCTATATGGATAAAGTTGTCCATGTGGATTAATCAGTCTATATAAACCGGGAAAGTCTATTTTAAATAGACAGAAGAAACGTGTTTTTTAATTGCGAGTGAAGAGTTTGAAAAAACTTTGCTTTCTACATAACCCCACTATCCATATGGGACAAGTTGTTACAGTGTAGTTGTACTCTAAAATTGACATGTTTATAGTTCAACAATATTTTAGGTGACTACAGAGTTCTCTTTAGATATGACTAATTGTATGTAATACCCATTTTTAACGGAAAATGTAGTCGAACGTATACTCTAAAATGGTCATCCTCCATCCAGAGTTGATTGATCACATGATGACAACTATTTGCCATCAACACTGTAGTGTCATCTTACATTATTAGCGTCTTAACGGGTGACTGAATTTGGGTTGCAGGAGGTTGAAACAATCTATACCCATCATCAAAAAACGGTAATAGTGGATGCTGATGCCGGTAACTACAAAAGACGAATAATGGCATTTGTTGGAGGTCTTGATCTGTGTGTGGGACGTTATGATACTCCAGGACACCCTATTTTCAGCACATTGCAAACTGTGCACAAAGATGATATTCACCAACCTAATTACACCGTAAGCATTTCACTGGTTTCCTATCGTTCTTTAACTTTAATTACCGTGTTGATATAAGGAGGTTATAAGAAAACGGTTGTGCTCAAATAAGCTTAAACTCGTTATCTTGTTTAAATAGGGATCTACCATTGGTTGTCCAAGAGAACCGTGGCATGATTTGCACAGTCGTATTGAAGGTCCAGCAGCATATGACATACTTAAAAACTTCGAGGAGAGATGGTTGAGGGCTTCAAAGGCACATGGGATTCATAAAGTGAAATCTTCTGATGATTCTCTACTTCAACTCGATAGGATTCCTGACATTTTAGGAATAGATAATGCTCATTGCACAAGTGAGCAAGATCTAAACGGTTGGCATGTTCAGGTATGTTTATTCTTTGATGACTTCAAAACTCAAAACACGCCATTTTTCGTTCTTTTCTTTTCGAACTTTAATAAATATATTTTCATATATGTAGGTGTTCCGTTCAATTGACTCCAACTCTGTTAAAGGTTTTCCCAAAGACCCCAAAGATGCCACAAGCAAGGTATGACAACTTTTTTTTTGGTAACACATTTACATGGATAGAAATGAGCTCCTTATACGCTCAAAGGTGTGGGCTATCGATAATTTCCATCATGGTTTTAAGTTGATCCCGTGGGTGAGTCTACTGCTTTGGGCTATAGGGTGTTACAAGTTGTATCAGAGTCGACCTTTGTACCATCTAATAACTTGCTACGTTGCAACAGAACTTGGTATGTGGGAAGAATGTGCTTATAGACATGAGCATACATACCGCATATGTGAAGGCAATTCGTGGTGCTCAGCATTTTATATATATTGAGAACCAATATTTTCTTGGTTCTTCGTTTAATTGGAGTAATTACAAAACTTTGGGTAAGAACAATCAATATTGCTTCTTAGTTGTTCTTCGATTCTTCTACTGTAACTATAAATTCCATGTTATAAGAAACAATACGTGTGTGTTCTAATAGGTGCAAACAATTTAATACCAATGGAAATTGCTCTAAAAATTGCGAATAAAATCAGAGCGAACGAGAGGTTTGCTGCATATATTGTGATTCCAATGTGGCCGGAGGGTAGTCCTACAAGCACCGCAGTTCAAAGGATTCTGTTTTGGCAGGTATATTATATATATCTATGTTTATATAGAGAAAGAAAGAGACAATCATTTGTTAACTACTTAATTAGTACTAATTTACCCAACTAAGTCGTTCCTTTTTTATCAACACTTATGGTTAAATTGGAGGTTATGTAAGTTGATGAACAATGAAAATTAAATGAAGGGTAATGTTGGAACAAATTGTGATTTATTTTTGGAAGATAAATTCTTTCATTTATCCCTTCAATTCTTATTTAATTTCATTTATGCTTTAAATTTGGCTATTTTTGGAATTAAATTCATTTTCTTTTCTGTATGAACTTTGGTTGTTCCAAATATTTTACCAAAATTAATAGGTGAAACCCAAAAGTGATTGAGATATTTAAAGTGTCATTTTGAGTGTTGCCTATATTTACCTAAACATAAACAAGATGCTAATTACTAGCTGGTATGTAATACAATTCCAACAGAATAAAACGATGCAAATGATGTATGAAGTGATTTACAAGGCTTTACAAGAAGTCGGACTTGATAATGTGTACGAGCCTCAAGATTACTTAATCTTTTTCTGTCTCGGCACTCGTGAGTCATCCAAAGGCAATGAACCAACTTCGGATGAAAAAAGGTCGAAGGCTGCAACTACCCCTCAAGTACATTTCTCAAAACTCATTTAATCTTGATGTCAATGTCTCCTTATACATGTCTTAACACATTCTTTTTAATTTTTGGTAACGAATTCAGTCACTTAGTAAGAAAAGTCGACGCTTTATGATATACGTACACTCGAAAGGAATGATAGTGGACGATGAGTTTGTGATATTGGGATCTGCAAACATAAACCAACGTTCGTTAGAAGGGTCTAGAGACACTGAAATCGCGATGGGTGCATATCAGCCGTATCATACATGGGCTCACAAGCGTGATAGTCCACATGGGCAGGTAATTAAAATTTCAAGATTTCTTTATTTTCATGAGCTAGACAAGATGGGACAGAACATAACAGGTGGACAGGGTAGAACAGTTGTTCAACGTTTGGTAAAATAGAACTGAACAGGAAAGAACAACTAAAATGACCAATTTACCTCTAATAAGTTGTTTATATATTTTAATTTATTACATAAATTAATCAAAATATAAAATTTGTTTAAGAATAATAACTTTAGGAAAGTAAAGTGAAATTTCAAAAACATAAAATACAAAAAATAAAATTTAATAAATGAATAAAATGTGAAAAGAAATACATATTTGATGTTTTGGAAGAGGATTGGGTTCTATTAATAATTTATATTGGTAAAACATAATTTTGTTCCACATTGTTCCATGGGGTGGGGGTGGAAGTGGAATAAGTCTATTCTACCTTGTTCCATATAAAAGTCTTGTCCATCATGAAATAGTGATCTTTGTTCTGTGTGTCAACGAAACGTAACGTAATGGAACATGAAAGAAAGAAAGAAAAAGGTGGTAACTTTGAGATCAAACTTGTGAAATGGGGTTGTGCAGGTATTTGGGTATCGGATGTCACTTTGGGCTGAACACATTGGTGGGCTCGAGAGTTGTTTCGAGAGACCCGAGAGTCTCGAGTGTGTGAGAAGGGTGCGGTCGCTGGGCGAGTTGAACTGGAAACAGTATGCAGCGGTTGAAGTGAGCGATATGAAGGCACACCTTCTCAAGTATCCGGTGGAAGTGGGTCGCACCGGTCAGGTTGAATCGCTTCCGGATTGTCCAAATTTCCCAGATTTGGGCGGCAACATTGTGGGCACTTTTGTGGCCATTCAAGAAAACCTCACTATTTGAATCTTTAAAAACTCTCATTTTAGTTATATTGGTTCAAGGGCTTGTTCCAGGCTCTTATTTGTTGTGTTATTCTTGGATGATAACTTGAAAATAATTGGCTTTCACATGCAAAGCCTCTTTTAAGTTTTTTTTGTTTTCAATAAAATTTGTATCCTTCCTTTTGGTTTTTGTTCTTCTTTATAAGGCATTGTTAAACCAAACCGTACCCAACATGTATTTAACTTAAAAGTAGGACCCGGAAGGGGGTTAGTAGGTGTGTAAATCTTGCCTCGACTATCAAGATTGACAGTCATTTTCTTAGGGTGCATTTGGTATATGGGACCGGACAATGATAGGACAGAACAGGACAAAAGTCAATGTCTTTTGTAGTTATGTTTGGTGGTCGATAGCTATGTGATATATTGTCATCTGTCCCATATTTGGTGAATTTGTATGTTTCATCCAATGAAATAGCATATAGATGAAACGATGTAATTATCAACCTTATAAAAAATGGTAATAAATTTTTGTTAAGATTCAGTCAGTAAGTGTTCCATTTGTAAATCTTTATTCCTAAAATGACAATTATGCCTTTTTCATGTGGTGAAACAGTTTTAAGTTAGTATCAAAAACCAAATTACAGCTTAAATGATTTTCACGGTTTTTAACATTTTTGTGCTTCTTATTGGGTTATCGTCTTGTATTAGGGGATCTCTAGTTCCAACCCCAATACCCAGTTTTAAGGGGTATCCCCGCCACCAAACAGAGAGAATGAACCAAGTTCCTAGTGGATCGGCAGTTAACCGTCCATTAATTACTCCAATAATCATTTCTATATAGTGGGAGTTTTTTTTTCTCACTACTGACCACCACAGTCCATCACCACCTCCCTGATCACTGACCACCACCGTTGGTGACCTCCACATCTTATCTACCACAAGTCCACAACAACCTCTTCCACTACGTTTATAACCACCTTCCACCATCAGCCACCATCGTTCACCACCACTACCACCACCAACATCAAAGGCCACTTCACTTCTACCATAAACCATTACTGTTTACGGCCACCCCTATTACACACATCTTTACCCCTCTTAGTCCTGCTTTTAAGTTAAATATATTAGATATGGTTTGGTTTACAAAACATTATAAAAAGGATAAAAACCAAAAGGAAGGATGCATTTTCATTGAAGAAACTTTTTTGAGGTTTTGCATGTGTATGTCCCATTGTAGTCAAGGTATAATCCAAGACTAACCTAACAAATAAGACCCTCAACAAGCCTATGAATAAATGTAACAAAAAAAAATTGTTTATAAGGATTCAAATATTGAGGTTTTATTGAATGGCTACAAAAGTGCCCACAATGCTGCCACCCAGATCCGGGAAATTTGGACAACTCGGAAGTGGCCCGACCTGACCGGTGGGACCCACTTCCACCGGATACTTTAGAAGGTGTGCCTTCATATCGCTCACTTCATCCGCCGCATACTGTTTCCAATTCAACTCGCTTAGCAACCGCACCCTTCTAACACACTCTAGACTCTCGGGTCTCTCGAAACAACTCTCGAGCCCACCGATGTGTTCAGCCCAAAGCGACATCCTGTACCCAAATATCTGCACAAACGACAAACCCATTTCAGAAGTTTGATCTCAAAGCTACCACCTTTTTTCTTTCTTTCTTGTTCCATTACGGTGTGTTTGGTATCCAGACAGAATAGAATGGGACAGGAAGGAACATAATAGAACTTGACAAAATAGAACATAATGATGCCCGATGTTTTGGTAAGACAGATCTAGACAGGACAGAACATATAAAATGAACAATTTACCTCTAAGGAATTGTTTATATTTTTTGGTTAATTATGTAACTGATTAACTTACAATAAAATAAATATTTTTAGCACAAAATATAACATTAAATTTTTTTTGTCAAAATGATTAAAATGACATCAAAATCAAAATATAATATTTTTTTATATTTTTTCTATATTTATTACTATTATTATTAACATTTAATAAATTAATTAAAATATATAATTTGTATAAATATAATATTTTAGTACAAAACGTGAAAATTTAAAGAGCATAAAATATAATAATTAGAATTTAAAAAATGAATAAAATGTAAAGAGAGGTGTATTTGATGTTTTAAGAAGAGAATTGAGTTTTATCTGGAGGTTATATTGGTAAAACATAAGTCTATCCTAGCTTGTACCGTGGGGCCATGAGGTGGGACTCAAAATATGCATGTTCCACGTTGTTCCTGTTCGACTTAAAAGTCCTACAAAACATGGAACAATGATCCATGTTCTGTTCTGTCACATCCAGTGTACCAAACACACCCTTAACATGAAAATAAAAAAAATCATGAAATGTTAATTACTTGTCCGTGTGGGCTATCACGCTTATGAGCCCACGTATGATAAGGCTGATATGCACCCATCGCGATTTCAGTGTCTCTTGACCCTTCTAACGAACGTTGGTTGATGTTCGCAGATCCCAATATCACAAACTCATCATCCACTATCATTCCTTTTGAGTGAACGTATATCATAAAGCGTCGATTTTTCCTACTAAGTGACTGAATTATCATGTACATATATCAGAATGTGTTAAGACATGTATGATGTATAAGGAAGTAGTGAGATGAAGATTAATAGACGAGTTTCAAGAAATGTACTTGAGGGGCATTTGCAGCGTTCGACCCTTTTTCATCCGAAATTGGTTCATCGCCTTTGGATGACTCACGAGTGCCAAGACAGAAAAAGATCAAAAAATCTTGAGGTTCGTACACATTTTCGAGCCCGGCTTCTTGTAAAGCCTTGTAAATCACTTCATACATCATTCGCATCGTTCTATTCTGTTGGAATTTTATTGCATAACAGCCAGCAATGAGCATTTTTTTTATAAATACATATATATAAGGTCAAGTTTAGGGAAGAACCGCAAAAAAGGAAAAATAGGGAAACACACAGATAATCGTTCATTCTAAACGATATGCACTTTTGCGTACAAGTAATTCATAAGCAATTTATTAAGTATGCATGTGTGCATAACGTGCGCACGTGCATAAAAACCCAGCTTCGGTTACTTAGTTACTTGTAAGATGATGAGAATAATAGAATTTATCCTTCTCCAACCCAAATTCAGTCGCCTATTAAAGAAGCTAGTAATGTAAGATGATGACACTTCAATTTCTATGGCAAATAGTTGTCGTCATGTGATCAATTAATTCTGTATGAAGGATGACCATTTTAGACTACACTTAGTCATGTGTAAAGAGATTTATATAGTGACCTAAAATGTTGTGCAACTATAAACATGTCAATTTCAGTAGGATCAAGTAGCAAAAGCATCTACAACAACACTGTAACAACTCGTCCCACATGGATAGAAAATGGAATACGTGAGTTCCTTAACCGAAAGTTGGATTCAAAGTTATTGGACCAGTTTGCTGCTTTGGCCTTTGGGGTGTTGCAGATGGTATCATAACCAACCCTTGTAGCATTGGGATGGTGGGTCAGACCTCATTGGATATGATGAGTCCTAAAAAAGGGTGTTTTCAACATCTTAAGCGAATCCCGTGTCGCTGAATAAAGGGTGGAAGATTCTAGGCAGGCCCAAAGAGGACATCACGAGCTTCGGGATTCAGGGAATAACATACACAATTGCATTTGATCCCTAATTCTCATGCCAATCCTCCAATCTAATACATAAAAAAACGATAACTATACAATAATACAAATTAAAAGCAGCCGACCTTTTTCAGGAGCCAGTAATGCCCCTTTGTAGCAGAAAGATCCTTTCTAGCAGAACGGGGGCAAAGATGTACGTGCACGGAAGAACCCTCGAAAAACTTTTGAGTTTCTCTGGCATAGGTTTTCATAAACCCTGGCTGAAAAAAGATGCAACTTGTTTATAAAATATAATTGTCACTAATGCAAGAAAATATAATTAGCAACCAAGATACTAAAAGGGCCTTACAGTCGTATATTTGTACAAGCTCCAAGAGGTAGGATCAAGCCATAGGAGGAGAAGCACTCTTACCCCTTCTCTAGACTTACGTTTTAGAAGATCCCCTAAAATGCTATCTTGTGCACCATCTCCATGACGAACAAGTTGAACGCTGTGAAACACAGACCATCCCGTAATGTAAATCAAGTGTTTAGCCTCCTTGATAGCTTCATAAATATCATGCCAACACCCTCCATTTTTGTACTTTAAACCACCATCAAGCAACACATCGTGAAGACAACCATCATCAACATGAGCATGATGAGCATCTTGATAAAGGGTAACTTTACCCACTTCCCTAAGTGGAAAATAAGTATCACGAACATCAAAACTTGATCCTAATCCCACCTCATTTTGACTATGGGGAACTCCCTCCGCGGGTGTGTCCTTCATATCCGGTTTCCTAAGTGGAAAATAAGTACCAGGAACATCAAAAGTTGGATGTGATCCCACCTCATTTCGACTATGGGGAACTCCATACGCGGGTGTGTACTTCATACCTACACTCAATCCCCACCCTCCATAGTTGTCAGCACTTGCTTTCAGAATTGGGATTTGGGAAGGTACCCTTAACTATTGAATTACAAACTAATTGCTCAACCTGTATAAAAACAACCCCTGTGGATTTGGAACACACAACACCCTTATCATCAACATTATCTTCATTAACAACAAACACAACTTCGTCAGCATAGTGAGCCACAGGGACTTGAAAGTGTTGTAACCAAACAGGGTTTTCGCTATCAAAGGTTGTTGCAATTACATCATCGGCTATTGAAACAGTTACATAATGGCCAGTTTGAGGCTCACCATCATCTATCGTGCTTTCACCACTGGATGTAAACTCCTCGTAAAACATCTCCATATTGGGTAGGTTTGTGACTTTTTCAATCCATATCTCCAGATTACCATGAAGTAATAGAACTTTGCGAGCTGTATTGGAGGTATTCAGCTCATTAATCTCTACACCCTGTCCATGTTGCGATCCTTCACCTATTTCAGCCATGTGGAACCATATAAACTCATGCAAATCTTCCATATCCACATAATCCATGAAATAGATCGTAAACTAAACTAAAAAAACACGCCTAATCTGAAACCCTAATTTTGCTCTGCTATCGTATATGAGAAGAAACCAAAACAAGCCCATGGGTCGACCAACCCCCTTAACTAAGTAAAACTAAGAAAGCGATTAAAATAATGTTTTAAGTTTATAAAAAGGGAAAAACAGCAGTACTTATCATGATAAAGTGAATCCCCAATATGGATGACAAAAATAGGTCGAAGGTTTGGTTGTTTTGACTATTGTAGGAATTTAAGTCTGGGACACCCTAACATGCACAATTTATGGTTATGAACTAGGATATGGTCCTCCTAATTCCAATCCTAAATCGTTTGGTCCACAATCTAGAATCGGTACCTTAGAATTTTGAAATTGTATTCCGAGACCACCGATTCCAACAAATCAATCTGCATAAACAAATGAAGCTCCCAGATCTTTAATAGCATAAACTCGTAAGGTTGATTCCAAATACTTAGAACGTAAGTGGATATGTAGATCAGAAAAAGTAAGGGCTGAAAATGCCAAAATGGAAAACGATGGAGAAGATAAAATGGGTGGCAGCTGAATACTTTAGGTTTAGGGTTTTGTTTTTACATTCGAAATATACTTTTTTTTAGTTAATAACCATTAATGAACGCTATCACTAACCCGAGTCAGATCAAGAGTTTCCATCGCCCTTCGATTTCCGTCGGTCGGTGGTGGCGGCATTCAGTGGTTGTGGGGGGATGAAATATTTCAATTTAAAAATATTTGAGAAGAAACAAATAATAATACCTTATTTGCAAAGGATGGAACTTATTTGCAATTGAAGCCCATGGGTCGACGAAGTTAGTGGTGGGACTTTCAATTAAAAATACTTCATGTTTAATGATTTTTGATTAAAAGTTAAAATCCTTAACTGATTGAGATTTAATTCTAATGATATTTAACTTTTTTCAAATATAAATGTGAACATGAGGACAGCTGAGAGCACTTCACGTGTTACATTCAGTTTGGATAATACATGATTATTAAGCTATTTTAAATATACATCTCTTTATTTCTTATTAGTTAAACCAAGATAAAATTAATGAGCATTTTTATAGGACATACGTCGTTCAAAAGACAAGTAAGAAAACTTGGAGTATCAAATTATGAGACGGGACAAGAAAAGACCGAGCTACCAGTGGTAACGCCTGAACGACTTCATTAGTTTGTTGTTTAGTGAAACAAACTGAACAAACTGAACTGGAATCATGTTGGAAAAGTAACTCTTGAGACAATATCTTTGGAATTCTTATTGTGAAGGAGTTGAAAATAATAACTTGTGAAATGAACATCTCTTTATTGTTATAAAAACCCAATTGTTATTTTTTATATTTACAGGTATTGAAACTATTAAATATATCATTTTAGACCAACAAGTTTCATGATTTTGTTTATTGTTTGATGATTAGCCGTGTAAGAACAATGTTAAATTCTTTAAATGCATTTTAATTGGAGGGTTATTTTAAATAAACATCTCTCTATTGTCAAATTCTTCAAATTTTAATTGGAGGATTGTCAAATAAACCCAACTCTATTGTCAAATAAACCCAACTGTACTTTTTTAAGTGTATCATTTTAGATTTGGTTAATAACGTTATTCATGATTTATCCAAAAAGGGGTTAGTTAAAAATGGTCTTTAATATTTAATAATAATATTAATATGGTAATTAAGAAATCATTATTAGTTTATTAGACTTACCAAACTGTTACTGTGAGACCGCGTAAGACCAATACCTGACATATGAAACATCACAAAGAGACACCGTGAAGGTAAATAAAATTTGAATACGTAGACCTAAAAATCACTTTCGATGCAAAAAAATATCCAAAACAAGGTAAAAAATGAAACATTCACAGCTCAAATGTTGTGAAGATTACAAAAAAATAATGCGAACCTTCACAGCGGAAATGCTGTGAAGATATCGTCTTTTTACCTTTTTGTATTTTTTTTCTTTGATAGTGTTTTTTTATGTTTAATTTTTTCTACCTTCACAAATGTTTTGATGTGAAATTTCATGTAAAATATGTTGGTCTCACGGAAACAGCTTGGTCTGACCAAAACTTAACCCAATTTATTATAAGTTGTCTTCTAGAAAAAATACAAATTAAACTAGGGGTGTAAACGAGCCGAGCTCGGCTCGTTTAAGTTCATAGAGCTCGAGCTCGGGACATACTGGACGTAACCACTCCCTTGGTTGGGGGCTGCGCCTTTCGATCGATACACAAGTGAGGAGGCCGATCACGAACGCTATAGGTGTGGGAGCGATCGTAATCCTGGTCAGGAGACGTTTCGAGCCTATGTGTCAAGGTTGAGCTCGAGCCCGTTAAGGCTCGATTCGAACTCGACTTGTTTACTCATAAATCAATATTTTTCATAAAAAGCTTGAACTCGTTTATTAAATGAGCTTAAAATAAAGTTCAAGCTCGGCTCGGCTCGAGCTCGTTTAACTCAAGTTCGAATCGAGCTTTTAACGAGTCGATCCCGAATAGCTCACGAAGAGCTCGGCTCACTTGCACCCTTAAATTAAACCATTGATTTTTCTTCTAAAAAACACAAAAATTTCAGAGTCGGTAAATAGTACTTGCCGCCCGAATTTGGATTCCTAAGACAGCACGAAAGATTACGTTTGAGTAACTTTGATCAGCGGCATTTACACTGCTTCCTGTTTTCTTTTTTCGCCATTGTTTCACCAGCCTGCTTTTTGAGAATTTCTAGTTCGGCAGACTTGTCAAAACTTCTTATAAATTCATGGAAATCACAAATTTTTTTCTTCACCAACTTCATCATTCAGCTTCTGCTACATTTACCACTTCATTTCCTCATCTGGGTACCACTTGATTCCCCTTTTCAACTTGCCCTTTTTTGGAGATACAAAAGTCCACCCACCACCTGTTTGATAAATTGCCTCTGAGAAAAACTTGATCTTGAACAATCTTGCAAGGTTGTGTTCTTTTATCTTGTAGTTAAATCTTTCCTCAATAGAAACTTTTCATGGCTGAAATAGGTTACGAAGGTGTGGAGATAATTCCATTCAAGACCTCAAATGCATCTCTCAAGGTTCTATTGCTTCATGGTAATTTGGAAATATGGGTTAAAGAAGCCAAAAACCTACCCAATATGGACATGTTTCACAACAAGTTGGGGCAAATGTTTGGGAAACTGTCTACATTCGGTAGCAAAAGCAAGACAGATGAAGGCAAGCCTGAAAAGGTTACAAGTGACCCTTACGTAACTGTCTCAATAGCTAATGCTGTAATTGCAAGAACCTTTGTCATCAACAATAGCGAAAACCCGGTTTGGTTGCAGCATTTTTATGCCCCAGTGGCTCACTATTCTTCTGAAATTCAGTTTGTGGTTAAAGATAGTGATGTTGTGGGTTCCCAAATCATAGGGGCTGTTGGTGTGCCTGTTGAGCAGTTGGTTTCTGGTTCAATAGTTGACGGTACTTTCCCAATTCTGAATGAAAGTGGCAAGCCTTGTAGACGAGGGGCAGTATTGGCTTTATGGATTCAGTTCACACCCATGGAGAGAGTCCCCTTTAGTCAAAATGGGGTGGGAGCAGATCCTGAATTTAATGGTGTTTCAGGTACTTATTTTCCACTTAGGAGAGGAGGTAAAGTTACCCTTTATCAAGATGCTCATGTTGATGATGGTTGTCTTCCCAATACGTGCCTTGATGGTGGTTTGAAGTACGAAAATGGAGATTGTTGGCATGATATTTTTCATGCTATCAAGCAGGCTCGTCGCTTGATTTATATTACGGGTTGGTCTGTGTTTCATAGTGTGCAACTTGTTCGTAACGGTGAAGGTGCAAAAGATAGCTTATTGGGGGATCTTTTGAAAACCAAGTCTTCAGAAGGTGTAAGAGTGCTTTTACTTATATGGGATGATCCTACTTCTAAGAGTATTTTGGGGATAAAGAGTGTAAGACACTTTTAGTATCGTGTTTGCTTATTTTTTTATGTTAAGTCCAATTACATTTTACTAATAAAGTTGCTTTTTTTTCAGCAAGGAGTTATGCAAACTTTTGATGAAGAAACTCGGCGGTTTTTCAAGCATTCTTCCGTGCAAGTACTCCTTTGCCCCCGTTCTGCCAAAAAGGGGCATAGTTGGGCCAAGAAACAGGTTGGATGCTATTAATATTTATAATTACTGTTTCCTTATCTATTAGATTGGAGGATTGACATGAGGATTTGGGATCAGATGCAATTGCGTATGTAACACCCTAATCCGAAAGGAACATGCTGACTTAATAACTTTTAATCCAACTTAAAACCACGATGAAAGTTATTGGTACCCACAATTTAGGGGTTCTTTGGTTGGTTTTCATTAAGTCCTATATGGATAACGTTGTTATAGTGTAGTTGTACTCTAAAATTGACATGTTTATAGTTCAACAAGAACGTAGGTGACTACAGAGTTCTCTTTAGATATGACTAATTGTATGTAATACCCATTTTTAACAGGAAAATGTAGTCAGACGTATACTCTAAAATGGTCATCCTCCATCCAGAGTTAATTGATCACATGATGACAACTATTCGCCATCAAAACTGTAGTGTCATCTTACATTATTAAAGTCTTAACGGGCGATTGAATTTGTTTTGCAGGAGGTTGAAACAATCTATACCCATCATCAGAAAACGGTAATAGTGGATGTTGATGCCGGTAATTACAAAAGACAAATAATGGCATTTGTTGGAGGTCTTGATCTGTGTGTGGGACGTTATGATACTCCAGGACACCCTATTTTCAGCACATTGCAAACTGTCCACAAAGATGATATTCACCAACCTAATTACACCGTAAGCATTTCACTGGTTTCCTATTGTTCTTTAACTTTAATTACCGTGTTGATATAAGGAGGTTATAAGAAAAGGGTTGTGCTCAAATAAGCTTAAACTCGTTATCTTGTTTAAATAGGGATCTACCGTTGGTTGTCCAAGAGAACCGTGGCATGATTTGCACAGTCGTATTGAAGGTCCAGCAGCATATGACGTACTCAAAAACTTCGAGGAGAGATGGTTGAGGGCTTCAAAGGCACATGGGATTCATAAAGTGAAATCTTCTGATGATTCTCTACTTCAACTCGATAGGATTCCTGACATTTTAGGAATAGATAATGCTCGTTGCACAAGTGAACAAGATCCAAACGGTTGGCATGTTCAGGTATTATTATTCTTTGATGACTTCAAAACTCAAAACACGCCATTTTTCGTTCTTTTCTTTTCGAACTTTAATAAATATATTTTCATATATGTAGGTGTTCCGTTCAATTGACTCCAACTCTGTTAAAGGTTTTCCCAAAGACCCCAAAGATGCCACAAGCAAGGTATGACAACTTTTTTTTGGTAACAACACATTTACATGGATAGAAAATGAGACTTGTGAGCTCCTTACACGCTCAAAGTTGTGGGCTATCAATAATTTCCATCATGGTTTTAAGTTGATCTCGTGGGCAAGTCTGCTGCTTTGGCTATAGGGCGTTACAAATTGTATCATAGTCGACCTTTGTACCATCTAATAACTTGCTACGTTGCAACAGAATCTGGTATGTGGGAAGAATGTGCTTATAGATATGAGCATACATACCGCATATGTGAAGGCAATTCGTGGTGCTCAGCATTTTATATATATTGAGAACCAATATTTTCTTGTTCTTCGTTTAATTGGAGTAATTACAAAACTTTGGGTAAGAAAAATCAATATTACTTCTTAGTTGTTCTTCGATTCTTCTACTGTAACTATGAATTCCATGTTATAAGTAATGTGTGTTCTAATAGGTGCAAACAATTTAATACCAATGGAAATCGCTCTAAAAATTGCGAATAAAATCAAAGCGAACGAGAGGTTTGCTGCATATATTGTGATTCCAATGTGGCCGGAGGGTAGTCCTACAAGCACCGCAGTTCAAAGGATTCTGTTTTGGCAGGTAGATTCTATATATATATCTATGTTTTTATAGAGAAAGAAAGAGACAATCATTTGTTAACTACTTAATTAGTACTGCCCGACTAAGTCGTTCCTTTTTTATCAACAGTTATGGTTAAATTGGAGGTTATGTAAGATGATCAACAATGAAAATTAAATGAAGGGTAATATTGGAACAGATTGTGATTTATTTTTGGAAGATAAATTTGGTTACTTTTGGAACTAAATTTCTTTCATTTATCCCTTAAATTCTTTATTTAATTTCATTTATCCTTTAAATTTGGCTATTTTTGGAATTATCCCTTATATCAATTCACAAAATGAAGGGAATAGTAAATTTTTTGAGTAAAATGCAACTTTGGTCCCTATAAAATGAAAATTTACAAAATGAAGTGAATAGTAAACTTTTTGAGTAAAATGCAATTTTGGTCCCTATAAAATGAAATTTGTGAAATAAATAGTAAACATATGAGGTAAAGTACAATTTTAGTCCCTATAAAATGAAATACAAAATGAAATGAATAATAAACATATGGAGTAAGTACAACTTTGGTCTTTATAAAATAAAATGAATAGTAAACATATGAAGTAAAATACGACTTTGATCCCTATAGTTTGATATTTAGAGTGTTTTTAGTCATTGATCTTTAAAAACAGTTTTCTTCATTCTTATGGGTTTTTTTATTTCATTTTCATTCTTCCATCCAACTTTGTTAAATTAAGTTAGTTAACTAATCCAAAAAAATGTTTGATTAAATTACATATTTGGTCATTTTAGTATACAATCTTTATATTTTTTATTCTCAAATTACATAATTCACATTTTATTACTTTTACTTTATTTATTTATTTTATTACGACATGTTGTTTTATTGGTTAATTATAAGCTATTAAAACTTTAATAGAAAAATAATCAACTATTTTCATTAAACTATTGATAAGTATATCATATTTTTTTAAAAAATTTTAGGTTAAAATTTCTTAAAATTAATATTTTTTATTTATTATTAAATATTTTTATTTATTTTAGATAACCACTAACATATAACCCCCCCCCCCCCCCCCCCCACACACACACACACACACACACACATATTATCTACATGTTAACAATCACGTAAAATAGACAACGATTACACCATATATCTCTTTTTGATTATAGCATATAGTTAAATTCACAACACAATGCATAAGTTCGTCATATAAATCTATCTTACTACTTATAATAAAATTTATGACAGTTTATAACCCGATGCAAAACACAAGCTTTTAATAACTAATTTTATCAATTTGAAGAAAGTTTTTAGACTATTAAACATATAATATGTTATTATAATAACGTAGGTAAAGTAAAATAAAATAAAAGTAAAGTAAAAATCAAGTTGTATACATATGTGTGGTTTTACCCTAGCCGCCATAGTTCCATTTCCATCTTCTCCTTTTGCCATTCTCTCCTTCGTCCCTTTTTTTAGTTTTAACCATCAAATTCCTTGAATTTCTTTCTGTAAACTTCCGGTCGGCAGCTGTATCTGTTCTGGCTATGGCCGGCAAGGCTGTTCTTTTTTTTTTTACGTGTTTTTGAGGTGTTTTTTCTGGATCTTTCTAACAAAATACGAATATATGCCATGGAAGATAGAGCAGCTTTTGCTGTTTCTACAGAGTTGTTTTATTATCATAAACCTAGAGAATATAAGATCCCATGGTGCTGATCTTGCTTTCATTATTGGAATTGGTGGTCTCGAAATTATAAAGGTAAACCTAATTTCTTTTAACTTCTATTTTTGTAATTTAGTTGATATCTGTAGTTAGGGTTTATGCTGCAAATTCTCATTATTGTTTTTTTACTCAAATTGGACTGATATCTGTGGGATTTATAACATATGATGGCTAAAATACAACATTTTTTTCCTCTATTGTCTAAACTTTTACTTTGTTATATTCTAAGGTTGTTTACATTGCGGTTTTTGATTGATGTAGCTGCCCATATAAATGCCATAAGAAATTATGGATTTTTAGAAGCACAATCAGAAAATGTCATTAGTTTCGTTAGAACCAAATCCGTAATTACGATTGGGATAAATACACCAAAATGTATCCAAGTTGTAACATTTTATATCATTGTATGTACTCAACTTAAAAACTTACCACTGTACATAGTCAACTTAAAAAATTGCTATTTTTCTAGGTTCGGTATATTAAAATGGTAAGTTTAGTATATAGAATGACAATTTTAGCAAGTTTAGTACATACAATGGTAAGTTTTTAAGTTAGAACATACAACGAAAAAATGTGACAACTTGGATACATTTTGGTGTACTTAACCCATTACGACTTGGGTATAAAGTGTAGCGATGATTCATTTCATCCTATAAAATAATACAAGTTATTTAAGATGGGGTGCTTGGCTATATTTTAGTAAACTAACGATTTCAGTCCCTTTGGTTGCCATGGACTTATATATTTGCATTGTAGAGATGGGCGAAAGGCCTTGTTAAATTCATTTTCTTTTGTGTATGAACTTTGGTTGTTCCAAATATTTTACCAAAATTAATAGGTGAAACCCGAAAGTGATTGAGATAATTAAAGTGTATTTAAAGTGTCATTTTGAGTGTTGCCTATATTTAACTAAACATAAACAAGATGTTAATTACTGGCTGGTATGTAACACAATTCCAACAGAATAAAACGATGCAAATGATGTATGAAGTGATTTACAAGGCTTTACAAGAAGTCGGACTTGAAAATGTTTACGAGCCTCAAGATTACTTGATCTTTTTCTGTCTCGGCACTCGTGAGTCATCCAAAGGCGATGAACCAACTTCGGATGAAAAAAGGTCGAAGGCTGCAACTACCCCTCAAGTACATTTCTCAAAACTCATTTAATCTTGATGTCAATGTCTCCTTATACATGTCTTAACACATTCTTTTCAATTTTTGGTAACGAATTCAGTCACTTAGTAGGAAAAGTCGACGCTTTATGATATACGTACACTCAAAAGGAATGATAGTGGACGATGACTTTGTGATATTGGGGTCTGCAAACATAAACCAACGTTCGTTAGAAGGGTCTAGAGACACTGAAATCGCGATGGGTGCATATCAGCCGTATCATACATGGGCTCACAAGCGTGATAGTCCACATGGGCAGGTAATTAAAATTTCAAGATTTCTTTATTTTCATGTTAAGGGTGTGCTTGGGAGATAGACAAGATGGGACTAAACATAACAGGTGGACAGGGTAGAATAGTTGTTCAACGTTTGGTAAAATAGAACTGAACATGAAAGAACAACTAAAATGACCAATTTACCTCTAATGAGTTGTTTATATATTTTAATAAATTACATAAATTAATCAAAATATAAAAATTGTTTAAGAATAATAATTTTAGGAAAGTAAAGTGAAATTTCAAATACATAAAATACAAAAAATAAAATTTAATAAATGAATAAAATGTGAAAAGAAATGCATATGTGATGTTTTGGAAGAGGATTGGGTTCTATTAATAATTTATATTGGTAAAATATAATTTTGTTCCACATTGTTCCACGGGGTGGGGGTGGGGGTGGAAGTGGAATAAGTCTATTCTACCTTGTTCCATATAAAAGTCTTGTCCATCAAACGTACCGTAATGGAACAGTGATCTCTGTTCTGTGTGTCAACCAAACGTACCGTAATGGAACATGAAAGAAAGAAAGAAAAAGGTGGTAACTTTGAGATCGAACTTGTGAAATGGGGTTGTGCAGGTATTTGGGTATCGGATGTCACTTTGGGCTGAACACATTGGTGGGCTCGAGAGTTGTTTCGAGAGACCCGAGAGTCTTGAGTGTGTGAGAAGGGTGCGGTCTCTGGGCGAGTTGAACTGAACTGGAAGCAGTATGCAGCGGTTGAAGTGAGCGATATGAAGGCACACCTTCTCAAGTATCCGGTGGAAGTGGGTCGCACCGGTCAGGTTGAATCGCTTCCGGATTGTCCAAATTTCCCAGATTTGGGCGGCAACATTGTGGGCACTTTTGTGGCCATTCAAGAAAACCATAGACATTGAGATTGATGAGACTCGGGGACGAGGTCGTCCCCTGTTCGTTGTTTTTCCTGAGATAAAGATGGTCTCGAACCCTCACTATTTGAATCTTTAAAAACTCTCATTTTAGTTATATTGGTTCAAGGGCTTGTTCCAGGCTCTTATTTGTTGTGTTATTCTTGGATGATAACTTGAAATTAATTGGCTTTCACATGCAAAGCCTCTTTTAAGTTTTTTTGTTTTCAATAAAATTTGTATCCTTCCTTTTGGTTTTTGTTCTTCTTTATAAGGCATTGTTAAACCAAACCGTACCCAACATGTATTTAACTTAAAAGTAGGACCCGGAATGGGGTTAGGATGTGTGTAAATCTTGCCACGACTATCAAGATTGACAGTTATCTTCTTAGGGTGCATTTGGTATATGGGACCGGAAAATGATAGGATAGAACAGGACAAAAGTCAATGTCTTTTGTAGTTATGTTTGGTGGTAGATAGCTATGTGATATATTGTCATCTGTCCCATATTTGGTGAATTTGTATGTTTCATCCGATGGAATAGCATATAGATGAAATGATGTAATTATCAACATTATAAAAAATGGTAATAAATTTCTTTTAAGATTCAGTCATTAAGTGTTCCATTTGTAAATCTTTATTCCTAAAATGACAATTATGCCTTTTTCACGTGGTGAAACAGTTTTCAGTTAAGATTAAAAACCAAATTATAGCTTAAATGATTTTCACGGTTTTTAACATTTTTGTGGTTCTTATTTGATTATCGTCCTGTATTTGGGGATTTCTATTTCCAACCCCAATACCCAGTTTTAAGAGGTATCCCCGCCACCAAACAGAGAGAGTGAACCGAGTTCCCAATGGATCAGCAGTTAACCATCGATTAACTACTCCAATAATCAATTCTATGTAATGGGAGTTTTCTTTTCCTCTCTAGTGACCACCACAGTCCATTGCCACCTCCCTGATCACCGACCACCACCGTTGGCGACCTCCACCATCTTATCTACCACAACAACCTCTTCCACTACATCTATAAGCACCTTCGACCATCAGCCACCATCATTCACTACCACTACCACCAGCAGCATTCAAAGGCCACTTCACCTCTACCATAAACCATCACTGTTTACCTCCACCACCACTACAAACATTTACCCTTCTTAGGTCTGCTTTTTAAGTTAAATATATTAGATATGGTTTAGTTTACAAAACATTATAAAAGGGACAAAAACCAAAAGGAAGAATGCATTTTACATTGAAAATACTTTTTTGAGGTTTTGCATGTGTATGCCTATTGTAGTATAAGGTATAATCCAAGAATAACATAAGAAATAAGACCCTCAACAAGCCCTTGAATCAATGTAACAAGAAAAAAAAAATAACAGTTTTTAAGGATTCAAATAGTGAGGTTTTCTTGAATGGCTACAAAAGTGCCCACAATGCTGCCACCCAGATCTGGAAAATTTGGACAACCCGGAAGCGGCCCAACCTCACCGGTGGGACCCACTTCCACCGGATACTTTAGAAGGTGTGCCTTCATATCACTCACTTCATCCGCCGCATATTGTTTCCAGTTCAACTCGCTTAGCAACCGCACCCTCCTCACACACTCCAGACTCTCGGGTCTCTCGAAACAACTCTCAAGCCCACCAATGTGTTCAGCCCAAAGCGACATCCTGTACCCAAATATCTGCACAAATGACAAACCCATTTCAGAAGTTTGATCTCAAAGCTACCACCTCTTTCTTTCTTTCTTGTTCCATTAGGGTGTGTTTGGTATCCAAACAAGATAGAATAGGACAAGAAGGAACAGAATAGAACATGACAAAATAGAATAGAAAGTTGTCCATTATTTGGTTAGACAGAACTGGACAAGACAGAACATATAAAATGACCAATTTACTTCTAAGGAATTGTTTATATTTTTTGGTTAATTATGTAATTGATTAACTTACAATAAAATAAATATTTTTAGCAAATATAACATTAGATTTTTTTTGTCAAATTGATTAAAATGACATCAAAATGAAAAGTTTAAGTGGTTTTTATTTTTTTCTATATTTATTACTACTATTAGTAACGTTTAATAAATTAATTAAAATATATAATTTGTACAAAAATAATATTTTAGTGCAAAACGTGAAAATTTAAAATAAAAAAATATAATAATTAGAATTTAAAAAATGAAATGTAAAGCAAGGTGTATTTGATGTCTTAAGAAGAGAATTAAGATTTATCTACAGGTTATATTGGTAAGACATTAGTTTGTTCCAGCTTGCTCCATGGGGAGGGCTAGAATATGCCTGTTCCACTTTGTTCCACGTCGTTCCACGTTGTTCCTGTTCCACATAAAAGTCCTACAAAACATGGAACAATGATCCATGTTCTGTTCTGTCCAATCCAGCGTACCAAACGCACCCTTAACATGAAAATAAAAAAATCTTGAAATGTTAATTACTTGTCCGTGTGGACTATCGCGCTTGTGAGCCCACGTATGATACGGCTGATACGCACCCATCGCGATTTCAGTGTCTCTTGACCCTTCTAATGAACGTTGGTTGATGTTTGCAGATCCCAATATCACAAACTCATCGTCCACTATCATTCCTTTTGAGTGAACGTATATCATAAAGCGTCGATTTTTCCTACTAAGTGACTGAATTTATCATGTACATATATCAGAACGTGTTAAGACATGTACAAGAAAATAGTGAGATGAAGATTAATATATGAGTTTCAAGAAATGTACTTGAGGGGCATTTGCAGCGTTTGACCCTTTTTCATCCGAAGTTGGTTCATCGCCTTTGGATGACTCACGAGTGCCGAGACAGAAAAAGATCAAGTAATCTTGAGGCTCATACACATTTTCGAGCCCGACTTCTTGTAAAGCCTTGTAAATCACTTCATACATCATTCGCATCGTTCTATTCTGTTGGAAATGTATTGCATAACAGCCAGCAATGAGCATTTTGTTTTATAATATAAGGTCAGGTTTAGGGGAGAACCACAAACAAAAATGAAAAATTGGGAAACAAACAGTAATCATTCATTATTTACGAAACGCACATGTGAGTATAAGAAATTCATAAGCAATATGCACATGTGCATAAAAACCCAAAAACAGCTTCAGTTACTTGTATGCACGTGTGCATACCATCCAGATGAACTGCTACTAGGATGTTCCTTAGCTTTTCATTCTTTTAGGGTTTTCCCAGAACCTTCACCCCCCCCCCCCCCCCCCCCCCCCGCCTCTCTCTCTCTCTCTCTCTATATATATATATATATATATATATATAAGAGAGAGAGAGAGAGAGAGAGAGAGAGAGAAACTCATGGTTTTTTGGCTTAAATCAACGAAAACTCTTAGTGGAGTTGTTAATATGATGCAAATGTTTCATATAATTCATTTTTTGATGAAATCGAGTCATTTTTATTCTTATTAAACTGTTTCAAGTAATTTTTTTAATCCTATGAAACCTTGTCATTTTTACAAAAAAGAACATCAAAAAATGAATTATATGAAACATTTGCATCATATTAAACAACTTCACAAAGAGTTTTCGTTGATTTAAGCTATGAAACCATGAGTTTTTCTGGTTTTTATGGTTTTTACTAATGTTTTGGTTTTTAAATGAACTTGACTCTCTCTCTCTCTCTCTCTATATATATATATATATATAAACACATATACATAGAATCTACCTGCCAAAAGAGAATCCTCTGAACTGCCGTGCTTGTAGGACTACCCTCAGGCCACATTGGAATCACAATATATGCAGCAAACCTCTCATTCGCTCTGATCTTATTTGCAATTTTCAAAGCAATTTCCATCGGTATTAAGTTGTTTGCACCTATTAAAACACACATTGTTACTTATAACATGGAACTCACAGTTACAGTACGAGATCAAACATGATGTAAGCACATCTAAGAAGCAATATTGATTTTTCTTACCCAAAGTTTTGTAATTATTCCAATTAAACGAAGAACCAAGAAAATATTGGTTCTCAATATATATGAAATGTTGAGCACCACGAATTGCCTTCACATATGCAGTATGTATACTCATGTCTATAAGCACATTCTTCCCACATACCAAGTTCTGTTGCAGCATAGCACATTATTAGACGATACAAGGGGGCGACTCTGATACAATTTTTAACAATCCATAGCCCACACAATAGACTGACTCAAAAACCTCCTAATATTAACTTGAAACCATGATGAAAATTATTGGTAGCCTACAACTTTGAGCATATAACGAGCTCACAAATCTAATTTTCTATCAATGTAGACATGTTACGAAAAAGATTTCATACCTTGCTTGTGGCATCTTTAGGGTCTTTGGGAAAACCTTTAACAGAGTTGGAGTCAATTGAACGAAACACCTACATATAGGAAGATGCATTTATTGAAGTTCAAAAGGAAACCAAGGAAAAAAAAAAGGTGTGCTTTGAGTTTTAATGTTATTCGAGGACAAATATACCTGAACGTGCCACCCATTTGGATCTTGTTCACTTGTACAATAAGCATTATCTATTCCTAAGATGTCAGGAATCCTATCAAGTTTGAGTAAAGAATCATCAGAAGATTTCTTCATTTTACGAATCCCATGTGGCTTTGAAGCCCTCAACCATCTCTCCTCGAAGTTTTTGAGTACATCATATGCTGCTGGACCTTCAATTCGACTGTGCAAATCATGCCATGGTTCTCTTGGACAACCAACAGTAGGTCCCTGTTCAAACAAGATAACGACTTTAAGCTTATTTCAGCTCCTTTTGCTTCTAACCTCCTTATATCAACTTGGTAATTATAGTTAAAGATCAACAAGAACTCAGTGAAATGCTTACAGTGTAATTAGGTTGGTGGTAATCATCTTTGTGCACAGTTTGTAATGTGCTGAAAATGGGGTGCCCGGGAGTATCATAACGCCCAACACATAAATCAAGACCTCCAACAAATGCCATTATTCTTCTTTGGTAATTACCTGCATCAGCGTCCACTATAACCGTTTTCTGATGATGTGTATAGATTGTTTCAACCTCCTGCAACCCAAATCCAGTCACCCATTAAGACACTACAATTTAGATGGAAAATGGTTGTCATCATGTGATCGATTATATGTGGATGAAGGGTGACCATTTTCGAATATAGATATACCTACAATTTTGTGCTAAAAAATGGGTATTACAAGCAATTAGTCATAACTCATAACTAAAGAGAGACTTCTATAGTGACCTAAAATCTTGTTGAACTATAAACACGTCAAGTAGCATAAGAGGAAGATTATAGGCAGGCCAACGAGGATGTCAAGAGTTTAAGTGGGGAAGTTTGAAGTTGGATTCGTAGTTATTGGGCCAGCATGTTGCTTCAAGCTTCAAGGTGTTACATACACCATTGCATTTGATCCCTAATCTTCATGTCAATCCTCCAATCTAATAGATAAAGAAACAATAACTACACAAATTAATAGCATCCAACCTGTTTCTTGGCCCAACTATGCCCCTTTCCAGCAGAACGGGGCAAAGAAGTACTTGCACCGAAGAATGCTTGAAAAACCGTCGAGTTTCCTCATCAAAAGTTTGCATAACCCCTTGCTGAAAAAAAGGTTCAATTTGTCAATAATTATAATTCGACTTAATGAAAGAAAATAAGCAACCATGATACTAAAAATGCCTTACAGTCTTTATTCCCAAAATACTCCTAGAAGTAGGATCGTCCCATATGAGGAGAAGCACTCTTACGCCTTCCGAAGACTTCATTTTCAAAAGATCACCCAAAAAGCTATCTTTTGCACCTTCACCATTGCGAACAAGTTGAACGCTATGAAACACAGACCACCCTGTAATATAAATCAAGCGACGAGCCTGCTTGATAGCTTCACAAATATCATGCCAGCAATCTCCATTTTCGTACTTCAAACCACCATCAAGCCACATATTGGGAAGATAACCATCATCAACATGAGCATCTTGATAAAGGGTAACTTTACCTCCTCTCCTAAGTGGAAAATAAGTACCAAGAACACCATTAAAACTTGGATCTGATCCCACCCCATTTTGACTAAGAGGAACCCTCTCCATAGGAGTGTATTGAATCCATAAAGTCAAAACCGCCCCCGGTTTACAAGGCTTACCACTTTCATTCAGAATTGGGAAGGTACCCTCAACTACTGAACCAGAAACCAATTGCTCAACCGGTACACCAACAGCCCCTATGATTTGGGAACCCACAACATCACTGTCTTTAACCACAAACTGAACCTCGGCAGAATAGTGAGCCACTGGGACATAAAAATGCTGCAACCAAACAGGGTTTTCGCTATTGCTGATGACAAAGGTTCTTGCGATTACAGCATTAGCTATTGAAACAGTTACATAAGGATCACTTGTAACCTTCTGAGGCTTGCCATCATCAGTCTTGCTTTTGCCACCAAATGAAGGCAATTTCCCAAACATTTGCCCTAACTTGTTGTGAAACATGTCCATGTTAGGCAGGTTTTTGGCTTCTTTAATCCATATATCCAAATTCCCATGAAGTAATAGAACTTTGAGAGATGCATTTGAAGTCTTGAATGGAATAATCTCCACAGCTTGTCCATGTTGCGATCCTTCATAACCTGTTTCAGCCATGGAAGTTTGTATTAAAGAAAGATTAACCACCAGATCAAAGAACACAACTTTGCAAAGACTGTTCAAGATCAAGTTTCTCAGAGGCAATTTATCAAACAGGTGGTGGGCAAACTTTTATCTGGCAAAAGGGGAAGTTGAAAAGGGAAATCAATTGATACCCAGATGAGGAAATTGATGTA
Source organism: Centaurea solstitialis (assembly GCA_030169165.1). NCBI lineage: Eukaryota > Viridiplantae > Streptophyta > Magnoliopsida > Asterales > Asteraceae > Centaurea > Centaurea solstitialis. The sequence continues at coordinate 81,052,607 of CM058044.1, forward strand.
AAGATAGGTGTAATGGACGGATTTGAATTGGTAAAAGAAAGGGAACTTGGAAAATGTTGTAGAAAAGGATCTTGAAGAAAGAAATTTGCGATTTCCATGAATTTATTAGAAGTGTTTGACGACGTCAAGTCCAAAAGTCTGCCGAATTAAAAATTCTCCAAAAGCAGGCGGCTGATAAAAGAAAGGAAGAGGAAGCAGTGTAAATGCCGCTGTTAAAACTTTCCAAAATGTAATCTTTCTTTTTGTCCCAAGAATCCAAATAAAGAAGTTCTCTATTACTATGGGTTTATTAAGATTTTAAGTTACAACAACTCACATCAACTGTATCAGGTATTGTCTATTGTTGTTTTATATTTGATTTCATCATTTTTTGTTTTTGAATGAAATCAGATGGAAAGTGTCATTTTTATTTTTGGTGAGGATTGTAAGAAAGTACTTTTAAAACAATGATCATTTTAGTTTTGATCACTTTTAATCAAATACTATTCCATCATTCTATGTGTTGTGGCTTAAAAAAGTTGATTGTATTTTAGCTCGGTGTATGTCATCTTAATGTTTGCTCAATTTTTGTCCAACAATTCATGATCAGTTATCACCAAATTTGGCACTTCTTGTTGGAACTCAACCCTATATATATATATATATATATATATATATATATATGGGGAAGGTTCAAACGAGAAGCATGTCAATTTAAGAAAAAGCGAGGAGCAATCTCATCCACTCATCTCACGGTTACGGTGGATGTGATCACGGGGGATTGACGTGATTCATGGGAGGGTAGAGATTATTAAAGGGGGGACCAGTCAAAGTCGTCTTTGTTGACCGAGATGAGTGGTTGAAATTGTTCCTCGCGTTTTCTTAAAAAGTTATATTTTTCGTATGAACCTCCCCCTATATATATATATATATATATATATATAGAGGAAAGTTCAAATGTGAACCACTTTTTGGTTGTGAACGTGAGGATAGCCGAGAGCGCGACACGTGGCGGATGACTAAGCGCCACGTCGGCTTTGAGTGTGGTCCCCTCCTTTAATTCAATGCCCTCCCCATGAATCGCGCCTAGTCATCCGCCGTGAATTTGACGTGGCGCCTAGTCATCCGCCACGTGTCACGCTCTCGGTTGTCCTCACATTCACAATCAAAAAGTGGTTCACATTTGAACCCACCCCTATATATATATATATAGTCTTCTTATTTTACAAACTCACTATTTTGTGTTAATCGTGTTAACTCATCACAACCGTTGATTAGTTTAATCAAAGCCCATGATTAGATTCATATATTTAATGAAAATTGGTTATTTTCAAATTTAAAAAACGAATTACCACAAATGGGATAATTGATTATTTTTCATCAAATTTCTACATTTTGATTGGACGAAAATGAGTTTACACGATTTATACAAAATAATGAGTTTATAAAATAAGGTAACTCTATTTATTTAAATATATGGCATGTGATAAAACCGACCTTTTTGCCCATTCGCTTCTAGAAGAGGGCTCTATAATAAATTAAAAAATGGATCTTGCCAGTCGTTATATTGTTATTTTATATATTAAAAGCATTTTTAACTAACGTCTTTTTGGGTTGAATCATGGATACAATCAATCTGAAATTCCATACAATTATTTGAGTGAGTGTTTACAGTTTTTATTTGCTTTAATGTCATTACCTATTAAGTAAGAAAACTACCTAGAATCCTATCTAGCAAGAACTATAATAAGGATCGAGCATCTTACCTGATAAGTGAAGGAAAAGACTCTTACCTAGTAAAAGCTTACAAGGTTTAATATGCTTACCAATGGATTATAATAACCGTTAATGTTATACAATAACCGTTAATGTTATACAATAAGATAAGTTAGAGTAATGTGTGAAGATCAAGATTTAAAACGTTAAAAATGAAACCCAGATGCAACTTTAATTAGACATGGAAAAGGATTCACAATTTCAATCTATTTGCTGATTATATCATAAAAAATGGCAAAATTATTATTACTTATCATTCAAAATACACATAAAACCCACAATACTAAACCATTTTATTCATATGGTGAGGTTTTCTTGAACGGATACAAAAGAACCAACAATGCTGCCACCCACATCCGGAAAATTTGGGCAGCCGGCGAGGGGTTTCACCACCCCTTTCCGATCAACCTCCACCGGATATTTAAGCAGATGAGCTGCTGTCATATCTGTTACCTTATCGGCGGCATACTGTTCCCAATTCTTTTCACCTACCGACCTCACTCTTCTCACACATTCCAAGCTCTCCGGCTGCGAAAAAATACTTTTGATTTCTCCGATGTGCTCTGCCCAAAGTGACATCCTGTATCCATATACCTACACAAAAGGCATTTCAAATTTACATAAAAAACGGTTCATTTTGGCGAAATCAACAGTTCATTTTAGTTTGGAGGTGTAGAGTGAACACTATAATAGCATCTCCAACAGCTTCTTTCAAAATGGAGAAAATGATGGATATGGAGATTTAGGCTAATATTTTGCTCAAACAGTTTTCCAAAAACTATCTCCAAAATGGAGAAAGTAGGAGAGAGATGGGGTTTTTCTCCAAATATGGAGATAACCCCATAAATGATCACCAAAGGTAAGAACCAATAGAAAACTTTGAAAATAGAATCTTTGAGAGAAGAAATATTTTTTGAACAACTGAGTGGAATATATTAATATTATAATCAATCATGAAGTCTCCAAAATGGGGATTCTGTTGGAGAGGAGATGGGTGTATCCTTTTTTTTGTGGAGATTTTAACTTTTGGTTCTCCATTTTGGAGAATTTGTTGGATGTGGCTAACTAGAACTCGGGATTACTGGTTGGCGCCAAGTGGTGCCACAATTTGACAATAAAAATATCTAACTTTTTTTACATAATATTGGTATAGATTTGTTGGTTGGTTCCTTGTACTTGCATAGAAAAGACTCATGTTTGAGTCTAGGTTACATATGTTTTTAGAAACAAAAGAGGTATATAGAAAAGCACCCAAATTTTAAACTAAAAACAACAAATTTGACAACTATATGACTCAAATCAGGTACAAAGGAAGGAACATCTATCATCTAAGGCGTTAAAGAGTCTTGTGTTAACATTTCAGTATCATAGACTATACGGTGGCACCTAACAAAACATACAATAGTACCATTCAAAAACGTAACTTTTCCCCTTATGACCAAAAACATGGAGCAGTGGCCCGTGCCACCAAAATCTATCCGTGTACGCCGCCCTTGAAACATATATGGACTTTACGAGAAGTTTTGGGAAAATGAGCTTCTGAGTGTTTTAAGTGAAACTCAAAAGTGTCTTGAGTTCCTTTCAGTAGCTTTTGAAGTAATTTGTGATCCGGTGGTTTTGATTCGGAGCCAAGAATTGGCTTCTGATCCACGTAAGCAGTTTGTAACTTTTGTTTAGTTAACCACCCACTAATTACTCCAACAAGCATTTCTATTTAATGGGAATTTTTTTCTCTCCTTTTATATAGGAACGTGTAACAGCCCAGGCAACCGTGGTTCGATATTGTCTGCTTTGGAGACACAGGGCCCTAACCGGTCACCCCTACTCCCTCACGGTTTTGCTTTGGAGTTGCCCAGTCCAGGTCACAACCCAAAACGCGTCTCACCAGGTGAGGTATCAACACACCTTATAAGGAGTGCTTCGTTCCCCTCACCTGCCGATGTGGGACGAGCTGTTACACTCTCCCCCCCTTACGGACACAACGTCCCCGTTGTGCACATCGGCCCGGTCCTAGCTCTGATACCATCTGTAACAGCTCAGGCAACCGTGGTTCGATATTGTCCGCTTTGGAGACACGGGGCCCTAACCGGTCACCCCTACTCCCTCACGGTTTTGCTTTGGAGTTGCCCAGGTCACAACCCAAAATGCGTCTCACCAGGTGAGGTATCAACACACCTTATAAGGAGTGCTTCGTTCCCCTCACTAGCCGATGTGGGACGAGCTGTTACAGAACGGTTACGATTTGCTAAGTTCAAAATGAAACAATTTCAGCTAAAATGGAGACTGAAAATATGAGATTATCCTCGAGTTAGTTTCGTGATACACTGACAGATTTGGATCGAAATATTAACTTAAAAGAAAGTGATTCCTCATACCGCAATCTCAACTTTTGGGGAAAAGATAATCCAAACGGATTAACATGAAGTTCATCATCTTAATAAATGAAGGGTGATGACCTTATGAAAAGTAATTGCAAAATGATACATTTATGTGTATGTTTGTGTTTCATTTATAAAAAAGATACAAAAAAATAGTTTAAATTTTGACAAATTACCTGGCCAGTTGGAGGAGAACCTTTGTGAGCCCAAGTGTGATGAGGCTGATATGCACCCATTGCAATTTCAGTGTCTCGTGTACCTTCCAATGAACGTTGATTGATATTTGCAGAACCCAATATCACAAACTCATCATCAACTATCATCCCTTTCGAATTCACATGAATCATAAATCGTCGACTTCTTATACTAAGTGCCTATCAAAAAGATGTCATTATGTCAGAAAATCAAGAAACCACAACGAAAATCAAGAAAATGGCAAAGAAAATCAAAAAAATGATGAAAAAAATCAAGAAACCCACAAAGAAAATCAAGAAAATGGCAAAGAAAATAAGAAAATCAAGAAAATGACCAAGAAAATCTTCGTTGCAAGAGAAAAATGGTGTGCTTGAGGTGTATTCAGAGAAACCGGAAGTTTCCCATTTGAAGAAAATCAACAAAAAATGTCATTATGTCAAAAAATCAAGAAAGAAACTCACAAAGAAAATCAAGAAAATGACAAGGAATATTAAGAAAATGGCAAAGAAAATCATGGTTTTTAGGGAAAAAATGGTGCACTTGAGGTGTATTAAATCATAAAGAAAATCAAGAAAATGGCAAAGAAAATCTTGGTTTTTAGGGAAAAAGGGTGTACTTGAGGTGTATCAAATCACAAAGAAAATCAAGAAAATGATCAAGAAAAATCTTGGGGTTAAGAGAAAAAGGGTGTACTTGAGGTGTGTTCGGAAGTTTCCCGTTTGAAGTTGGCGGTATGCCGTGAGACGTCTCACGAGTGCCAAGGCAGAAAAAATTCAAGTAGTCTTGTGGCTCGTGTTCGTTTTCGAGCCCTGTTTCTTGTAAAGCCTTGTAAATAACTTCATACATCATTTGCATTGTGTTATGCTGCATAAAGATTTTGTTTCAGTAACAAGTTTTCAATAGTTATTAGGTATCATCTCAAAGTTCTGAACCAACCTGCCAAACGAGAATCCGTTGGGTGGCAGAATTCGTCGGATTGCCCTCTGGCCACATCGGAATCACAATATATGCAGCAAACCTCTCATTTGCTCGTATCTTATTCGCTATTTTGAGAGCAATTTCCATCGGGATCAAGTTGTTTGCACCTGCAAAACCCAAAAAACAAGTTCATAACTTTGTATTGCTCATATTTCAAGTGGGTTCTTTGTATTTGGTTTGAATTGTTGTAAAAAGGTTAGATTTTTTACCTAAGCTTTTGTGGTTAGCCCAGTTATATGAAGAACCAAGAAAGTATTGATTTTCTATATATATAAAATGTTGAGCAGAACGAATCGCCTTCACGTATGCAGTATGTATACTCATGTCTATGAGCACGTTTTTCCCACATGTTAGATTCTGTTAAAACGATAACAAGAATGAGTTACTGGTTCCAAAATCATATGCATGAAACCTTGAGAAGAAAATTTGGATATATCCCAATGGGGTGCTAATAGCACTCAATAAACGGCTACTGTGATGGAACTGTAAATAGTTTGGTTAATAATGTTTAAAACTTTAAGTATTTGTGTTCGAACTTTGCTACTTTGTGTTTGAACTTGGATTAAGTACTTTATGAATTCATGTTATGCTTTTCTTGATTATATCAATGAATTTATGAATATATATATATATACATACATATATTTTGATGTTTAAATAATTTAGTTTTCCATAAATATGACCTGGCTTAAAATTAAACAACAATTTATAGAACAACTTATGATTCATACTTAATAGTAAATCGGTCATTTCTATCATTTAGAGTGTTGATTCAGATAAGAAACATAAACAACAACACCAATTTATCCAGAATGACAAATTTATCCATACAAGACTTAAAATTTTGGTAACCAGCCCCTTACCATGCTTTTGGCATCTTTTAGGTCTTTTGGGAAGCCTTTAACAGAGTTCGAATCAATTGAACGAAAAATCTACATAGAGAAAATGGGCAAGAGTCGAGCATTAGAGTTGCATTTCATGTCAGATTTGGTCAATTCAACAAAGAAATAAAAATGTTCTTATTGACTTCAGATACCTGAACATGCCAACCCTCTGGATCTTTTGCGCTTGTGCAAACAGCATCGGTGATGCCTAAAATCTCAGGAATTTTATCGAGTTTAAGCAACACGTCAGAAAATTTCGTCATTTTCGAAAGGCCACGGGGCTTCGACGCCCTCAACCACCGCTCCTCGAAGTTTTGGAGTACATCATAAGCCGCTGGACCCTCGATCCGGCAGTGCAAATCATGCCACGGTTCTCTTGGACAACCAGCCGTGGGCCCCTGGTAACAATAAGACGTTGATCACACGACCAAATTGCAGTCAAGTCCAAAAAGGTGAAATCTTTGAACCACTTATCTCTAGTTGGGTGGAAACAAGAAACAAGTAACAGACCACAGTAAAATTGAGTTTATAGGATGCTTAAAAATAAAAAATAAAAACATCCTAACAGAGTGTTGTATAGGACCCTAGTTTATTGGACTAAACAAAAAAGAGTCTTATCGGAAAGTGTCATATTAGCTAATTTTATAGGACACTTTTGAGAAGTTTCCTAATAAACCCATCTTCTTAGAGAACAACTTGTGTTTATAGGACACTTTTTTAAATAGTGTCCCATTAAATCTTTAATAGAACGCTTTATTTAAAAAATGTTCAAAAAAACGCCTTGCCATGATGCCTAAAGGCGTCCTATAACCTTCTTGTAACACTTTTAGATAGAATGCTTTTTTGTTCGGTCCTATAAACTAGGATCCTATAAAAGACTCGATTAGGAAGCTTCTTTTATATTTTATTTTAGGCGTCCTAACTCAATTTTGTTGTAGTGATATAGAATGCTTACCGCAAAGTTAGGATTGTGATAATCGTCTTTGTGCAGTGTCTGTAATGTGCTAAAAAGAGAATGTTCTGGAGTATCGTAACGCCCTGCGCATAGATCGAGACCTCCAACAAACGCCATAATCCTTCGTTTGATCCCAGCATCGGCATCAACTATAACAGTTTTCTGATTATGGGTATAGATGGTTTCAGCATCCTGTAAACGAAAAAAGCCGAATTCAGCCGCCCACCAAAGAGCTTAATCCAAAAAGACATCTTGATCAAGATTCAAGACCCTCATAGTTAAAACCCGAAAATATAGTAGCATTATTATCAAGAAAAGGTATGAATCCAACCTTCTTTGCCCAACTACCCTTCGCTATTGAACGAGGACATAGTAATACTTGCACGGATGAATTCTTGAAAAAGACTCGAGTTTCTTCATCGTGAGTTTGCATAACCCCTTCCTACACATACAGAAGGAAACGGGTATTTCCAGATCATTAACATAAATCACAACGAGTCTGCATTACTTAAGGGGCTGTTTGGTTGGTTTTCTATTAGGTCCTGTATGGATAAAGTTGTCTGTGTGGATTAACATGTCATATAGCTAACCGAATAAGTTGGGAGCCTCATTAACCTCATTAAGCCGCTAACAAACAGGCTCTTACCGTCTTATACCCAAAAATGCTCTTCGAAGTCGGATCATCCCATACAAGAAGCAACACTCTCACACCTTCTTCCGCCTTGCTTTTAAGAAGCTCTCCCAAAACGCTATCTCTCGCCTTCGGCCCATATCGAACAAGCCGAACTTTGTGAAAAATCGACCACCCCGTGATATAAATCAACCGGCGAGCTTGCCTAATGGCATCACAGATATCCCGCCAACAATCTCCTTGTACAAACTTCAAACCTCGATCAAGTTTCACAATTGGGAGGCTGCCATCAACATGAGCATCTTGATAAAGGGTAACTTTTCCTCCTTTCCGAACCGGAAAATAGGTTTCCGGAACCCCTTTAACCTCCGGATCCGACCCAACTCCATCGCGGTACATGACCATTTTGTCCACCGGTGTGTAGTTAATTGATAGAGTTAGTGTCGCACCGGGTTTACACGGTTGACCGGTTGCGTTTAGAATTGGGAAAGCACCGTTAACTAAACCGCTAGCGACCAATTGTTCGGCGGGAATCCCGACGGCCCCGATAAGTTGAGAACCCAAAACATCGCTATCTTTAACGACGAATAAGACTTCAGTGGTATGGTGGGCCACCGGGACGCAAAAACGCTGCATCCAAACGGGGTTTTCGCTGTTGTTTATGACGAAAGTTCTTCCGATTCCCGCGTTCGCTACGGATATTGTCACGTATGGATCGCTTGTGCCCGAAAGCGGGTTGAATGTCTTGTTTAACGCGTCCATGTTCGGGAGTTTGTTGGCTTCTTTCACCGTTATATCTAAGTTACCATGAAGCAAGATGGATTTTAGAGGGCCCTCGGATGTCCATGGAACGACTTGTACACCTTGCGGATGTTGTGATCCTTCATCGGTTGGTTCAGCCATCTTAATGGAGTCAATAAGACAACTCTACAGTCTATCCTCAACAATACTCGTACTTCAATCTTGGAGACACCCACTTCAAAATTCAAATGCCAAAAATTGGATTTTTGAAGAGCATTCACTTAGGCATTTAAACAAACAGTTGGTGGGCGTTTAAGAAACCCGTACTTCAATCTTCAAGACACCCACTTCAAATGCCGAAAATCGAATTCTGGAATAACACTGACTTAGGCATTTAAACAAACAGTTGGTGGGCGTTTTTAAAAACTCCTAATTTTTTAAAGAAACATCACTTAGGCATTTAAACAAACAGTTGGTGGGCGTTCCAAAAACGCAAAATAGAAACTACCCAGGTGAAAAGATTGGTTTAAAGATTGCTCCAATGGATCGATCAACGAAAACAACTAAAATTGAGATAAAAATCGGTTGATTTCGTACACTTAAATAGAAGAAATGTCTAAATAAAAGAGCAACGATATCGATAAAACTCGAATTACGTTGTTTGCAATGCATGTTGACCATGAAGGATCTTCAACTGATTCGATTCAGCCGAACAATCAAAAAGAAAAAGAATGTTCGATGGATTGGAATTTTGCTTTTGCAATTTGAATGGAATTTATTGATTATTCTTGATAATATCACTGCGAATTGCAAAGAAGAAAGCATGTGACAGTGGGTATTGGCGATGGTAATACAAACAAAGGTTTCTTATTCGATAATGGCGGAAAGAAGCTGAATGACAGCCCACAAAGGTACAAAAAGGAGAATTCTTGAAGAAACGTCAAGTGTCATTTCACTTTCGATCTTTAGAAAAATGGGATTCTTCTATAAAATGTTGTGTATTTTTTTTATATAAATGGTGTTGTTTTATAATTGGATTCACGTGACATTAAATTATTTTCATGGACCTAGTAAGACAACATAAAATAATGTTTTTATGAAGGTTTTTTGTCTAGGAAGGTATAACGGCGTCAAACCAACAAACGACTACTACGAACACATATACATGCACGCACGCCTCCCCGGCGGTATCAACTATCTACGAGTAGCCTACTAATTTGTCGTTGTCCCGGCCCAGCTTACGCTGGAGCGAGAGCTCAACCACGGTCTTTGACTGGGCTGAGGGGAAGCCCAGTTCGTAATGTTTTTATATCCGTAATGTTTTGATATGAAATTTCAATGTTATTTTATGGTAAGACGGATCCTATAAAAATAGGTTGGTGTCACATGAACCCGGATCTGTTGTTATTATGTTTCATGGTCGAGGTTCAAATGAGAACATCTTCATGTTATGATAACATATAAAACATTTATTTTACATGTGATAATACATGTGAATGGGACCTTGCGGTGTCCGGCAGTGGTGACGATATAGCATGTGAATTGTGCCAAAGGCTGTTAATATCATCAATTAAGAACATCTTTATCACATCTAATAATACACGTATACCTAATTGGGTCTAGTGGTGTACGGGCAACTTGGATCGCAATCTAAGACGCACCAAAGGTTGTCGGTGTCTATGATTTATTATCACATGTGTATGATATGTGATAGACTATAGTATCGCAAGATCAAGTTTAAGGAAAAACCTTAAAAAAAATGAAAAGTTGAGAAACACTCTCATAGTCTTTCATCTGAATTGTATGCAATTGTGCATAAAATAATTGTAATATGCACATGTGCATAAAAGAAACTTAATTTACTTCTATGTATAAATACATGTGGTTAAGATAACAAGATAGCATGGTGTTTCTCAGTTTCCCTTTTTTAGCACTTTGTTCTCGAGTTTTTTTAGCCAAGAAAAGGAAATGATTTAGGCCAAAATTAAAATTAGTGTTCTTGAGTTGCATTTAATGAAGGAAATGAGAGGAAATGGAGGGATTTGAAGAGGAAGTTTAGACTTATTTTGTCTTATTTTTTATCATCTCAAAAGTGGGCGAATTTAAAATGAAAGTATTTCCTTCCCTTTCTTTTCCTTTCTTTCTTAACTCGAGAACACGGTGTAGGAAATCTTTTAAGGTTTGAACCTTCCTCTATCACATATGATCAACTACGATAAAAAAAATAAAGATATTATGTATTGGATCATTTCCTATCTTTCACATATAAAATATACATACATAATGTGAACCACATTTTGGTTGTGAACGTGAGGACAGCCGAGAGCGCCACACGTGGCGGAGACTACTCAATAAAGGTGGCTTTGGGTGTGGTCTCCCCTTTAATTCAATGCCCTCCCATGAATCGCGCCTAGTCATCCGTCGTGGACCTGACGTGGCGCCTAGTCATCTGCCACGTGTCGCGCTCTCGGCTGTCCTCACGTTCACAACCAAAAAGTGGTTCACATTTGAACCTGCCCCGTCAACGTAATATCATATTTAACTTTACCATAAACAATAATCATTAAAATGCATTCTAAAAATTTTTATCGACCAAATTTATATGTGAACTATTTAAACCTCTTAAATTATATATATGTCTGCTTTTAGTAATAATCTATGTTATCAGAATTGATGGCAATAATGGTATCAAATTATTTTATTATCATAGTTATATTTAATGTAATAGCTTTTTTTGTTTATGTATAAACTCAAAATATAGTTCATCAATTTATGAAATTTAAAAAATATTTCCATTTGATCTACATTGAACAATAATATATACTTTAATAGAAATTCTTTAACTTCTTATGTTGTCTATATAAAAAGATTTTCTTGAATTATATATGTTTTATTGCAATAATATACAAATCGATATTATGATACTAAGCCGAAGAATAGATGGATCATATAGTGTTTCATATGACTTTTTTTTATCTCGGCTTGAATTCGGTATACTGATTCAACAACATATTTGGTTCACAATGTGAACATTTTTTATTTGCTTATTAAACAAGAAACACAACAACAATGTTTCAAATTATGAATTGATATACATGAAAAACAAACACATTGTGAAACAAGGTAGACACTATGGAATATAGAAATATACATGCATGTATTTGGCCCTCAATATTATTTATGCAACAATATATCGTCAGTTAAAAATTACAAGTGTGTGAGGAATGACAAAAGAATCCATGATCGATAGATGATATGAAAGCGAAAATCTGTTAGAAAATTAATCATATATGCATCGTTACACTTGTTTGCCCCCAATATTTTCGGTCACGATATACTCCATATGACACCTACTATGATATTCATATCAACATATACTTATATATGGAATATATAAAATCGGTTTTTGGATCTTTGAAAAAAAATACTGCCAAATTTCTTCTATCGTTTGCGCTTCGATTTGAGAGCAGTCATCGAATTGGAGTTGCTATGCCAGTTCCTCTTCCTCTGATTGATAAACCAATTGTTAATTTGCTTCAGTTGTAGCCCAGTTTCCTCCACCAGTTTCGCCTTGTCGTCTTCCTGATAATTACAACACGAATTTAAATACTAATATAACTTTTTTAAATACGTATTTTACTTATATAAAGAACGGAATGATGAATTACAGTTGGATAAGGCCATTTCGAATGTTGTTGCCACCAATCTTTGAGCACAGAAGTAGTGTCACCAGGTAATTTTCCTGCCCTCCGTTTTCGCAATATTTCCTCTCTCACGTCCTCGATTTTCGATCTAAATCCCTGTGGTACATAACGTTGGATGAGATCACAAATGTATATATAAATAACGATCACTATTTCAATTAATTAACTACACGTAAAAGCTATGTGAAATGCATATACTCAATCAATTCAATAAGATACATAATATAAATTCTACCACAATCAAATCTTTACACCAATAAATGTGAAACGCTATTAATTTTTTTAAATAGATTTTTAAGAGAGTTTCATTATATATTTATAAGAAATGATCCAAGTATAGCTGACATAGTCATGACATCCCAAAGCCCAAAATAACATGCCAATATACCAATTCGTCCCACATGAACATAAAATAGGATTTCTGAGATCCTTACAAGCTTCAGGTTGTATAATACCAATAAGTTATATCATGATTTTAAGTTGGATTCCAAGTTATTGTATCAGTTTGTGTTGTTTTGGGCTATGGGTATGTTATAGGTGTGACACTAACATATACAACAACATAAGTAGGTTTACTGAAATGTAAGAACAGTCGAATAAAAACCTGTTTAAGTTCAATTTTGAGTTCTTGACGGACTCGCTCCATAAGAGAGCGTTCAGATTCAGTAGGAAGCAGAGGACCAAAACCCATCATATCATGACTACCATCGATACCACCTGATTGATCCAATGAAAAATCCATCGGCATTTCATCCTCATCATCCGACATGGTCGCTCCCGACCCCTCTCCAAGCGTTACTCCTAAAAATAGATAAATGGCCAAAAACATATATAACAATATTTTATAAGGTCAAACATATACATATACATATACATATAGATTGTAATACACAAGGTACAAGTGAATGTAGCAGTAGTAACAAGAAAATATGGAATTGAATAGTCCAAATAATGTGTGCAGTGATGGATTGTACAAGTCAGTGATGCAGGGAGAGAGGAAGAGGTAGTAATGATCAAGAAGGAAATTTTGTTATTATATAGGGATAATGTAGTTTCATATTCAAAGGTCTGACTAATATTAGTACAATAGAATCAGAAAGATAATATTTTATTTTACATTTAATTAGAAATAAATGTGGAGCTATTTTGGGTAAAAGAATACAAGGTACAATTGGGGGAAGCTTAAGAACCACTGCATGCATTGTACAGTTGTACTTTCACCAAATAATTTATTTGTTTTCATCCTTTGCTTTAACACATGAACCTTTCAACTTATTGTTCTTTTCATATTTATTTAGAGAGAAGAAATTACTATTTTAAATATGTATTTTTGGTTGTTAATCTGAGATGTTTCCCTTCTCTAGTTAATTTATTCTCATTAGACACCCAAAACTTTGTTTGCTATGTTTATAATAAATTGCTTCTTACTTTATCTTTTTTTAGCAACAAAGAAAGGAAAGTGAGAAGAGAGCTTCGGCTAGGCCATCACCTTTTACAAGCCAACCAATTTATTAAAAGACAACTAGCGAGGCACAAGCGCAAGAAGGTACAAGAAACAAAACCAAAGAGGAAAGAGAAACAAACCAACAAAAAGCTAGCCAAAAGGCTTAGAAGACCAAGTATCCCAATTAAGAGGATACCCAGACTTCTTACTACCCAACCATAATTTGGAGATATTTTGCACCGAAGTGAAGGGGTCCATTGTTTATGGAGAAAAAAGGAGACTGCGATACTACTAATTTACACACATATATAGAGAGGGAATGTTCGAATAAAAATTCTAACTATTAATTAAAAAACAATAAAAACAACAAATCATGTGTAAAAACACATATTAACAACAAAAAGTGGATGTGGGCGACAACTTTGGCCGCTATTAAAAAGTTGATGAACATCTCCACAACCATTCATGTGGAGGATATGCATATTGCATACATATAATTTCTAACATGCACACATGCATAAAACCAAAAAAGAAAAATACTTAAATTACGCATATGCATATATAGATACCATCCATATGAATACTTGTGAGTGTGTTCCTTAATTATTTTTTATTTTTTTATTATAGGATTTTGGTGAACATCTCTCTAACTCATGATGTGCTTATATATAAAGTAGTTTTTTGATGGAGACATGACTTATTGTTGTGTTTGTATTTAAAGTTTATGCTATTTCATATTTGTTTAAGTAGAGGATAGTCCCGTAAATTTGATGTTATCATGTAATAGACATCTTTTATGTAATCGTTCTCGTTTTGCCGGGCTAGCATCTTGCTAGTTTTCTGTGGTGCTTTTATAAATCTGTCGTTCTAAAAAAATAGACATCTTTTATGTGCATTTCAAGCTCTATTTGGATATATTTATACTAGTTCAAATTTTACCTCATGTATTATTATGTTATCAAAATATGTTATTAATTTATATCTAGTTCAAAAGAATAGTGTCATGAATCATATGTATCTTAAAATATTTTATATGTCTATGTTTAAAGTCATAACAAGTTTAAAGTATAGGGACCAATTAAATTATACCTTAAAATGCTGTCTAGCTACTTGATCTCCTTTAGTCATTTTCTGCTAAAAATGTGTGGCTTAAATTTTTTATCATGTCGCACTCATCATCTCGTGTGTTTAAAAGATGGTTAAAAGGTCGAGATCAATCCTCAAGCACCTAATTAAAAATATTGTGTAATAATAAAATTAAACAAAAAATAAAATAAATCAAGCTTACAAATCTTGATTATATTTATGTTTTAGTTTGTATTTTTTTTTTTTTTATGTTGTAAGAAATTTCACAAAAACGAGTTTGATAATATAGTTTGGTTTTATACAGAAATAATGTTAAAATTAAGAAATTGGAAACCAAGATCCTTACGTCATATAATTAAGAAAAATATGTTTTAATATGTTTTTATTCATAAAAAAATAAAAACAAAGACATTTTATCATGGTTTTTAAATGTAAAAAATACATTACTAGGTTAAAACCTAAAAAAAACTATTTATAAGTTTGAATATCAAATAGTTTTTTAAACAAATTACTAAAATTAAAAAACTTAAATTGTTTATTTTTGTCAACTTTTAAAATTCTGGAAAATATAGAAATAGGAAATAAATAGAAGAAAGTCATAAATATATTCTACTTTGGCGACAAATCAATATTCCTAAGACTAAACCCTACATCACAACCCAATACCCAACAAACATAAAATATTTCAATATATTTATTATAAATATAAACATATTCTAACTTTTTTTGCTTAAAAATCAATTTAAAAAATATAATCTGTTAGGTGGTGTTGGTTCTGTTGTCACTCTTTGTTCCCTTCATCAACCCAACTAACTCAACCTTCCTTCTACTCCTAACTACAAATTAAATTAAATTAAACTAAATTAAAAATTTTTATTAAAAAAAAAAAATCTATTATCTCTAAACAGCACCCACATTACACCCACTTTAATATCACCAGTTTTAATTTCTCCTCCTTCCTTTTCATTTTGGATTTTTCCATGTATTTTGGCATCAAATTATTAATCTTGAAACTTAAATCATTTTAATCCAAAATAATTCATCAAAAATCAAACCAATCCTCACAAAACAACTTCATCCCAAAAACCCAAATCAAACTAACACCATAAAACACACACACATGTATATGTATATATATATATATATATATATGAACGTATAAATCTGTATATATATTATATATACATATAGAGAAGAAAGATATATCATTTTAATCCAAAATAATTCAACAAAAATCAAACCAATCCTCACAAAACAAGTTCATCCCTAAAACCCAAATCAAACAAACACCATAACACATATAATATAGACGTATAAATGTGTATATATACATAGAGAGAGAAGATACACACACACACATATATATATATATATATATGTTTGTATGTATAGAGAGAGGGTTTAAATTGTAAAATTACCAGTGAGAGCTTGTAAGTTGTGTTCGATTTCACGGCAGGCCATGACAGCTTCAACAGCATGAACTCTGACATGTTGTTGGAGTTGTTCTTTAAACGAACATAAAACTAACAAATACTGTGCCTGTTCATCCAATTAATCATCACCAAAAAAAAACAAACAAACATAAATTTCTAAAAAATAAAATAAAATCTTTATAACCTAAATATAATCACATCATCAAGAACCCAATACATAAAGGTTCAATCTTGAAATAAAGTTTCAATGTTAAAGTTCTATTTGAAATTTAAAGATTGAAGCTTTATTTGAAATATCAAGAAACCAATACATAAAGCTTCAATCTTGAAATAACACTTTAATCTTGAAATAAATTTTCAGTGTGGAAATTTTAAGTTCAATCTCGAAATATAGCTTCAATATTGAAGGTTTATTAAAAAATTTCACGATTGAAGCTCGAAATAGAGCTTCAATCTCGAAATAAAGTTTCAATATCGAAGCTTTATTAAAAAAGAATCAAGATTGAAGCTTGAAATATATAAAGCTTCAATCTTGAAATAAAACTTCAATATTATAACTTTATTTGAAGTTTCAAGAAAACCAAACGTACCAAGAAGTTATCGAGCTCTTGTCGCTCATGCGGCGGTAACGACTGGTGGTGGTGGTCCGCAGCGGCGATGTAAGACCTCAGGAGGTGGTGAGACTGCGCAAGCTGCGCATCGATCATCGGCAGCTGATCGATAGGCGTGGCGACACGTAGGCACGCCACGTGTGCCGAAAGAAGCTGTTCATACAACGGGTGGTTGGCTATCTCCGCTTTCAGTTGGCGGTTCTGATCTCCGCCAACCGAAACGGAGATATCCGTAAAACCACCACCCCCACCACCTCCACCGCCACCACCCATCATCCCTAACCCTTGTTCTTGCATTGTTGTTAACCAACTTTCTCTCTCTAAAATCTTTTTTCTCTCTCTAGAATATGTGTATGTGGGAGTAGATTGAGATCATGTGAACAAAAGGGTTTTCTAAGAAGGCAAAAACAAGTTGTGGGTTGATGAAGAGAGGACCACTTATGTACTTTAGAGAGAAGCTAGCTAGCTGGCTGGCTATCTATGGCAGTCTTTTTTTAGAGAGAGAGAGAGAAAGAAAAGGAGATTATGATTACAGATCTTTTTGTAAGAAAGAGAGAGAAAGAAGAGAGATGACCTTATTGGGATCAGAGACAAGAAAACTTTCTGGACCAGTTCTGTGAAATCACAGATTTAAGCATAAAAAAGGGATCTCTTTCTCTTTCTTTCTCTCTCTAAAGAGATTTAAGAGGATGATGATGATGAAGATGAACAGAGAAAAAAGAAAGAAAGAAATACACAGGAGATAGATGGAGAGATTATATATATATAAAGATAAAAACTTTATCTTTTTTCTTTTGGGTTTTTGTTTTTTTCTCAAGCTTTATTTTATTTAACTATTTAATAATGGGGTTTTAGTTAAGGTGAGTTGATCAAGAAAGAGAAAAGGAATACTTGTCAAATAGAAGGATAATCACTCCCATAAAGATGTGCCTATGGGACCTTATAATTTTGTTGTTGTTGATCAATTAAAAATTAAAATATAAAATTTATAACCACCATTGAATTTATTATGATTTATTGTTTATGTTTTTTTGTAATGATGAATTATAAATAAAGAAAACGTGTTAACATTATCTCTTGCATAAAGCTTATAATAAATTTGTTCAATAACATTAAATTATTAATAAATATATAGGTCGTATTTGAATTTTAGGTTCATGTATTAATTAAGTTGTTTGCTTTTTAAAAATTAACATTTTGCTTTCTATCTATAATACAATTAACTTGTCTTAATATTAATGACATGTTTATTAAAAAGGGCAAACTTAATATTAGTGAAATATGTTCGACCTAGAGAAAAGTGTTGCAAATATTGTTGCACGAAAAAAACATTTTTTTTTCATTTGGATCAAGTTTTTAACATTTTTTAAAAAGTTATATATTTAGTCAAATGTTACGTCTGTTAAATAACTATAAATAAATTATTGTGAGGTAAAAAAATCGTATATAATCTATATTATATTACATCAAAACAAGATGAAGTTATTGTGAAATTACAAAACATAAAGTGTCGTTTATTGAAGATTAATACTTTCATTTTATATAAGTTTTAAATATTGTCCTTCTACATTTTCATATGTATACTTTTTTTGCATTTCTCTTAATGTTCATATATATTCCATTTTCTATTTAGATACTTTATTTTGTCTTTTTATCAATAATCAATTGGCTTCTAATAATCATGTTTATATATATTTAATGTTACAAACGAATATCTATAAAATCAAAATAATTACTTAAAAGAGGTTGAAATTTCATTATCCATCAAACTTGTGGTGAAAAGCTATTTCACATTTCGTTGATTTTCTATTTCAAGGCCGATGCAATTGTTTGTTTTTACCTAATCAAATAATCATGAATGAAAATATTCAAATTAATTTCTTTTTCGAGTTTCTCACGTGATTTCTTAACTACGATCAATTAATTTGATGTCGTCATTTAATTCTTTCATTTGAAAACTATTTCCGTAATTATTATGTTTTAGTTTAATCTTTTAACTTAGAAGATGGTGATGTTTTTAGCTATAACGTGAATTTTAAATCTAAAAATTGTGTATTCATCCTCAATGAAATTTGATCTTTAATTAATAATAAAAAAAGAAACAAATGCAAGGAGCTAATAAATAGTTAAGTTTGAGTTAATACAAATAATGATTTTAAATTATGTGTTTTAAAATTAATATATATTTTAATTTAATTAATATTTAAAGAAAATTAAACAAAGAAGAAAAGAATTAAAAATGTGAAATTGAAAGGTAGTCGTATAATTAAGGAAGTTGGCGGAGGGTTGAGCTGTCACATTGCGCCTCCTTGGTTGGTGCTTCTTATTCCCACATATTTTTTTCCAACTTTTTTCTTTTCTACGTTATCCAATAAAAACATTTTTAATTAATTTATATTAATTAAATCAAAATAATAGATATATAGCAAATACATAAATAGAGGTGGGTTAATACGAAAACAATGTCAATTTAGGAAAACGCAAGGACGATTCTCAGCCACACATTTTCGGTTATGGTGGACACGATCACGGTTGATTGGCGTGATTCATAGAGGGTGGAGATGATTAAAGGAGGTGACCCGGTCAAAGCCGCCTATTGACCGAATGAGTGGTTGAGAATCGTTTTTACGTTTTCTTAAGAAATTATGTTTCTCGCACTCTATATAAATAATATATACAATGATTGAATAATCGGTTATGTCAATGTTTATAATTAGAGATTCAAGAAAAATCATTTAATCTTTTTTGTTAGAGTGATCTTTAATTTGATTTATTTCGATCAAAGTCTATGTATCTTCTTTAATTCAACTTTCTATTTGCTTTTTCTATCAAGAGTATTTTTAAACAAGAATACAGAATTAATATCTTGTAGAGCAAAAAATGATGATTTGTTTAAGATTGTGTTTGGCAAATTAGCTAATAAGCTAGTTAGTAGCTGATAAGCTAGCTTATGAATAAATTATGTTTGCAAAAACTAGCTTATGAGTATGTAAAATGACCAAAAAAATGTATATTGAGGTATAAAAGTTAATATCAATAAGAGTATATTTAGGAAAAGGTACAAAAACTTCTAAAAAGCTATTCCAACTACCATTTCAGTAAGCTAGCTTATATAGCTAGTTCATGATTCATTCAAACATGTATTAGCTTATAAACTAGCTTATTTTTGTCAAACGCAGCCTAAGCGTTAGATTTAACATGTCAAATATCAATGCCTGCATGTTGGCTGATAACTGATAACCCCTGATAACTCTAAGATTAATTTTGCTACTTGATTATAATACTATTCACTCGATTATATATTATTTCAATCTAGGCCTTTATGACGATGATACGTTGTGTTTTGAAATGTTTTATGGTTAGATTCTAAAACATGATTGATATCCCAAGAGGATGATTTTATACATTTGCTAGAAATTTCGTCAAATATAAAATAAAGTTAATGACCTTTGTCGTATATAGGTCTAACACGATAAAATCACGAACCCGTCAAGATGACGTAATAGCGGTTAAAAATTAAGCAAAAAAATAACAAAAAAAAAATTAATAATACAATTTGAAATGTGTTATAAAAATGAAGTTTATTTGTGGTTTGGTAAGGTTGCGTTGAATGCAAGGAAAAGCATATTTCTGGTAAGGATGTTGTTGGTGGTATGGCATGGCATCAAAGATAATATTTTCTTTCTAAGTAACTTAATTAAATTAATTCGGGGGTGAGCAATCAGGGGCCACTGAGTATTAATCCCAGGGGAGCATGCTTTAGCTCTCAGTAAAATTTACCAAGGATGTAGTCTGGGCAAACCCAGGTGAACCTTATAAAAAAAACTTAATTAAATTAGAGTAAATTACAACAATGGTTTATATAGTTTTATGTAATTAACTTAATTAATTATGCTACAAGTTTAAAAGTACATCAAATATTTCATTGTTTCAATTTGTTTATATATGGTTGTGTTTGTCTATTTATTTATATCATGTGTTTACTTATTAAGTTGAAAGTCATTTTATCCATTTTACATTTTCTAAATACCCTTGTTTTTTATATATCATTTTTTATTTTGTTCTCTTACTAAAGGTTTCAAATTTTCTACGTCAACAGAAGTTTATTGCATGGTATATAAATTTTGAGCTGTTGTGCCGTATTACTATTTATTCAAATAATTGTGTGTCGTTGTTATGATATAAATCAAATTTTGAAGTGATGATTGATCATACGTCTTGAACTATGTTTTTTGTGAACTTTATTGAAATACGATATAGAATAACACATGTATTAAATAATATAAAAAAATAAGTAACTTAACACAAAAATTAAGTGATCAAAAAACTAGAAGGATAGTGTCCATGTACAAAAGAAGAAAGACTTTATTGATCCCACAAGGAAAACCATAATTATAGAGATTCAACTCTTTGGAACTATAAATTCATAGAGAGAGCTTTGCTCATCCAACAAGAAAGCACATTGACACGAGGAAGAATTAATCTTAAAAGTGATTGAACTCTCAAAACTACACATTCTTTACCAATGTTCAGTATCTAGTGGGCGTATGTTGAAACTTATGTTTTTCTGTCATCATGATACTTACCCTTATGTCACACCTGGCATGCCTATGTCTATGACGTTCTAACACCATAAATATCACACAATAACAACAAACAATCTAGGCTCGAATTGAGGAGACTACATATTTTATTTAACGTTATTGTCAGCTTTGACGGTTTATTCGATACATACCACTAGTTAGCTTGTCACTAAGTCTATTTAAGATTTTTGTGTTAAACAATATCCAAACACATCTAGGCTTTGTTTGGCAAGCATAAGTAGCTTATAAGCTAGCTGATAAGCTAGCTTATAAGCTAGTCCATCCAAACATGTACCAAGAAGCTAGCCTTTTGAAACGCTACTTTGAGTAGCTTATGAGGAGCTTATTGTAGCTTTTTCCAATTATACCCTTATTAATATTAATTATTAAATTCAAATATACCCTTTTTGGTCATTTTACATACTCATAAGCTAGTTTTTGTCAAACATAATTTGTTCAACAACTAGCTTATCAGCTACTAACAAGCTTATCAATCAACAGCTAGCTTATCAGCTACCAGCTAGCTTATAAGCTACGCTTGCCAAACATAGCCCTAATATAAACAGAGCATCACTGCTTTTGTGTTGGAATAACAGTCAAGAACTACAAACACAACCATCAATGAAAAGTAGTGTTAAATCTTCTCCAATGGGTAACACTATTTTTTACACCAAATCTCTTTTACATTGAAAAGTAGTGTTAAAAATAATGTAAAAAATAGTGTTACACCAAATATAGTGTGATACTATTCATCACACTAAATTTAGTGTGAAAAATAGTGATCCCATTGGAGATGTGAATAGTAACATTTACACCAAATTTAGTTTTTAATGTAAGATTTGATGACCCCATTTAAGATGGTCTTAATAGACTCTCCTTATGTGCACCAAAATTTGGTGTTCAATGCTACCCATCTTTTCTTAATAAATCTCTCCCTTGAAGCATACAACTCCATCTCTCCTCTACAACTAACCCAAGTTTTGGTCAATGAAGCAATACATTCTTTCAGTTTTTTAATCATGGTTCCTAGCATGTTGCAAATTAGTTTATTATCCTTCTTTAAAAAAGTAGCAACAAACATCACAATCACATTTAATTAAGCAGTCAAAATGGAAAGTATTTTTGTCTAATTTATAACTTGATGAATATATTTAAAGTGTGAGTTTAAAACGTGTAACCTTTAGTCTAATGTTTTAGACGAATTTTGCTTCAACTTATAAATTTATTTCACATATTCTTCCTTTTTTTGGAGGTTTAAGTTTTTGTGAAAATGTAGTCATATATCTTTTCATTATTTTATGGATTTAATTTGGGGAAAAAAATTCTACAAAATGGTTAGAAATAATTAAAATACTATTTATTTATCTTAATGTTTTTAGTTCTTAGTTCTGGAATTTTTCTTCGAATTTAAAGATTTACTGTTTCTTTCTACTGTTTTAACTATATTAAAAAAATATTTTATAGTAATTATTGATATATATATATATATAATATATAATTTAAAGCAACTTAGTGCTTATTTAGATGATACGTTATAATTTTTCTAGCATAAAATATCAAAAGTTAACATTTTTTATAGAAAATTATTTACAATTTTAGCAACTACCATTGCAACAAAATTGAGTTTATAGAATACCTAAAAAACGTTATAATAGATTGTTTTATAAGACACTAGTTTATAACACCAAACATAAAAGTGTCATATCTAAAATTGTTACAATAAATTTATATGACGCTTTTGGATGTCGTAGCAAACTTTTTAAAACATTTTCAAAATAAAATGTCGTATTAATTAATAGTCATAGGATGCTTTTAAAAAGTTGCCATAAAAACGGGATTTTGGCACAAATGCCCTTAGGGGCACCCCCCATTTTGTTATTTGCCCCTTCTCTCTCTCATTTTGCAGTGTATACCCCCGCCGCGCATCTATAGGTGCGTTATAACGCACCTATAGCTAAAAGACAAAAAAAAAACCCTTTGACTGCCAATAGTCAACAAAATAGGTGCGTTAAGCGCTTCTTTAACGGCGCAACTCAAAGGTGCGTTATAACGCACCCATAACGGTGCGTTATAGGTGCGTTATAACGCACCGGAGGCTTTGACCGTGACCGTCTA
Organism: Centaurea solstitialis; assembly: GCA_030169165.1. NCBI lineage: Eukaryota > Viridiplantae > Streptophyta > Magnoliopsida > Asterales > Asteraceae > Centaurea > Centaurea solstitialis. The sequence goes on from CM058044.1 coordinate 81,076,100, forward strand.
TAGATGCGCATCTATAGATGCGCTATAGATGCTCGTTTTTTTTGTCTTCTAACGCACCTATAGATGCGCATCTATAGATGCTCGTTTTTTTTTTGTCTTTTAGCTATAGGTGCGTTATAACGCACCTATAGATGCGCGGCGGGGGTATACGCTGCAAAATGAGAGAGAGAAGGGGCAATTAACCAAATGGGGGGTGCCCCTAAGGGCATTTGTGCCAAAATCCCCATAAAAACCCATGTTCTTGGAAGATACTTTTACAAATAACATTCTATAAAATAGTTAATAGTACATTTTTTAAGATATCTTAAGAAAACCTTTTGTGATGCCGAAAAAACTTCCTAAATGCTTTTTGTAACATTCTTAGTGTGAAATGAGTACTCACCCTTCATCCCTTCACCCCAGCTGCCACATCAGTTTTTTTACCCATTCTCTATTTCATCATTCTACTCATCTGAAACTCTTGCAGTACTCAACATTCTACCCTTCCATCCCACTAATCATTTAAAAAAAGAAAAAAAAAAGGAAAAGGAGGATGAGAGAGAGAGAGAGAGAGAGACACACACACACACACACACACACACACACGCACAAAGAGGAGTTTCCCCACGGAGTGACCAACCCGACGGGGTTCTAAATTGCAAAGCCGGAGGTGTTTCCCCTTCACCCCGCCATCGGGTTGAGTACTCCAACCCCCTTAGATAGTGATCTTATAAACTAGCGTCCAGTAAAACGTTCTATTAACACGCTTTTTTTATTTTAGACGTCTTATAAACTCAATTTTATTGTAATGTATTTAATTATATTTTAACATTAATTATATTAATACATTTAAAACACATCTAATAAAATATTATTTTAAATATTCATATAAAACAGAAATTGAAAACATCCACCCATATTTACATTAAGACAAAAATAACACTTAAATTTTAAGTTTTTACCACTTTTTTTCTATTTTGTTGTTATTGGTAACATGAGATTGACCTCTTCTGTTAAAAAGTAAAAGCGGCTTGGGAAGCGAAGCCGAGCCGAGTGGTGGGGTCTGCTATGGCTGTCATATTCCCAATGGAAAGGACAGGTGTCAGATGGTCCCCCAATAAACCCTAGAGAGAGAAAACAGTGCCGTCTTTTTCAATACCCCTGAGCTTTTCCATATTTGCACATTCAGCCCCTCTTCTTTCCTTTTCTCTCTTTCCTTTTGTTTCTTTTTTATTAAATATCACAATAACTAATAGTGATTTTTAATTAAAAATCACATAACGTTTTACGTTATTCAGTTCTAGTTATATGATATTGATTCCGACTATTTTTAAATAAGACTGCGTTTGGCAAACTAGCTGATATGATAGCTGGTGGCTGATAAGCTAACTAGTAGCTAATAAGCTGGCTTATGAATAAATTATATTTGACAAAATTTAGCTTATCATGAGTATGTAAAATTAGCGAAAAGAGTATATTAAGGTATAATAATTAATATTAATGAGGGTGTAATTGAAAAGTGTTACAAAAAGTTCCTGAAACGCCATCTCAACTAACGTTTCAATAAGCTAGCTTATAGTCTCATACATATTTCTTTTTTTAAGGATTTTAAAACATGTTATGTAACTACTCGTCCTACTTAGATAGAAATTAGAATTTTTGAGCTTTTTATAAGTTATGAATTATGGGTTATCAATAAACTTTTATCATAACTTTAAGTTAAACCCGAAATCATTAAATTAATTTATTGTTTCAGGAACTAGGATGTTACATGTTAAATTTAATAAATTGATATTTTGAAAAGTTATATTCTAATATTTATAGGTCCCAAGTTAGAGATATCAAAGTTAAAGTCATATGATATGATAGCGAAATTGGTTGAAAAGATCACATGATTCTTTTCTTTTTTGGAAGAGATGATTGATTTATTTTTTAATATTGAAAACTTTAAAAAAATGAAATTAATGGGAAATAAAACTTATGTCATGCATTTGTCAACTAGTGCCTTCATTTTACTTGCAAATAAAAAGAGTAAAGTTTTGGTGTTTAGGTTATTTAAGTTATGTTTAGTAAACTAATTGATTAGTTAGTTTACGAGTATGTAAAATGTCTCAAAAAAATATATTTAAATTTAATAACTATTATTAATAAGAGTATAATTAGAAAAAAACTATAAAAATCTCTAAAAACGCTACTTCAAGTAACGTTTCAACAAGCTAGCTTATAAGCTAACTTATTGTACATGTTTGGATGGACTAGCTTATTTTTGCCAAACAAGCCTTAATGCGCACTTATACTAATTTTAGGGATACTAGAGAAAGAGTAGGAAAACTGAAAAAAGACTTAAAATGGTGACTTCCAAAAAAAATCACTGAACGTTCAAGTTTTATTGTTAGTTGAGCTAACTCACAAAGTTATCAATTATGAGTATAATGCATACACAAAGGTGAAAAAGAAACTCAATTCATTTGATTTTTATGATTCTAGTTATTTGTTATAGCATATCCTATCATATAACACAAATAAAATGAATCCTCTAGATAACTATCGTCGAAGATGTTCAAGAAGTAATTTAATTACTTGTATTTCAATGTCAAAAACTTGCTTGCTTAATCCATTTTCAGATCAGTCATACTAACAATTAATGTAATCAAAATAGTATTCGGTGGATTTGTCATGAGATGGACCCTAGTTTTCATCAAGGATGATGAACCACACCAATATATGAATTTTTATCATGATCATAGAGCGATTTTAATTTCCCATAAATACGTCGTCACGTCAAGTCTTATCAAGATGTGAAGCCTTGTCATGAACAAAGAAAACAAATCTTGATTTGACACTAATATATCGTGATGTCAGGTCACAATCATATCATGATTTGTACCTTCGGAAAGTCAAATATTCAAATTTGTGATGTTAATACAATATTACAATAGTCATGTCTCCAAATTTTGTTATCATGCTTTCAAAAACCAACATCGAGTGATCTGATATGCTAATATTTTCAAATTCGACTTGATTAATATTCACGTAACATCAAAATACATCAAAATACATCAAAACCTCTTAAAGTAGATCGAAGCAAAATGAAGTCATTGAATTGGAAGAGGAAGATGACCATTCTCTTTCCCTTTTTCTATGAGAAGTCTAAAATCAGTTGGTTCATACAGATCATAACAAAACACAGTTACCTTTCATCTAACAGTTGGATTTTTTGCTTTTGTTTCCCTTTTTGAAAGAGCCTACTTAAGACAAGGATGTTCGCATAACTGAAATTACAAATTTATTTTATAATAATTGTTGATGATCATAAAAGGGTGAGTTGAATACTCCTTTTTATCTCACATGAGCATAATCTTATAATATGTTTGTTTTTCTTATTCGAATCTAAGATATTATTTTTTAATCGAGATAGTGATAACAAAAGGTGTTTATCTTGTGCAAAGATGTTGAATTTTGATCAAAAAGTTTTGTGAGTTTGATCCAATAACTCTTTTATTTTGTTCATTAATTATATAATATGCATGACATTGGCCATTTTTTCGACACAATTTGATATTTTACTTATATAAACATAGATATGTATCATCTTTAAACTAAAAGCTATATTTCTTTGGTAAGGTTATCCTAGACCGTGGTCTAGACTAATTCCAACAATGCTTAACTATTAGCCATTTAGGTTATGTTTGACATACCAGTTGATAAGCTAGCTGGTAAACAAATTATGTTTAACGAAAAATAGCTTATGAGTATATAAAATGACAAAAAAGAACATCTTTAATAAATAATCAATTTCATGTACTTTATAATATAATTAAGACAAATTTCTAATAATATAACTAAAATAAGTTTTCAATATTATAATATATTAAATAATACAAACAATAAAATAATTATATAATATAATATATTGAAATAATATATAATTGATTTTTATTATTATTATATATACACACTATAAATTTAGGATTTGTTAAAACAAATTTAAAAAAAAAAATCTATATTAACTTATAATTTATATTACTATTAAATATAATAAAAGTAAAAATAAATCGATCAATTTTATATATCTTAAATAGTTAATAAAACAATATGCTACAATAATTCATAAATTAAAATGTATAAAACAATATGCTACAATAACTTAACATTAAATAATATTGTAAAATATGAATTAAAGCACTAGTTCATTTTCTCATACAACAACCAACAAATAGAAAAAGTTATCATGAAAACTATTCAAAAAAAGAATGGTCACAGTTTTCACTGTGGACAAAGGAAGTTGTTGCAATTCTGTACTATTATGAAAAATAAGGTTCAATCATTTTCAATGAAAAAAGTAATGTTTGAGTTGACACAATCTAATAAAAATTAATTGTATTTAATTTAACACATTTTAATTTATTTTGGTAAATATATCTCTAAATTTTAATACAGATGACGTAAAATTTCAAATAAAAAGTTCAATATTTCTTGTTTCAAAAAATATTTTGTAAAGTAAAACGTTCTCCTTTTTTTTTATTTAAAAAATTCACTTAATTGAATCCAATATACCGTACTCCTTAAAATTGAACTTTTTAATTGAAATCAAAATGACACATATTTCATTTAATTTAATTTTCCATATTTAATATGTTTCACTATTAAAGAAAATAAAAAATGGTTGATTTCAAGGACAACAAATAGTTATAAATGGATACAAACCAAATAAACACTTTGAGCCCAATCCAGTTCTATGTAGCCCATTACAACTTACAATTACAAGTGGTTAGTCTACAAACTTCATATTACAGATTTACAATGAAAATGAGCATTGAAAGTTTGAATCCTCAACTTGCTAAATATTTATTTGAGTATAGACATAATTAAATTAAATTATGATGAATAAATATAATTACAAAAAGAAGCTACTGTAGACCCATCAAGGAGGTCATGCACGACTGCATACGTGACACAAATCACGTGTGAAGTCGATCATAGGAATCTAGATTCCAATGAGTTACACAGTCGATCATAGGAATCTAGATTCCAATGAGTTACACAAGTCATAAAGCGGTCCATGTGTATGGAGAAGTGTATTTTTTTTCCTTCAACATTTGATACTGGGTTGTAAAGATAATTTTACTTGAATGTCTGTTTTGTTTGTGAGTAGAGATGTCCACAAGCTGGGTGGAAATACTAGAAATCCAGCCAGATACTAAAGATGAAAACCAGCTTCAAAGCTTGGTTTGATATCTATAAAACTCACAGGACTTGGGTTAGACAAGTTTCAACTTTCAAGTAGGTTTGGGTTTGCAAGCTGCTAGCCGTAAGTTTTTTATACATTTGTGGTGGCCTCTTTCTTGGAAAATAATCCTAATTGGTTATTACCTAAATGGATTACTTAAAACCTTACAAATAATTAGTTAAATAATTGTGCTTTGCTTTTAATTTGGTATTTTTTTAAACTCATTTTTCTTTCTTCCATTTATCTATAATAAAAGATTATGTCGACTCTTGTATCTGTTCTGTAATATATGATTGCATCTAAATATCAAATCATTGTATTTGGACCTAACGAATTTTGAAGTATTAAAAGACCAATTAATGACCATCAAGAGAACATGGAATAGTAATTATGATTAAAGATTAGCAAATTCAATGATGTACATGAAGATAATGACCCAACAAGAAAATCAAAGTCATATAACTTTAATTCAAAAGATGAAAGGGGAAGAATTCTTGAAACATTTCTACTTCTCATAAATGACTATCATAAATTCATAATCAAACAACTAATTTGTGTGAGGACAAGACTATCTATGAGGACTGAGGAGTACATCCTTAATATTCAAAAAGAAATTTGATCATTTTTCTATAACAACTAAATAATATATACAAGTTTTTGAGACAATCTCTTCTCCTCATCCATATACGTTTTATGACTATTACGACATTATTAGTTCATATGTCTTTAGAGTCTCCAGAAGAACCGGTCAATTGAAGATATAGAACAACTAAACAGTTAAGAAACAACACCATAGGGGTTGTGGCGTACTGGTTAATACCCTGTGGGATGTGGTGGCATATCTCATCTATCCGGGGTTTAAATCCAAGTGTACGCAACAATTTTGGTCACTGAGTTATTAAGGGCTAATGTCTTAGGTTATAAGTTGTCGGGATTGATTTAGGCATATATCAAGATACTCTTCTAAAAAGAAAAACAATTAAGAAACAATGTCCGAGATGAAGAAATAGTTATAAATGGAGAAAAAGAGCGGGCAAGAATCATTGTTGCTTGGATTGAATAGTTTCGTTATGTGTGGTCGTCTTATAAATTACAACCCTCTAAAGTTTGAGACATTTACAATTTCAAGCCCTCTTTTTCTCATATTTTGGTATTTAGACAATTGGAACGGCCGTGCTAGTTACCAAAAATGGAAGAGTATTTTGTGTAATATTTTCATATGTGAGCTACTCGATACAAAAATAATTGGAATCAACTTGATGTGAACTGAGCTTAGCTATTTGAGTAAGGTTTCGAGTCGAGTTAGAGTTTTAAAATACTCCGCTCGACAGGCTCACGAGTCTTATCGAGCTTGTAGTATATTTCCATTTTTACCCTTTCGTGCATAAACAAATTACATTTGTACCCCATAGTATTATACTATCGAGCTTTTGTCTTTTGACCTTTTGAACTTGTATTGTTGTAGCAAATTATTAATTGCCACTCGAAAAGTTGAAATCTAGTTCACGATTTGATTTGTACATATGCTATTGTTGTATTTTATTTAATGATTTTACCCGAGTCGAGTCGAGCTCGATAGTGTCGAGTATATATTCAGGTCGAGCTCGAGCTTGAAAATTAAAGCTCAACCCAGCTTAAGTCGAGCTTCGAGTATTGGAACCTAGTCGATCTCGACTGCTCGAGCTTGGCACAGTGTTGGCTCAAGTCAATTCGATTACACCTAACAATATGTTAAAAAATATACAACTTTTTAAGACACTCACTTCTCTTCATCGATAACAAATTTTATGATTATTACATCGTTAATAATTTAAAACTGTTTAAAGTCTATAAAAACGGGTTAACTGAAGATACTAACAACTAAACTATTAAGATACACTCAAACTATATTTTGGTGTTTAAAAAAGAAATAGTTAATTATAAAAAAGAAATAGTTAATTATAAAGACGGCAACCCTACTAAGTTTGAGGCATTTACAACTTCACCCCTTTTTTTCTTCGTATTTTGGTGTTCAGAGTTTTGGACGGTCGTCGTTGGTGGTCTTACTAGTTTTGAAAATGATATTTATATTTTGTCTAACATTTTTTATATTGAATTAAGAATTTGGTGCATAACACTAGAAGTCTAGGATAACCATTTTTAGGTCATTTTGATTATATATTTTTATTTTTCTTTATATACTATTTAAACAAATTATATTTATTCTATAATTGTAATAACACATAATACACGATTGCCTTCACAGGTGGAGCTAACAGTGGACCACCTATTTTAGCCGAGCGTACATTTAAAATTGATCGAGATTTGTAAAGACATCTGATGTGTTTTAAAGCTAAGTTATATGGTTTCGAGAGATTTTTTTTTTTAGTTTTTCGGTTAATTTCAAGGAAAGGTTTTTTAGGTTTTTCTTGGTTAATTTGATAAACTCCTTAGTTTTTCAGTTTTATTTCGAAAACTTTTTTTTGTTGATACTCATTGTATTTTCAAATACTCTGAAGCACCGTTCAAAGTTTAATAAATGCATTTATATATATATATATCCAAAAATGATTTACTTTCAGGAATTGGTTGAACCGATACACATGACCTTATTTAGACCATAATATATCCGATCCTATATGGAGCTCAGTCGCCCAATTTTGCTCGAATATATAATACATCTTTTTATAATTTTATTTTATTTTAACGAGTTAGGCTATGTTTGGCAAGCGTAGCTTATAAGCTAGCTGGTAGCTGATAAGCTAGCGGATAGCTGATAAGCTAGCTGTTGATTGATAAGCTTGCTAGTAGCTGATAAGCTAGCTGTTGAATAAATTATGTTTGGCAAAAAACTAGTTTATGAGTATGTAAAATGACCAAAAAGGGTATATTTGAATTTAATAATTAATATTAATAAGGGTATAATTGGAAAAAAACTACAATAAGCTCCTCATAAGCTACTCAAAGTAGCGTTTCAAAAAGCTAGCTTATAAGCTAGCTGATAAGCTAGCTTCCTGGTACATGTTTGGATGGACTAGCTTATAAGCTAGCTTATCAGCTAGCTTATCAGCTAGCTTATCAGCTAGCTTATGCTTGCCAAACAAAGCCTAAATGATGTATATTCTTGTATCACTTGAATATTATATTAATAAAATAATAAAATCAAAATAAATACGCGTAAATTAATATTTCCACGAGGAAGTAATATGTGGCTTTGAAGATATACATTTTGGTATTTGTCGGATTCTACAAACGTCAATAAAACCGACCTATTTTTCCGGAGATTGCTTCTACGCCTCTATCCTCAATTAAAACATGCTAAATTGCACCATTGACTCCCTCAACTATACACTCTTTTTCTAGTTCTCACCCTCAACTTATAACAAAACACAATTACAAACAAAAGTTCAAATTTCATGGAACATCAAAATAATTTATACAAAAATTAAATTTAATGGAACATCAAAATAATTTAAACAAAAATTAAAAAGATCACATACATTAAGGCTTGATATAAATAAGCTAATACATGTTTGAATCAACCATTGTAAGTTGGCTTATTGAAACATTAGTTGGAGTAGCGTTTTAAAAGTTCTTTTTGTAGTTTTTTTAAATTATAGCCAAGGCCACCTGTAGCGCCCTTGGGTGAGGGATTCGGGTTTGGTCTCGGACTACGTGGGTGAAGCAGAACACAAGTATGCCGGTCTCGGGTAAACCCGAAGGGTGAGGCCCTCGGATCTTCACACCTGACGGGTTCCATCCTCTCTCTCTTCCTCTTTCTCTCTCTTATATTAAATATACATATATATCAAAATAAAAGAAAGTGTTTGGCAATACATTTTAGGGTCAAGAGGATAGGAAAGAGAAAAAGTTGATATGACGTTGAAGTGACATAATGATTCAACGGGTTCAGATGATAGCGGTACTCATGGTCTTGTTAATATTAATTATAATACCACAAGATACCTTTTTGGTCATTTTACATATTCATAAGCTAGTTTTTGTCAAACATAATTTATTCATAAGCTAATTTATCAGCTACAACTTATCTGTCAAAAGCTAGCTTATCAGTTATCAGCTAACTTATCAACTAGTTTGCCGAATACAACCACCTTCTAAAGTCTTATATTTCCCGTCTAGCTTCCAAACACAACCACCTTCTAAAGTCTTATTTCCTGTCTAGCTTCCAAACACAGCCACCTTCTAAAGTCTTATTTCCCGTCTAGTTTGCTAAACAAAGCCACCTTTTAAAGTCTTATTTCCCTTCTACCGCATTCTTATTTGTCCAATTTTGAAACAAAAGTTTAATTGACACAACTTACATATACACCCCTTCATCTTTTAAAAACTACAATGAGACCCCCTGTAACGTGGTGAATCCTGGGCCATGGAAGATGTCAGCTTCACCGAACTTTAGGCAACCTTCTTTTTAACGCCACGCTTCAATTTTCAACACGCCATCTTTAATTCCGTTAGCTAGTTATGCCAATCTTCAAGCCTTCTTCATCGAATCTTAAACTCACACCTTCTTCACTTTCTATTCTTAGTGTGGTCTGTGTGAAAGATTCATCCAACATATTTCCAAACTCATAAAAAACTTACCAAATTTAGAAAGAAGAATTAATTAATGGCTTCTTTGATCCTACCCACAAAGCAAAACCCACCATCATCTTCTTTTTTGCAACAAAACCCTCTCTTTTTCTGCAAAAGAAGAAGAATCTTGAAGAAGAATAGATCCATAGTTCCTGTAAGTTGATAAAGATTGTTGATTTCTTTGTTTTTTCTTTGTGGGTGTTGTTGATTTGTGTTTCTTTTGGGATAATTTTGATGGGTTTTTGTTTTTGGTTGTGGGTTTTGATGGGTTTTGGTTGATTAGGTTGCAAGATTGTTTGGGCCTTCAATCTTTGAAGCTTCAAAGTTGAAAGTTTTGTTTTTGGGAGTTGATGAGAAGAAGCATCCTGGGAATCTTCCAAGGACATATACACTTACACATAGTGATATAACTTCTAAATTGACTCTTGCAATCTCTCAAACCATCAATAATTCTCAGGTAATTTGGTTGTTTTTATGTTCTAATTTGAGAACCCCATATGGGGTTATTGGATTGTCTTTGTTGGTTAATTGTTTGATCTTGTTGAGTTTTTAGTTTCAATTGTATAAAAGAAATATTGGATTGTCGTACTAAAACCATGGGATGATTGGATTCAAATTTGAGAACTTTAGGCTATTAAAACTATGGTTAGTGGTGTTAAAAGAGACCGTTGGATCATGTAAATCAGTTTAACCATACGGTTTTTGGCGGTTTGGTAGTGTAGTTTGTATGGTTTGAAAATAGCTATAATTGTAAGGTTTGATCTTCTTTGTGGTTTGATCATTTTCATTTGGCGGTTTAATTGATTAGATAAATGCTAATAAGGTGCGCTCGAACAATAGAGTACATAAGTGGACTAAGTAAGAGCTCCCCTTTGCGCTCTAGGAAGCTACTTTTAACTACCGCACAAAGAGTCCCCCTACTATAAACCATAAACCCTAGTTAGCGGCTCTCTACCCCTCTCGTCCTCCCTCCTCAACCATCCCACTTCCCTAACCCAACTACAATAGCCCTTATCTGCAATAACTCGTCTTACATGGATATAAATTGTGATTTGTTAGCTCCTTATAAGCTCAAGTTGTAGGCTACCAATAACTTTCACCATGATTTTAAATAGAAGTTATTGGGCCGTGTTGTTTTGGGCTTTGGGGTGTGATATCATCCTTACACACACACACACCTCCACATTCTCCAATAGAGGCCATGTCCTAAAGAATGCCTAAACCATAGCAATGTTTTCTCCCTTAGTTTGTCCAAGATAAGGGCTACTCTTAACTTTGCTCTAGAATATATCTTATTTAGCACAAATCTTTAGTTTTATTTGTTCATAGTTTGAATTTCATAATAAGTCCTAACCTCGAAGACCATCCTGCTTTTTTGTGATCCGGTTTGGTCATTCAATGCTAACATCATGCGGTTTGAAGAAAATTTCTCAAACCACAATTGCGATTTGGTTTGTTAAATAGAGGGTTAGATCGTTTTATATCAAAACGCGAACACCCATTTTGTATATATTAGTCAAAGATTCAACATGAAGAATCAAGATGGGAACTTTTTATTTGATTCAGTATCTTTATATGTATATAATATATTAGTGTTACAGTTGCAGGGTTGGTATAACAAGTTATATAGAGATGAAGTGGTAGCAGAATGGAGGAAAGTGAAAGGGAATATGTCTCTTCATGTTCATTGTCATATAAGTGGTGGCCATTTTCTTCTTGACTTGTGTGCTCGCCTCCGGTTCTTCATTTTCTACAAAGAACTCCCTCTGGTACTTCATCTCTTCTCTTTTTTATACATATATATAGTCAGGTTCAAGGAAAAACCGCAAAAAAAAATTGAAAAACTAAGTAACACCCTAATAACTATTCATATGTATATAAGCACATGTGCATACAAGTAATCTTTTAGTAAATTTTCCAATATTCACATGTACATAACATGCACAACCTTGAGTTACTTAGTATGCACATATGCATATCATACAGAGACGGTTGAATTTTTATCAGGGTGTTCCTCGGTTTTTTTCATTTTTTGGGGTTTTTCCTTTGAACCTCACTTTGTATATATATATATATATATATATATATATTCTTTCTTTGTGAAATAGTTGAATTAATCAATAAACTAAAAAAAGCAAACACTTGCAATGCTTCATTGATGAAGGTATTGAAGGCATTTGCACATGGAGATGGGAATTTGCTAAAGAACTACCCAGAGTTACAAGAGGCTTCAGTTTGGGTGTACTTCCACTCAAACATTCAAGAATTCAACAAGGTAGAATGTTGGGGTCCACTTATGGATGCAGTGGGACCCTTGTCCACTGAATCCACCACCATTGTTGAAGATGAATCAAGCAATTGGGAGATACCTAAGCCATGCCCAGAAGAATGCTCATGTTGTTTCCCACCAATGAGTTCAATCCCTTGGTCTCATGATCTTGTTAGAAGTCAAGATGATGATGGTGTCACCCCAAATGGCTTGCCAGAAAAAGCTTGATCAAGATTTCTTTCTTGGTGTGGGTATTCTTTGTTTATAGGTATATGATGATGAAGATAAAGAAAAATATGTAGTGTTTGTGTATATATATAGCATTTTTATTGGTACCAAAGTCCAAAAATGTTTAAATTCAGGTCAAATTTTACTTGAATGGTTGGGATTTGTTTAAAATAATGTACAAGTGTTGGGTTTAATCCTATATTTACATATTATTTAGTGAAATTAAAATTTAGGATTTGGGATTTTCTGATTCCTTAAAATCCTTGATTTTCTTGATCGCTGTAAGAAGACAAGCGGGTGCTTATAAGTTTCAAAAATTGAAACTAAGTTCGATAATCATCTATAATAAAAAGTGACAAAGATTGTGTCTTTACAGTTGTTTAAAGTTGTATGGTGTGTAGTTGACGTAAGAAGAACAAGCAATTACTTTTATTCTAACATTATCTTGAGTCATGGTCTATACAAATCCGATCATCTCTATAATCTAGAGACAAAAACTTAAGATACTTGAGATCTTTCTATTTAATGTCAAGTTGTTTCATTAATCTATCTCTTTACGTTGATAAAATCTTAGTTTATCCCGACCCCGAAATGCACATACATTTATCATGTTTTGAATTTAGATAAAAGTTCATTAGTAAGTAAAATTAAAAATAGTTATAGTTGAGGAAAAAAAAACACAAAAACTAAGAAACTAGACAAAATAGCTTGGATTGACAACTAATTAAGTGATTGATTATGAGTTGGGTCTAAAAAGACAAGTATTCTGATTTAAGAACATTGCAAAATTTACGTGTCAAGACTTGAATTTAAACCTCCGCTTTCTTTAATAATACTCTTAGCGATGCTTTGCACCTTTCCTTTTGGTTCATTTTATTAAATTCTAGCAAGTATGGTGGCACTTTTGATTATCATTATCTTTTTTACTACATTAAGATAATAAAAAGGTTTTCGTCTACGGTCTATAGATGGATTAAATATGAAGACAAATATAATCCATAAAAACCGGAGAAAAATCACATTAAGTGTGACAATGATCAGAAAGAGATGCAACCAAAAATATTTTTCTTGTAAGAAAATTGAAAACAGAGGGATGGATGAAGGGGATGTTGTTGAACATTTATAAATTTTCATAAAAGATAGAGCATATTTTTCATAAGAAGACAAACATAATTTTCAAATATTATTACCATTGAGCATATTTTAATGTTTACAGACTATTTGAGAATAGGTTCTCAACTTTCCCCCTTTACTTAACTTTATTAGCTATAAATTGATTTTTTTGAATTTTCAAAAGAAAGATATTTATTTTATAGGTAGGTACAGATTATAGAAGGTATCTTTAAAATCACAAGAGAATTAAAGGATGGGAGTATTTCATAACTAAAAGTTAAAAACCTTTCCCTACTATTATTTTTAAATTAAGGAATGTCTTTAATTTTGGGTCTAAACATGGCCCGACTAATCCCCGGCAATTTTGGGGTCTAAACATGGCCCTACTTAAATGTTTCACAAACATGCGTACGGGAAGGCTCAAACTCGATTAGAGCGCTATGAACCTCCCGAGCGATAACCAATCCGCCACAACACTGGAAGACAAAAAATAAGAAATAAAAGAAAGTCTTTAATATTTAAGTTATGGAGTGCCTTCCTTTTTTATCCGGGAAGAAATTTAGGAAACTAGCATAATGTTTTGTTGTCATAAGTTCTATTAATAGCTTAATGAACTAATCAGATTCATAAATTATTCTATCCGTTATACACGATTGTTTAGTGATGATTTAAGGATATATAAAGTGATATATACGTAAAAACTTAAGTTGTTTTTTCTACACTTAAATATAATAACTAAAAAAATACACACTCCTTATATTTATAAGCAAAACTCTTCAACACGAAAATTTTCTTAATAAAAAAAAAACTAAATAACTTCTTATATTCGAATATTAAAATTATTATCTCCATGTGTAATGATGCAAGAAGACTGCAAAAGCCTTCATGCTTCAATTGATTATTATGAAGAAAAAAAATTAGGAAAAAGGAGGAAGCTTTTGGGTTGTCTTTTTGAGTATTGGCAAAGACATCATCATATCCCTAACTTCCATTGCTTTCTTTACATTTCTCAAATAACTTCCATTGTTTAGTAAATAACAAAAAAGAATTTTGTATAATTAATTTTAATTTTAAAACATGTCTAACCTAGTGATAAGGTAACATCCTGGAGGTCAGTGGCGATATCCAGATTATGGGCCTGTTACATCGTGATATCCTTTATTGGGTTGGATTGTGGTCGACAGGGATTAGTCGAGTGCCCTTAGGTCCCGGATACGCCGAGAACGTGTTTGTTTACTTGCCGTTCAAAAAAAAAAAAGAACTTTTAATAAAGTTTGATGAAAATTTTATTAAAATGGTAAACATTAATCTATATATATACAGAAAACTTTACTAAAAAAGACAAGAAATTACAACAAATTCATGTTTATACGAAGTTAATAATCAAGCATTTAGAATCGAAAGTAGAAACTAAATAGATTGTAAGTTTATTGGATCAAGTAATAAAACATCCTATCTAAAAGCATTGTAATAAGTTTATAGAATGTTTTAACAATTTTTTAAAACACTTTTAAACATAAAATGTCCGTTAACTATTTTATAGAACATTATTGAAAAATAACCTATAAACACATTTACTATAGGACTCTTTTCCCATATAGTGTCTTACAAAATACCTTACACCTAGTTTTATACTAAAAAAATCTCATAAAATCATTAAGACATCTAAGGTGTCTTATTTCATTGTTTGATGTTATAAATTTAACTCATATAAATCAATTTATCAATATTTAAACACTTTTAATGTTATATAAAGTTATTTTTGTTGTAATTAATGTTAGATGGTGAAATAAACTTAACAAAATTAAGATTTGATAGTATTACAACAAAGAATTATGGATACAAATTACTATAAACAATTAATTGACCAAACAATTAATCAAACTCACCTAGGAGGTCTAAGATTTTGCTCAATTCTTGGAGTAGTTCTTGTAGCAGAAGCAGAATGAACCCTTATCACATGCCCCACCATTGAAACTTGAAGTGCTTCTTCTTCATAAGCTCTTCTCTCCATCTCCTCTAATCTTGCCTTCTTCTTCACCTTCACAAACATAGCAATCAAAAGCAAACCCACCAAGAAAACCGCGATCGCAGCCCCAACCGAGCATCCAAACGCCACCGTCCACCGTCTCAACTTCTTCCTCACCGGCAACAATGGTGATTGCACCACCAACCCAAAATGCCCATGAGTCATGGCCCCACAAATGTTGGGTGCAACCTCTTTTTCTAGGGTTAGCTTCCCATCACCTCCAAAGGTTGCACACATCTTTATCCGACCATCTAACGTCGAGTTTGTTTTGGACGTGTAGTTAGTGAAATCTATCCGAATCCCGCCTTTTTCCGGGGAGCGAATCTTGACCTCGAATTGCGCGTTGAAGTTCATGTCGTCCCCGGAGTTGTAAGCTTGTATACCTAGTACGGGTGACACAAGTTGATAACCTAGTAATTCGTCGTAGTTATCGTAGTAAATGTTTGACCAATTGTTTCCTAGGTTTTGTGTTACTATGAGGATTCTTTCTATACAAGGATGGACCTCCACACCTACTTTCAAGTGGAATTCTTTGATGGTTGCACCATACCTCTTGAGGCTTCCGCATCGGTACCTTGAGGTATAAACCGTAATGCCGGTGAGATTCGAGGGCAAGTTGATGTTGTATTGTGTGCCTGTTTTGAAGTACTTGTTGTATGATTTGAATGTATAATCTCGGATCACGAGATCGAGAAGTCTTGTGGATTTGATCCCTTGGCCTTCAGTGAGTAATAATCTTGATGGTAAGATCAAGAATAGAAGGAATACCCAAATGAGATTTGAATGATTGGAGCCCATATTGAGATCTTATATATATAGGGATTGATCTTTAGGGTTGGTTTCTTGGATCTTTATTGGAAGTGTTGAAGTTTGTATGGTTTCTTGGATCTTGATTGGGAAGTGATGAAGTTTGTAAGGTTTCTTGGATCTTGATTGGAAGTGATGAAGTTTGTAGGGTTTCTTAGATCTTTATTGGAAGTGTTGAAGTTTGTAGGGTTTCTTGTATCTTTATGGGAAGTGATGAAGTTTGTATGGTTTATTGTGGGTGTTTGGAGAGATGGGCATTGGAAAGCAAAAGGGGGATGGATCAAGAAAGCAAATCTTGAAGAAATATGTTGTTGGTTTCTTTGTTTGGATTTAAAAAGAGGGAAGTAGGGTGGGTTTGTTTTGGGGGAAAAGTTTGATGTTGTGAAAGAGAAGCAAAAAGAGTGGTGGGATGATGAGAAGCAGAGGTTTGGTGTTTGTGTGAATTGAAGATAGAATTATAGTGTGGTTTTGTGGGATCTTGAATGTGAAAAAAGTTGGTTGCTTTTGGAGGGTGTGGGGATGATGAGAGTCACCTAAAGTTTTCTTTTGCATGGATAATATATATGTAAAGAATGTATAGATATAGAGGGTGGTGACATCAATTATTTTTCTTTGCAGAAATAAAGATTGCCAAATCCATAATGATGTTCCAATATATATGAGAATGCTTCAAAGGAAAACCCAAAAAAGAAGATAAAAAAATGGGGGAACACCTTCATGTTATGTTAACTATATATAGAGTTACATTGACATAAACGCATAAGTTCAAAAATAATGTTTGTTAGAAAAAGAAACATTGAAGAAGTATCTCAAATGGGCTTCATAAACCTTCATAAAATTTTACACTATTGAAAGGATATAGTACATGCCAATTTGGAAGGGAAAATCAAGGTTTATGAATATAAGTAGGTTCTTTATTGAAATAGTGGTTAGGAAGGGCTTGGATTAGAAGCGTTTTTAGTATGATTATTTTTTGTATTTATTCGATGAGAAATGTGAGTATGTTTTGTCCACTTTCTCCATCCCCCTTCGTCCTATATCTATACATTTTTTCACACACTCTCTTTCATCTCGTTGAAAGGTAGCATTGCCATATTAGAAAAGGTTGAGGGACCACTTCCGTACTTATGTATGCTATTCGTAGTTCCCTTGCAGAGTAGATGCTTAGCTTATTAGAAACCGAAGGCTGGTTAATACATAGAATTTAGGTAATAAACTAGTTTATGATCGGGATGCAATTTTTATAAATGTATAAAAGAGAAAATTTTGATATGACAAATCAATAATCTTATAGATCTTTAGATAAATTCATAAGCAAAGATGCTTTGTTTTTTTTTTGATACATTAAAATATTGTCAGGTCATAAAAGTTGAAAACAAGAAAAATAATTGAATTGATTAGAGAAGAAATAAAGATGAAGATGTAGGCTTGTTTTCAAGTGAGAGCAACAATTATGATACCCTTCATCATGGTGTCACTTAGGTCAATGGTAATGGACCGTGTCACAGAGAATAATTATTACAATTACTTAAACTAATAATCCACAAATTTATAGTATTAAAAATAATAAAAATCAATATATAATGATTTTTGAGTGACTAAAAGTATCTTTTTTATAAGAAATGGATGCTTCATCAATCAAATGTGTTTTAAATTGTAGGTTTAAATGTATAACGGAAATAAGCAGGGTTTGTGGTGTAAATGTACTATGATTTCTGTTGTATAAGTTTTATATGTAAATCTTGTTATAGGAATTAGGCCATGAGTAGCGGCAGCGGATTGGGAGCCGGTGGGCTCGTCGGCTTCGGCAGGTACCGGTACGTCACCGTCGGGTTGGGATGGCGGGTTGGGATGGCGGGTTGGGAGGGCGATGTGGTGAAGCCGTGTATAAAGCAGACGAGCCCTCTCTCTCTCTCTCTACAATTTACTCTATCTCTATCTCTTTTTATTAAAAAAATTATGTATTGGATATTTGGGTTGGGAGGGTTGGATACTAATTAGAGCCAGAGGGTTAATGGAAGGGTTGGAGAAAAACTGATGTGTTAATGGGGCTGAGACGGTTGGGTACTGATAGCCTTATAAATTTCTATTGAAAATCAAATTTTAACTAAGTATTTTTTTTTTTAAATTTACAAAACTTTCCATGAATTTTGCACTACTTTTGTTTAGTTTTTTTTATTTAATTAAATGATAATGATATATTGATTATTATATATTGAATTTGATGTAAAGGACAGAAATTTGGAAGTTGAGTTCTCTATTTGATGTTTTATAGGTACTTGTGTTTACTAAACTTTTAAATCTTGTTATATATCATTCCAAGACAAATGTGTTTATTTTGACTAATTCTTATAAAGAAAGATGGCTTAAGTTGGTGAAATGATTTGGTGGAGAGGGTATGAGGAGTTTAATGATTATACTTCTCTTCTCCAAATTAAAGTAAAAATAAAATTAAATAAAAACTAAACTACAATTTTGGTCCCTAAGGTTTTGTGAATTTTTTGAAAGTCGAATATAAGCTTCAATAAGTTAAGTTTTTATCCTTTAAGTATGCATTTTGCTTTAAAAGTGAAAGATGGTCACTAACTTTTTCTATTTTGACCGTTAGAGCCAGGAGAAAAATGGTTCAATCATGTTCTAGATCATACATTAAAATATTTCATTAAACCTTAGGGATCAACATTGTACTTTATTTTTATTAGAATCTTTCCAATCTATACAGATAAATTAATCCACACATATTACCTTTTCCATATAGTACTTAATGAAAACGCCCTTAAGTCATATATAGATAAGAATATTTATATAGATTACTCTGTTTATATAAAATGGGATTTTTTTGTTTCGAAAAATGTTTTATATATTGGAAAGATTTTTTTTTTAATTAGGTGGAGCAAGTTTGGAAAACATAATATTGTTTTTATGCATTATGCTTTCTTAAAAACTTACTGAATAAGTCATTTTCTATTATATCAAACATATATAATGGAACAAACAAATTATGAATTTTATTAAACTCATTAAGTTGCTAACTAACAAATAAACCATGTCTTTAATTAATTAATAACAGGTTATTCTTAAACCAACTTAGAATGTTTCATATTTGGGCCTTTGGACCCAATTTATTAATCATCCCCACAACAAAGTTTCGACAAATAGTAATTGGAACTTGCCAACAAACACTATATATTGTTACAAAAAATTACTTTTGAAGTGTAGCTAAGAGAAAGATTTTCATTCATACCAATTACATAATAGAACTATATAATAACAAGAAAAAAGCACATTATTTTTGGTTCTTTTAACAAATTCTTCCGGACACATAAAACTTGTATAACTCAAAAGGCGAAAAAAAATACCGAAAATAGTTTGCAAAATATCAATAAGGCAGATGGATTAGTGAAAATTGACATTGGCTTGGTATGTTAAGCCAAGGTTCCAGTTAGCCGGGGCAACATTGTAAGCAGTTATGGTTTGTTTGGTGGTGTACGATGTTAGCCTAAAGGAGAGGGCTTGACCACGAAGGGTCGCAAAAGCCTGATACGAGGCTCCCCAGTTATGGCTCATGCTAATCCAAGCCGTCTTGGTTCCTTTCACCCACATGCTTCGGATATCACCCGCACCACCCACATTCATCACATATACTAGCAGCCAGTACCCATTGCCCTGAAAAGAGAATCGAACACCACCTTTCCTAACACAAGGTACCCTACATCAAAAAGGCATTTTAGTCAATACCGCATTTTACACATTAATATTCCAGTGTTTTTTCAAGATTCTTTAAGACATTGTTTTATATATTTAAAGCCAGAGCAACATAAAAAAATGTTTCCAATTGAGAACTCATTTAAGGTTGTTTTTACATATGTACCTGCGGTACATGACGGGGACGATGCCAGCTTTCCATTGAGCAATCTGCATGAAAGCAGGCTTCGCCATGTCGAAATGTGTTCTAGGTGGGTTGCACCATCCGCCATTGTTGGAATCCTGGGACCAATTCGGGGGGCAGAGGTTGGTGGCAGTGACAGTAGCGATACCTCTGGAGCACCATGGAGATTGGACACACCTTATCTGGTAGCACTGTCCACATGCATATCCATCCCTGAAGATAGTTGAGCTCAACGCCGCTGTATTGGTGCCGTATCCGTTGGTCACCAAGTTCCCATACCCACAAGCACCTCCTGATCGACATATTATCGTTAATTAACTAAGAATAATTAGGATTTAATTACAAAGTCATTTTACAATTATCGACGTACCCATGGTGGAAGACGCGGACTCATCGCCGTAAAAGGTGGCATGGGCAAGAGTCCATGGACTCGGACGATAAACAATCGGTGCACGAGGAACGGAATACGCAGCTTGAACCGAAACCGAACCAAATAAAACGACGATAAGAGAGATGCAAAATACATATGAATGATGAAATGAAGCCATTATATTGTTTAATTTGCTTTGGCTTTGATTATGTTAAGAGACATGCATTTATAAGACCCAAAACGTCCCTTGCAACAACAAAAAAAAAAAAAAAAAAAAAAAAAAGAGTGGGTTTCACGAAGGTTGGGTTATTACAAGTATTAAGTCAAATTTGCATTATATTATATTATATTGTATTCTTTGAAAATGGGAGTAGCATATGTTTATATTATTTTTAGATGCAATTGAGACTTGTATGTTTAGGCAATAAGGGTTTGTAACTTTAGTGATATAACGTGCTAGCAGGTTTTATTGTTATTTATCATTATTATATTGGGTGACGATTTCCCTTTTTGGCTAATTTATATAGTCATATTTTTAATGAATTACCAAGTGTAGAATTTAAGTACAACACCATTTCTTTATCATATCTTATAATCTTCGTGTTCACGGCTAATCAATTGATAAAATGGTGGGTTGTTTTGTTTTGAACACGATGGTATCAGCTGCTGAGTGAGCTAAAAAATATTTTTCTTACAATGGTATTTTAGAAACGGATTCTATACTAACTTCTTTTGTAACACGATATTTGATTTTTGTTACAATTTTAGTATATCATATAATTTAAATTGTTTAATACTAATGACTTATTGAGTAATAGTAAGTAACATACGTGTGTATGTGTGTGTAATCTATATGTGATTTAAAGATTTGTCGACATTAGTCATGCTTTAAAAATGTCATTGCCTTGTCATGGCTTCTAAATATGCTTAAAGTTTGACCTTGCCGACACATCATTTAGTACCTTGGTCTTTGCAATAACAAAAAAAAAAAAATAACACGATTTTTCTGACCCGATAATGCTTCTGGTTCAAGATGAATTTTATACGTTTCTTATATCTCATATATAAGCATTGTGTGAGAAGTTGAGTTAACGGTGAGAAATATGAGAATTGAATCCAAACCTTTGATCATTTTTTATCTCATTCACTCCCATGAGTTGTGCCTTGTAAGAGAATTAATCCGGTGCATATGGGTACATCTATCTCGATGTATCTCCTCCTAATATGCGTTCACTTCTCATCTAATGATTGATAATCATTTCTCATGCTTCTCACGTTAACCTCAAAATTCTCAACAAAACCCAACCCTATATACTTTTGTGTCATACATGGATTCCAAATATGTGAATAGGCCTACTTAGTGCAATCAAACAGGTCCAAAAAAAAGAATCGATTAGGATCCAAATTAGTTAGATAATTTTACCTTCATACTTTTTTTAAGGTGAGATAGTAACTCGTAGGCAAAAGAGTCAATAAAAACCGATTATTGTTGTTCAAAATACACAACAAGATTATGATAAAATTATCACAACATCAAATATGACACTAATTATTAGGATTAACTTCCGACAACAATGGTTTGTTTGAAAAAAAAGCTTTTAAGTTCCCAATAACTACATCTCTCAATGCTTCAAACGACTCAGTCGTAAAAACTGCTTTGTGCGGGGACAAAACAACGTTGTCCATCGTAAATAGCTCCTTTGGCACCTCAGGTTCTTTTTCATACACATCAAGACCCGCTCCTCCCAACTCACCTTCAACCAACAACTTCACTAGTTCCTTCTCATCCACAATGGCCCCACGCCCAATATTGACGAGAATGCCTTTCTTCCCCATTGCCGTCAAGACTTCACGATTTACAACGTGGTGTGTTTTATCGGTCAACGCGCAACACAAGATGAGAGCATCAGTGGCTGTTGCAAGTTCAAGAACAGTGGGATAGAACAGATAGGGGATATGTGACTTCTTGTTTCGTGAGGTGTAGGCAATGGTGCACCCAAATGGCTCTAGTCGTTTACTGACCATCATGCCAATACTTCCGAGCCCAACTATTCCCACTCGTTTTCCCCCTAACTAACAAACGTAGCTTGTTATCGACTAGTGTTGTTAAAACAAGGTAAATGAAAACAATGTAACAGTTGTGATCCAATAAACTCCAAATCAACATATGCATTTCATTAATAATTTATAGAGGAAAATCTAAAAAAAAAACCAATGAACTATCAAATTTTGAGCGATTAAATCGCTAATGATTTTGAGCAAATAAATTATTAAAATTTCTATAATTGAACAAAAATAAATTCTTAAACTTGAAAAAATCAAACAAATAAATCGCTGAATTTACTAATACATAAAAAGAATTCAGTTGTTTCTATTTTAAAGGTTCAGCTTACTCAACATTTTTTAACCAATAAATAATTACACTTATAAAACAAATTTCATGTATCAATAGAAAGGTATCACAAACTAAGAAAATGTAAAATACAACATTTTCTGTTAACCATCATTAAGTTTTCATATTCAAATGATAATCATAGGTTTTTGTTATGATTCTGTTATTATCATTTGAATCTAAAAAACATATAAATATTAGCTTTTTTGTAACCTTTATTTGAATAAGAAAGAAATAACGAAAATGGTATCTTTTTGTTTGTTTATTATAGTTTGTTTATGATATATTAATACGTTGAGAAGGAAAAAAAATATATGCTCGTTTAAAAACTTAAAGAGTCTATTTATTTGATTTTATAATTTTCAAAATTTTGTTTATTCGTAATATTATGAACCTTTCCGTAACTAAATTTATACGATGATTTTTAAATAAACAAAAAAAAGAGTTCGTTAACTCATCATTTTAAAAGAATGTTACCATTTAATTATTTTGTGTTCAATATACAATTGAACACTTTGTAAGTTTTAACATAATACCATTATGACCAGTTATAATCCGTTTTCCCGGTTTAATGTATTACGTGGCAATTACTTAACACACATGGCAAATGATGTGGCAATGACATGACGTGTTGTTACCCCCATGTCATTGCCACGTGTATTAAGTAATTGACACGTAATATACCAAACCGAAAAAATGGGTTATAACTTATAACTGATCATAATCATATTATGTAAACACTTACAAAGAGTCTAATTGTATATTGAGCATAAAAAATAATTAAATAGTAACATTTGTTCAAAATGGTGAATTTTAACCCATAAATCAATGATTATGAATTAATTGAAGTGAGAAGACAAATTTGCCAAGCTAACCATCTTGAAATTGATTATTGGCCTTCTAACCAAACTCTCTTTCACTTTGCACTCTATGGCCACAAGATTCCGTTAAAAAACCTAGTTAATTTTTTTTTGCGAATTAACTTAATTAGATCCGGTAAAAGACAACAAAAATTAACTAAAACCCCGAGATTCCGTTAAAAGTGTTCGTTAAAAACATTTTTAACAGAATCTCCAAGATTCCATAAAAAATGTAAGTTAAATTCACTAAAAGACAAAATGGTCTTTTAACTTACTCTAGGAGATTCCGTTAAAAGTGTTTTTAACGGGCATTTTTAACTTACTCTTTTAACAGAATCTCGGGGTTTTAATTAATTTTTTTGTCTTTTAGTGGATCTAGTTAAGTTGGTCTGCAAAAAAAATTTAACTAAGTTTTTTAACGGAATCTTGTAGCCATACAGTGCAAATTGAGAGAGGGTTTGGTTAGGAGGCCAATAATCAATTTCAAAATGGTTAGCTTGGCAAATTTCTCGACGTAAATAGGATATATATATAGAAAGCTCCATTAATGGAAACTAGAAGGTGATGAAATTCTTTTTTATCATATCAGATCGATAAATTCGATGATGGCTTATTGAACAAGACATAAAAATTAACATGCATACCTTATTTCCAAGAGGATACTCGCGGTTGACGGGCCACAATCCGGTGCGAACGCACCTATCGGCGGCCGAAACACGTCGGAGAACGTCCAGCAACAGCGCTACAGCGTAATCGGCAACGTCTTCTGAGAAGGCGTCGCCGGCGCCGGTGACTTTGATATTCCGGCGACGGCACTCCGCTAGGTCAATATGGTCAAGGCCAGCTGACGTTCCGATGACGATTTCAACGGAAGGATACTGATCTAGGTGCTCAGATTTAAGCGGAGTCGAACCTAACACGACTACGGCCCGAGCGGATGGTCTGTGAATCGAGAATAACGAATCCGAAGCGTGGATCAAGTTGACGGTCTCCGAGATAAACTGAAAGAATGAGAGGTTGGGGATAGGGATGTAATGAACGATTGCGATAGGTCGGTTGTCGTTACCGTTGGTGGCGGTGGTGGTGGGTGGTGGTGGTGGTGGTTGTTGTGAGTCCTCCATTGACGAAGATGGTGGGATAGAGAGAGTGTTTGTTCTCTTTTTGTTTTTTGAAGT
The DNA here is from genome assembly GCA_030169165.1 of Centaurea solstitialis. Lineage (NCBI taxonomy): Eukaryota > Viridiplantae > Streptophyta > Magnoliopsida > Asterales > Asteraceae > Centaurea > Centaurea solstitialis. The sequence continues at coordinate 81,101,013 of CM058044.1, forward strand.
GATTTTTTTTTTCTATAACTTTAATTAATATCTTTTTTCAATTTGTTTGTTAAGATGCTAATTTTGTTTTTAATATTTAGCTTCTAGAATAGGAGTAAATCGTTATTTTTCCTTATGGTTTTCTTTCTCTACTTCGGCTTCGGTTGGCTTCTCAGTTTGGGCGGTGGTTGTGTGGTTTATCTCTCGTAAATCATCGGTCAAGTCTTGCAAATCTAGCCACTTGCCGGTTTTTTGGTGCACGTAGTTAGCTCTTTTCTTTTGTCGATATGATATGTTGCTGTTTTCGGTTATTAAGGGTTGCTATCGTTTTCTTTGTTGGTATTGCATGTTGTCACTGTACGTGGTAGTTTGATATTTCAATAAAATCTTTCCTTTGTTGTTCCGTTTTTTTTTTACCATTTTATAATATTTTTGGTTTACTTGTAACTGTTGTTACTTTTTTTTGTTAAGTCTGATTAAACATGAGATATTTAAGTTATTTTAAACATTTCTTTTGTCAGATCCATCGTCAATTGCCAATAGGCTTGTAGCCAATTGACATTTGGAGTGTTTATAAGGTGTCCCTCTCTCCTTATGGTTGTGGGTTCGAGTCCCATTGTAGAGAGTGGTGTAAATATAGGAGTAGGATAGTTGGGTGTATCAGTGTATGTGTAATCTCTTGTTAAAAAAAAGATCCATCGTCAATTGGTTATCTAAGAGACGTTTTCGTCATTAAACTTTGTTAAAAATGACTACAGTGTTCTCATTTACTAGATTTAATGGAAAATATCAACGGTCTATATAACCAAATTCACTGTAAAATTGAGGAATCAAATCCAAGTTTATAAACAGAATCGTTAAAATGAATAAATATTATGGACCAAAGTGAAGTTTACTTTAAAAATAATTTTATGATTTATCCTTTATTTTTGAAAATTTTATAGGAATGGAAATATCAACTTACATTTCCTATAACATTATTTGATTTTAATTTTAAAAGAATTTACTAAAATATGCTATCAAAGACTAAGGTGGTGTTTGTTTTTCTTCAAAAGCGCTTCAGAGCCTCTTTTTGCTTTCCCCCGCAGCACACGCGCAGCACTTTCTTGGCGCAGCTTGTTTGTTTTTTTTTTCCCCGCAGCACTTCCAAGTGCTGTCCGTGTGCTTCTTGGCGCAGCACTGGCCCAAGTGCTTTTCCCCACAGCACTTCCAATTCCTTTGCTTCCCATCTATTTTTTTTATATACATTTTTTTATATACATTTTTTTTAACATATACATTTTTTTTATACATTTTTATCTATTTTTTTAACATCTATTTTTTTTTACATTTTTATCTTTCCCCACATCTATTTTTTTTTATACATATTTATCTATTTTTTTATACATTTTTTTATACATTCTTTGTTGACTTTATTAAAAAAATTGTTAACATGATTAAAAAATAAATTATATAAATTACATTTTTTGTGTCTGCAGATGTAAAAAACAAACAGTCTTTCCCACAGCAGTCTACAGAGGTTGGGACCACCTCTTCTGCCACAGAGGTCTGCAGATGTGGTCCGCAGCACACAGCACTTTTACCTCTTCAAAAACAAACGCCACCTAAATGTAGCAAATAGACCTATGGCCATTCACTACCGATGACCCGAGTAGCATCGGGTAGCATGAACCCGTCAGGTTCCATCGGAAACACCGTCCTGGACCCTTCGGGTTCCATGCCAACAGTTCTGCCAAGCCGAAGACCACCACCACACCCCCCACCCCTACCCCTAATTAATAGCCAATGATGTGTTTTCATTTTATTTATTTATTTAAAAATTGATGTTTTTAGGTTCGTTGGGTTGGCAGTGGATGGATTAGGTTGGTTTGGGTAAAATAATGGAAAACTGATATAACGCTGATATGATAGTTGGGTTCATTGAATTCATTGGGTTAATAGTGAATGGCCTTGAGATGAAAAATGAAAACTATTTAGCCTCACATAAAATTTATGAATAAATGATTGTCTAATAAAAAAGGATCGTTATTCGACTTTGAGAACAAAAAAGCAAAGATGATGACAGATTAATGTCAATTTCATCAAAAATAAAATATAATTGATGTGATATTGCGAATTTTGTTGGCTCAATAAACAATGAATCTCAAGTTTCACATTTTAATAAACTATGAATATCAAGTTTTAATGGTTATTAAATATTTTTTTTTTGTTTTTCCATATTCTTTAATTCCATTAGTATCACATAACTTTTTGGTTGTATGGTTTCGTTGTTAAATCAATATCATGGCATCTTTTTATTATCTCACATTTAGACCATTATCAACTTTTTAAACCTCGTAACACAATCTTTTAATTCTCTATATTTTTTTAATATGTTAAATATAAAATATTAAGGAGGGAGAAATAGGGAGAAAGAGAGAAAAGAGAGAAATTGAGCAGGCTTGGGAAACCGTTTGGGAAACCGCCGAGAAAGGGCGAAACGCGGTCGACAACGTTGTGTGGTATGCACGGCCTAAGTTGTATAACATGATAACTAAAATGTAAAATGAAAGAAGCAATAACAACTTGGGTTTGAGATTTGGAGTTATGCGGTTTACAGTTAAAAATAAAATAAAAATGATAGTCATTATCAAATGTCTATCTGGCAAGCGTTCAGAGGTGTCATTTACCTCATCGAGGAAGCATTTTGATGACCAAAAATTTTACTCTGTAAGGAGTGAGAATTGTTTCTAGTGAGAGAGAGAGAGAGAACTCTTACTCTGTTTGGGATTGCGATGGTTCCAAGGCACCAGGTCCAGATGGACTAAATTTTCACTTCATCAAAAAGTTCTGGGATGTGATGGGTGACTCCTTCTTTCAAGCGTTTAAATACTTTGAACGGAATGCGAAGCTTCACAAAGGATGCAATGCCTCCTTTCTGGCCTTAGTACCAAAAAGAACAGACCCGCTAGAAATTGGTGATTACAGACCCATTAGCCTCCTCGGGTGTTCTTATAAAATTCTAGCTAAACTTTTAGCTGCTAGACTAGTAAAGGTCTTACCCAAGTTAATAAGCGGCAATCAATCTGCCTTTATCCCTGGCCGCCAAATCTTGGATGGAGTCCTTATAGCAAACGAGTTGGTCGCCTATGCTTCAAAGGAAAATTTGAAACTTTTGTTGTTCAAAGTTGACTTCGAGAAGGCCTTTGACTCTGTGAACTGGAATTTTTTATTTCATATTATGGAGCTTATGGGGTTTGGTTCTAAATGGATCTCTTGGATTCGAGCTTGTGTTTCTTCCGCCTCTATTTCTGTCTTGGTGAATGGTGTCCCAACTAAGGAGTTCACCATGGAGAGGGGTCTTAGGCAAGGGGACCCTCTCTCTCCTTTTTTGTTCCTTATCATCGGAGAAGCTCTTCAAGTAATGACTTTAGAAGCCTGCTGTAAAGGGATGTTTAAGGGTCTTTATCTTTCTAGCTGCAACCGTAATCTCTCGCTGCTGCAATTTGCCGACGACGCCCTTTTTCTCGGGAAATGGTCTAAAAGTAATGCCATCAATCTTACTAAATTACTAAAATGCTTCTTTGATGTCTCAGGTTTAAGACTGAATATCTCTAAAAGCTCGGTCTTGGGTGTCGGTGTCCCAAATACAGAAGTTAATGCTCTGGCTAATGAATTGGGTTGTAAACTCGCGTCACTCCCTATCTCATACCTTGGTCTTCTGGTGGGAGAAAATATGAAGCGTAAGGCCTCGTGGAAGGTTGTGCTAGACAGATTTAATAAGAAGCTATCGGTATGGAATTCAAGGCTTCTCTCAATAAGCGGAAGGTATACGTTACTCAACTCGGTGTTAACTGCCCTTCCGCTTTATTTCTTCTCAATATTCAAAATTCCGGAAGGGGTTTTAAATCAACTTGAAACCATCAGAAGACGGTTCTTTTGGGGTCAGAAAGAAGGTGAAACCAAAACCAATTGGGTGGCGTGGAGCAAAGTGCTAAGTGACAGATCAGAAGGAGGATTGGGAGTTCAAAGCCTTAAAGCAAAGAATCTGGCACTTCTTTCTAAATGGTACTGGAGGTTTTTAACCGAAGAGAATTCAGCTTGGAGGGATGTCATAACTGAAATCTATGGTGATAACGGTGGCTTTTTTAATGATAATCGAAGGTGGGGTAATACCATCTGGTCTTCTATTATTGTTGGATGCAAACAGATCGAAAATATGGGAATCAATTTCTTCTCATCCTTCTCTAAGGCAGTGGCAAACGGTTCAAATGCTTTGTTCTGGGAAGATCGTGCTGTTGGGGAGGGAACTCCTCTAATGGACCTTTATCCACGGTTATTCAATTTGGATATCGAAAAAAAAAGCGGCTTTCTGTAATAGATGGGTCTATTTGTCCGACTCTTGGCATGGCCTTTGGAATTGGAGATCCAGTCCCCGGGGCAGAACTCTAGAGGAACTAAATGAGATGATTGCACGGTTAAAGAATTCGAGTTTTAAAAGTTGTGGTAGAGATCAATGGTCTTGGGAGCATTCCAATGGTATTTTCTCAACTAAGCTGATGTCCTCGTTAATACAAACAAGGTTGCTGGAAGGTACTTCAATTTCACCATCTCCTTTCTGGAACACCTACACTCCTATTAAAGTCAGAATTTTTATTTGGAGACTTTGGAACAAAGGGCTGGCCACTAGGCAAAACCTGATTAATAGAGGGATTGGAGTCGGATCAAATGCTTGTATCCTATGCAACTCCCAGCAGGAGAGTGAAGATCACCTCTTCCTTCATTGCCAGGCTACTGAAATTATTTGGAGAAAGGTTTGGGCCTGGTGGGGAATCTCAATACCCCGTTTTGACTCCCTGGAAGCTACGAAAAAAATGTCTTTCTTTTCAGGGCAGAAGGAAAAGTGGAACAAGGTATTTCAAGGCGTGTGTTTTATAACGCTATGGCATATTTGGAGATGGAGAAACGAGATCCTCTTTTCAGTTAGTGACGAAGAAAGAGCCAAAGTAAGGAATGTGGATCTTTTCCCTTTGATTACCAATTCTTCGGCTTTATGGTTGGGAAATAGGAACCCAAGTTTGAAGGTGAACTGGAGTGCTTGGAACCGTGATCCTTCCAACGATCCGGGTTGATCGTCCCCTCCTCTTTTCCCTTGGCGGTTGGTTTTTTCGTTTTTGGTTTACTTTCTTTGGTTGTTGTTCTTGGCTTTTTGTCCCTTGTACTCTGTTTTGTTGCGTGGTGTCTCTTTCTTGGAGACTTTCTTGCTTAATAAAACTTCTTTTGAGTTCGCTAGTCGGGGTGATGGCCTAGCCGAAGCTCCGCACTAGTGTCCTCTCTTTGCCGTTCAAAAAAAAAAAAAGAACTCTTACTCCGTCAACACTTATCTGGTATGAGACACTTGAAGGCTACTAATCCATTTTGATCGAGAATGTTATTCGATAAAGTAAAGGTGATGACTTTTGTTGGTAATTAAACAGTTATTCAATAAGTATTTGGTAAACGATGTCTTAGTCTATCCATTGGTTTTTGATGGGCTGTAATGAGTCACGAGCAACCTTAATGGTTGTAATGTTTTTTACTGATTGCAATCAACAGGGAACTCAAGATTAGTCCCTAAGCAGGTACATCTTTAAGGTGGATCAAAGTTTCATAAAGTCGTTCAATATGTTTGTAGTTGAATTCCGACGGTTCAATCAAACTTTGAATTATTTTGGTGATTTTGAGGGATTTTGAAGTTTTTGGTTGATTTCGAGGGATTTTTTTTGTTGATGTTTCTTCTATCATCCCGGGTTACCCCTCTAATTTTATTGGATGCACTTTTCATACCCCCCCCCAAAAAAAAAAAAAAAAAAAAATTCTACTTACAAACATAATGTAGTGATCTTATCAGGCTTTCATAAAAAGAAAAAACTATGTTTCTGATTCTGAAACAAAGGATTTTGTGTGTCAAGATTATATAGATGATAGATTTGGAATTTACAAGATTGACACGGTGCTAGAAAACCAAGCTGGGAGCCCACGACACGAGGTACTCAGCCACGGTGCGAGGACACCTGGGGTGGTGTTTGAGTACACCCGAGTCGTCTCATGCCGCATCCCGGGTCTTCACGGTTCAATCCCACGCTACCATGTGGCACCCGAGTTGCCACGTCAGCTTTTCTTTATTGAATTTTTTAGATCCTTGTTGCATTTGCATGCTTGCCCCTCATTCTTCTCCATCTGGACCACCAAATTAAAAACCATAAGATTCCACATGGGACCCCACTCGGAGCTTCATAGATTATCCATTGAGTGTGGATTGTAACATATCTTGATGAGTTATCAAAAAACCTTATTATGTATAATGTATAATATACTTGGTCATATTAAGTTTTTATTCATAGCGTATGTGTATTTGTATGGCTCATCATATAGGCACTTGTATGAATATTTGGTACATGTATTTCATTATCATCCATAGTGCATACGTTTGTATCTTAAATATACATGTATATATAAAAACATGCAAGCATAGATATGTAGTAATTAGTAATTAGTAATTAGTAATCACATATACATACTAGCTACATACACAATTACATCTTCATGTGTAAATAAATACATATACATATCATATACACACATACATATATGTAATGTGTGTGAATTTTTATTTAAGTGATTGTAATAACTCATGATTGAAATTTAAAAAAATATTAGTAAGATTTTAATAGAAGTTGTAAGTATCCAACTTCATAATCTAATCTTTTTTCTCTATTAAATAAAGTAAATTGCATATTTTAGATTGTAAAATCATATATAAAACCTTTAAATTAATACTCAATATTGAATGTTAGGCAACAAAATTCAATTATTAGGGTGGTTTGTTGATTTCCGATCTGTTCTTAAGGTTTTTACAAACAATTATATGGATAACATGATATTTTATATAAGGTCACCATAATAACATGGTTTCCGGTCACAAGTTGAGTTATGTGCGAGGCTTAGTTCTTCGATTTCCAAATTTGTGGGTATGAAATATGAATGGAATTTGATACGTTCTTTTAAGGTTTTATCTCTTTGAACAGTTGGCTGACAACCCCACTCCTCAATCCCACTTATTCCTCTCACGATCGAACAGGTCCAAGAAAAAGAACCGATTAGAGTCCAAATTAGTTACATAATTTTACCTTCATACTTTTTTTTAAAGTGAGATAGTAACTCGTCTTCCCAAAGAGTCAATAAAAACCGATTATTGTTGTTCAAAATACACAACAAGATTATGATTAAATTATTACAACATCAAATATGACACTAATTAGTAGGATTAACTTCCGACAACAATGGTTTGTTTGAAAAAAAGGCTTTTAAGTTCCCAATAACTACATTTCTCAATGCTTCAAACGACTCAGGCGTCAAAACCGCTTTGTGTGGAGACAAAACAACGTTGTCCATCGTAAATAGCTCCTTTGGCACCTCGGGTTCTTTTTCATACACGTCAAGACCCGCTCCTCCAAACTCACCTTCAACCAACAACTTCACTAGTTCCTTCTCATCCACAATGGCCCCACGCCCAATATTGACGAGAATGCCCTTCTTACCCATCGCCGTCAAGACTTCACGATTTACAACGTGGTGTGTTTTATCAGTCAACGCACAACACAAGATGAGAGCATCACTGACTGTTGCAAGTTCAAGAACAGTGGAATAGAACACATAGGGGATCTGTGACTTCTTGTTTCGTGAGGTGTAGGCAATGGTGCACCCAAATGGCTCTAGCCGTTTACCGACCATCATGCCAATACTTCCGAGCCCAACTATTCCGACTCGTTTCCCCCCTAACTAAAAAACGTAGCTTGTTATCGACTAGTGTTGTTAATACAAAGTTAATTGAACACAATAGAACAGTTGTGATCCAATAAACTCCAGATCAACATATGCATTTCGATAATAACTTATAGAAGAAAATCTAAAAAAAGCCAAATAACTGTCAAATTTTGAGCGATTAAGTCGCTAATGATTTTGAGCAAGTATACCATCAAACTTTCTATAATTCAACAAATAAATTCTTAAACTAGCGAAAATCAAACAAATAAATCAACTAATACATACAAAAAAAATCCAGATAAATTTTTATTTTAAAGGATCAAATCCCTCAACAGTTTCTTAACTAACAGATATTTACACTTGTATAACAAGCAAATAAATGTATACGATAATTTTAAATAAACAAAAAATAAATCTAATTTATCAAACTATCCTAAATACATTAATGGAAACCTATAAGTTAACTGAAGTGAGAAGTGAGAAAGACATAGTTGGAAAAATAAATAAATATAGAAATAACTCCATTAATGGAAACCTATAAATTAATTGAAGTGAGAAATGAGAAAGTTATAATTGGGAAAATAAATAAATATAGAAACAACTCCATTAATGGAAACTTAAAATTGGTGAAATGCTCTTTTGTGTTAAAGCATCACAAAATGTTCTTTTTTAGGTTCTCTACAGGGTATTTATAAGAAATTTTACTATGGGACAAAGGTTCTTGTCTAGTCATAAATTTTTATTGGAACCCGAGTATTTGTATAAGAACTCAGGTTCTTGTAATAATTTCCTTTTTTGTTATACAATAATTTACAAAAAATAAAAATTATACTATAATTAAGAAAAGGAAACAGAGGTTTTTGAAAGAATCTCCATTGTAGAGTTTTAAGGAGGTTCTTAGTTTGTTGAGATGACAATGACGTAACAGAAAAAACATGGTAAATGAGGTTTCTGGAGGTTTCACCACTGTGGATGCCCTTAATTTCACGATGAGAAAGCTGGTTTATTTAGACATATAATAAGCTGGTATATTGTAGCTTATTGAAATGTTAAGTTAATACATGTTTAAATGTATCATAAACTAGCTTATTGAAACACTAATTGAAATAGTGTTTTAGAAGTCTTTTATACTTTTTTTCAATTAAGCCTGTATTAATATTAACTATTGGGCCCAAGATACCTCTTTGGTCATTTTACATGCTCATAGGCTAGTTTTTACAAAACACAATTTATTCATACCTAGCTTATTAGCTACTGATACTAGCTAGCTTATTAGTAATCAACTAATTTATCAATTATCAGCTAGCTTGTTTGGCTTAACCGTTAGCTTATCAGCTATCAAGTGGTTATCAGCTAGTTTTCCAAACACTACCTATATCAGATCGATAAATTCGACGACGGCTTATTGGACAAGACATAAGAATAACATACCTTATTTCCAAGAGGATACTCACCGTTGACCGGCCACAATCGGTTGCGAACGTACCTATCGGCGGCCGAAACTCGTCGAAGAACATCCAGCAACAGCGCTACGGCGTAATCGGCAGCGTCTTCAGAGAAGGCGTCGCCAGCGCCGGTGACTTTGATGTTCCTGCGACGGCATTCCGCTAGGTCAATATGGTCAATACCAGCGGACGTTCCGATGACGATTTCAACGGAAGGATACTGATCTAGGTGCTCGGATTTAAGCGGACTCCGGCCTAGGACTATTACGGCCCGAGCGGACGGTCCGTGAATCGAGAATAACGGATCCGAAGCGTCGATCGGGTTGACGATCTCCAAGATCCACGGAAAGGAGGAGAGGTTGAAGATAGGGGTATGATGGACGATTGCAATAGGTAGGTTGTTTTTAGTGGTGGTGATGGATTGTGGTGGTTGGAAGTCCGCCATTGGATAAGATAGAGAGTGTTTGTTCTCTTTCTGTTTTGGAAGTTAACCTCAACTAATTTTTTCTAAAGAAATACATATAATAATGTTCAATTTAACTTCTAGGATTTCAGGAAAAAAAATGGTTATTTTTCATAAATGAATTTAATTTATTAAATTAAAATGTTCCGTTTGTAAATATACATGAATAGGAGTAAATATTCACTTTTTGTACTTTACGTTCTAGCAGTATCAAGCCTTCGATTGGTAATCCCACTAATTTGCTGCAATCAATCCAACCTATGGTTGAACCCGACCGGCAGGGAAGTGAATCCCATAGACTGGATCCTTCCATACCGGCCTCGAACCCGCCACCGAAGGACTAGATCTAAAGTCTGGATATCTCATAAATGTCACCCGTCGGATTTGAACCCTGGTAGTGTGGCTTTCACCCCATACCTCTAGGGATGTTACCTATCCAACTGAGCTAACACCCTTTCCTTTGATTAGAACAGATATTGTCTTTAGATTTTGAAATTGGTTTCCCATATTTTCCATGATTCGTTTGCAAACTGTCATGGCTTATGCATCATGTATTAGTTCTAGATGAGGCGGTACCTTCAATTCAATTGATTGTGAGATCCCCCCCGTGCGCATTGGAACTGCGGTCCCTGTTTCGGCCTTCTAGTTTTCTGTTTTTATTTCTCTGCTTTGGCTCCGGTCGGCTTCTTAGTTTGTTGGCGTAATCCATATGTGTGAGGTCCCAGGTTCAGGTCATGAGCACCGCACATTTGCCAATAGGATGCATGCAATGATTTACCTCCCATATGATGACCATGGACTGGTGCGGTGGGGGCAACCCAAAGGGTGGCATATACCCTTTTTTTTTGGCTTCTCGGCTTGGGCGGTAGTTGTGTGGTTTATCTCTCGTAAATCACCAGTCAAGTCTTGTTGATCTAGACGTTCGCCAATTTTTTGGTTAATGTAGTTATCTCTTCTTTTTTATTTATACGATCTGCAATTGTTAGGTTGTTGTTTACAGTTGTTAAGGGTTGTTATACTTTTCTTTGTTGATATTGGGTGTTGTCGTTGTACTTGGTGGTTTGATATCTCGATAAAATCTTGCCTTTAATGTTCTTTTTTTTGTCATTTTATAATTTTTTTTACTTCTAACTGATTTTACTTTTTTTGTTAAGTCTAGTTAAACATGAGATATTTTGGTTATTTTAAACATTTTTTTCTGTTAAATCCATCGTCAATTGCTTAACTATGAGATGTTTTCGTCATTAAATTTTGTTAAAAATGACTAAAGTATTCTTATGCACTAGATTTAGCGGAAAAAAATCAACGGCCTAAAGAAGACGCTTCCCAATTTGTTGTAAAATAATAATCAAATTCGAGTTTATGGACCAGAGTGAAACTCACCTTACAAATAATTTTATAGTTTATCCTTCAATTTTGAAAATTTATAGGGACGAAAATATCAACTCAAACTTCCTAGAACATATTTGCTTTTAACTTTTAAAGAATCTATTAAAATATGCTATTAATCAAAAAGGATTTAGGCATTGTTTGGTAAAAATAAGGTAGCTTATAAGTCACCTTATAAGTTAGTTACATGTTTGGATGAACCATAAGCTGACTTATAAGTTAGCTTATAAGCTAACTTTTTGAAAAGCTATTTTGAGTAGTATTTTGGTGACTTATTGTAATTCTGACACTTATTATCTTTTTTATTCCAAATATACTCTTCTACTTTCTACATTACTAATTTTCAAATTGCAAGTATGTCTTTTTTGTCCTTTTACAGTCATAAGCTACCTTGTCAGCTAGTTTTTGCCAAACGTAACTTATTCATCAGCTACCGTATCAGCCACCAGCTACCTTATCAATCGCCAGCTATCTTATCAGTTATAAGTTACCTTATCAATCATAAGCTACCTTATCAGCTAGTTTGCCAAGTATAGCCTTAATCGTTATTTGGCTTTGAGAACAAAAAAGTAAAGATAGTGACAAATTAGAAAAAAAAAAACAAACGAAGATGGTGCATATTGAATAATGTCAAGTTCCTTAAAAATAAAATAATTGATTGATAATGTGAATTTTTCGAACTTAGTTAAAAAAAACAAGCAAATTAACTTATAAGATAATTTTTAATACGCAAAAAATAAACAAAATTTATCAAACTATCCTAAGAAAATTAAATATATAAATTAATTTAATTAGAAAAAAGATTAAATATAGAAACAGCTCCATTAATGGTAACTAGAAATATAGAAACTTAGAAATGATTGAAATCTATGTTAACTTCATGATTCAGAAACAATTAAGCAGAAAACTATCATATCAGATCGATAAATCCAATGATGGCTTATTGAATAAGACATGAAAAATTAACATACCTTATTTCCAAGAGGATACTCGCCGTTGACGGGCCACAATCCGTTGCGAACGTACCTATCAGCGGCCGAAACTCGCCGGAGAACGTCCAGCAACAGCGCTACGGCATAATCGGCGACGTCTTCAGAGAAGGCGTCGCCGGCGCCGGTGACTTTGATGTTCCGGCGACTACACTCCGCTAGGTCAATATGGTCAACGCCAGCGGAGGTTCCGATGACGATTTCTACGGAAGGATACTGATCTAGGTGCTCGGACTTAAGCGGACTCGGGCCTAACACGATTACGGCCCGAGCGCGCGGTCCGTGGATCGAGAATAACGGATCCGAAACGTGGATCGGGTTGACGATCTCCGAGATCCACGGAAAGAAGGAGAGGCTGAACATAGGGAGGTGATGGATGATTGCAACGGGTCGGTTGTTGTTATCGGTGGCGGCGGTGGTGGTGGTGGTGGTGGTGGTGATGGTGGATTGTGGTGGTTGTAAATCCGCCATGGACGAAGATGGGATAGAGAGTGTTTGTTCTCTTTTTGTTTTCTATAAATTATGTTCTTTTTTTTTTCAATTTGTTTGATAAGATGCTAATTTTCTTTTTAATATTTAACTTCTAAATGAATATTTTAAATAAAAATGTATACAAAGACGCCCGATTTCTTGGAAAAAATACACATGAATAGGAGTAAGTTTCACTTTTGGTACTTGACGTTTATTAATTCAACTGCACTACCTTGGAAATGCAGTCCGTTGTTTCGGCCTTCTAATTTTCGTTTTTTTGTTTCTCTGCTTTGGGTTCGGTTGGCTTCTCTAGCTAGGAGGTGGTTGTGTGGTTATCTCTCGTAAATCACCGGTCAAGTCTTACTGATCTAGCCGCTTGCCGGTTTTTTGGTACATGTAGTTATCTGTTTTCTTTTGTTGATATGATATGTAGCTGTTTTCGGTTGTTAAGGGTTGTTTTCCTTTTCTTTGTTGGTATTCGGTGTTGTCGTTGTACTTGGTAGTTTGATATTTCAAATAAAATATTTCCTTTGTTGTTCCATTTTATAGTATTTTTGGTTTCATTCTAACTGTTGGTACTTTTTTTGTTAAATCTGATTAAACATGAGATATTTTAGTTATTTTAAACTTTTTGTTAGATCCGTCATCAATTGGTTAACTAAGAGATGTTTTTGTCATTAAAATTTGTTAAAAATATTTAAAGTATTTTATTTATTAGATTTAAGGGAAAATATTAACACTCTTTATGACCAAATTCATTGTAAAATCAGGGAATCAAATCCAAGTTTATTAAGGACCAAAGTGAAGTTGGCTTTAAAAATAAATTTTATGGTTTATCCTTTATTTTTGAAATTAGTGGAAATATCAACTTAAATTTCCTAATGATTTTTAAAAGAATTTATTAAAATATGCTATCAATAAAAAAATCATCGTTATTTGACTTTGAGAACAAAAGGCAAAGTGGTGACAAATTAGAAAAAACAAACGAAGACGGTGCATCAAAAATAACGTCAATTTCATAAAAAAATAAAATAATTGATGTGATAACGTGAATTTTCTTGGCTCGATAAACGATGAATGTCAACAGGGGCGGAACTATTCATAGTTCAGGGGTAGCCCTCGCGACCCCTGAACTTTTACCCGGTAGTGGAATTTTTTTTTTTTTTACGTTTTTCGTTCTACGCGACCCCTGACATGTATTTTTCGCAACCCCTAAGATTATTTTTCGCGACCCCTAAGATTATTTTTCCTTTATTATAGTGCTTTTTTCTTTTATTTATATAATTGCACGGTAAAAAAAATATTACGCGACCCCTGAATTTGATGTCTGGTTCCGCCCCTAAATGTCAAGTTTCACATTTCAATAAACTCAGTACCTCTACCCTTTCAACCTAACATGTACATCAGCTGACACATCAGCTTTTCTCCAACCCCTCATAACCCTCTACAACCCGTACCCCAACCCTCTCATATAAAACACTACACACAGCGGTGTGGTGAAGCCGCTCAGCCCCCAGACCGCAGCCCGCCGGCTACCATGGCTACGTACCCCAACCCTCTGAGCCTGCCGGGTTGGGGTGTGAACCCGCATAAGCCCACCGATGAGCGGTACGCATAGCCTGAAAAGAGTTTTAATGGTTATGTGTTTTCCATATACTTTTCCTCCATAGTTATCTCTTCCTTGTAAGGTAAGGCCATGAGTACCACACACATTTTCTATTTCATGGTTTTGAAATTAGATTAGCGTTACGTCAGTTTTTCACTATCTCATATTTAAACCATCGTCAATTTTTCAAATCTCGTAACACAACCTTTCACCAATTCAACCCTCAATATTTTTTAATATTTTATATATAAAATACGCGAGAGAATGAGGGAGAAAGAGAGATAAAAGAGAGAAATTGAGCGGGCTTGGGAATGGGAAACCACTGGGGAAACTGCCAAAAGACGTACCACACACGGGCTAAGCCCGCCGAGCACAGAGTGAAACTACAGTAAAAAACGTTGTGTGGTATGCACGACCTAAGTTGTACAACATAACAACAAATAAATACACATGTATTGTTAGTTTAAGTGAAAAACACAAATTTGTAAAAATGAGAGAAGCAATATCAACTTGGGTTTGAGATTTGTAGTTATGCAGTTTACAATTAAAATTGATAGTCTTTATCAAATGTCTATCTGGCAAGCGTTCAGATGTGTCATTTACCTCACCGAGGAAGCATTTCGATGACCAAAAACCTTACTCGGTAAGAGACATAGTAAGGAGTGAAAATCTTATCTAGTGAGAGAGAACTCTTACTCGGTCAACACTTATCTGGTATGAGACACTTGATGGCTACTAATCCATTTTGATCATCGAGAATGTTATTCGATAAGGTAAGGGTGATGACTTTTGTTGGTAAACACTTATTCAATAAGTATTTGTCAAACGATGTCTTAGTGTCTATCCATTATTTTTTGATGGGCTGTAACGAGTTACAAGGAGCCTTAATGGTTGTAATGAGTTTTAGTGATTGCAATCAACAACGGACTCGAGATTAGTCCATAATCACGTACACCTTTAAGGTGGATCAGAGGTTCACAAAGTCGTTCAATATGTATGTAGCCGAATTCCAACACTTCATGAGAATTTTAAATTATTTTGAAGTTTTTTGGTTGATTTCGAGAGATTTAACTTTTTCTTTTTTGATCGATGTTTCTTCTATTATCCCGGAGCACTCTAATTTTATTGGATGCATCTTTCATAACCTCCAAAACCTCTACTTACAAATATAAGTTAAGCAGATATACATGAGAAACCATTCCAAGCTTCATAGATTCTCCATTGATTGTGGATTGTAACATATCTTGATGAGTTATCAAAAAAACCTTATTATGTATAATCAATCAGGGGTGGCCCTGGGCATAGGCCAAAGGGGCGACGGCCTAGGGCATCATCTAGCCCAAGGGCATCACTTTTACAAGTTCAAGTATTTATTACTAGGTTCAATTTTGGGATTTTGGTCCTAATTTTACTATGGGTGTGACTTGTGAGCGCTTCATATATGGATACCAAATCAATTTCGGCCTGCTATAATTTACACTAAATGCGATTATAGAAGTATAAAACTGAACCATTGGAACAAAATCAACCACCAATTTCTGCTAATTGCTCGTCAATTGACCTGCTTTCTATTCAATCTTTCTGTTCTCGAAGACAAGAAGATTACTCAATCTATGTGAGGTTATTTCCCCGTGGGGATGAGCCACCTAGCTTGACTAGGTTCCCAACCCCTTTAAATTGTTGTTTGGTCTTTTCGTTTGCATACCAAAGGGGCATTTTTTGACCTCTCGCCATGGGCATCCAAAATTTCGGGACCGGCCCTGTGTATAATGTACAATATACTTGGTCATATTATATTTTTATGTAGTGTATGTGTATTTTATGGCTCATCATATATGCACTTGTATGAATATATGGTATATGAATTTCATTATCATCCATAGTGCATACATTTGTATCTTAAATATAATATATGTACAGATAAAAACATGCAGACATAGATATATAGTAATTAGTAATTAGTATATAGTATTATAAATTAATTAGTAGTCACATACACATACTACCTACATACATAATTACATCTTCATGTGTAAATAAAGACATATACATATCATATACACGCATGTATATATGTAATGTGTGTGCATTTTTATTTAAGTGATTGTAATGAGACATTATTGAAAGTTTAAGAAAATATTAGTAAGTTTTATTTTAGGTTGTAAAATCGTATAAAAAACTTCAAATTGATTCTTAATATTAAATGTTGGGCAACACAATTCAACCATTTGGGTAGTGTGTCGATTTTAGGTTCATTCTTAAGGTTTTAGCAAGCAATTATATGGACAACGTCATATTTTATATAAGGTCACCAAAATAACATGGTTTTCCATCATAAGTTGAGTTATATGGAGGTCTTGTTCTTCTATTTTCAAATTTGTGGTATGAACGGAATTTGAAACGTTCTTGTAACGTTTTATCTCTTTGAACAGTTGGCTTACAACCCGACTCCTCTTTCCTAGTTGTTCCTCTCATTTTTCTCATTAGGTTGTTTAAGGGTTGATGGGTATGTTTTTTATTGTTGCATCTCTCTGCTCGAGTCTCTCCCCATTGCTATAATTTTTTTGCCGCTCTTTATAATAAATTTGGTTGCTTTAGAAAATCATTGCATAATGAAAAGAGAATATGTTTCATTGTTCATCACGATTGTCAATATTTTTTAGGTTTTTACCTTTCAAAAGAAATATTTTAAGGTTTTATTTAATTATCCTCTTATTCTTAATATATACCCATATGTAATGATCCATGGCTCGTTATTTATTGATTTTATTAAATTAAAAAAAAAAAGAATAAGGGTGTATCCACATAAGGGCATAAGGGCACATGGTGGCCTAGAAACGTGTGGGCTCGATCTAATTGGAGCAAGGATCAAGAGGGACCGATCACGGCCAATGTTTCGATACCATCTATGAGTCTTACGGAATACAAGGCCTATCTAAAGGCTTGTTGTGCATGTGACCAATTTTTAAAGTTTTTATAATTTATAAGACAAATTTTTCAAGTAAATGTAACGTTCAAAGTGTAATTCAATGCTCAGTTTCAAAACTAATAATTTAAAAACCTGTATGACAATTTTGTGCAAAGAACAATATTTTTTTTTATAGTAAAACGAGACCAAGGGCTGGAATTGATTGAGACTGACTTAAATAGATCGGGATCGGCTCCAAGACTAAGACTAGTCCTAGGATTTGGTCATCTAGGAGAAAAATTGTTTTAAGGAGATCAATGTTTTACACTTGTGTAACAACCCGTCCCACATTGATGAGAAGTATAAGTTGTTAGCACCTTATAAGCCTCAAATCATGAGCTACCAATAACTTCCACCATGGTTTTAAGTTGGACTCGAAGTTATTGGGCCAGTCTATAACTTTGGGCTTTGGGGTGTTACAGAATGATATCAGAGCTAGGACCGGGCCGATGTGCACAACGGGGACGTTGTGTCCGTAAGGGGGGGGGGGAGAGAGTGTAACAGCTCGTCCCACATCGGCTGGTGAGGGAACGCAACACTCCTTATAAGGTGTTTTGGGTTGTGACCTGGACTGGGCAATTCCAAAGCAAAACCGTGAGGGAGTAGGGGCGTCCCCGTTGTGTTCGTAAGGGGGGGGGAGAGTGTAACAGCTCGTCCCACATCGGTTGGTGAGGGAACGCAACACTCCTTATAAGGTGTTTTGGGTTGTGACCTGGACTAGGCAATTCCAAAGCAAAACCGTGAGGGAGTAGGAGTGACCGGTTAGGGCCCTGTGTCTCCAAAGCGGACAATATCGAACCACGGTCGCCTGGGCTGTTACAATTTGAAACTTTACAGCAAAACCATATGAAGGTAAAAAAGAAATCCAAACATTTACAGTTACGACACAAACACCATAAAGTTACATTCACATTATTTTTGTTATGAAGTTTTATGTATAAAATGTTGTTTTCATCGGTCTTACGAAAACAACCTGGTTTCATGAAGAAGTCGGCACAAGTGGTTTATACGAGTAGTTAAAAAAACCTCATTTTCTATTATTTTATTGGTTTGATTAATGGGTTATTTTGAAAAATCTCTCGGACCACGGCCAAGAGAAGTCGAAAGGTAAAGTTGGGCCAAAAAGGGGGGGTTTTTGCGGGAAAAATTAGGGCACAGCTTATCTTCACGCAGTACCCAAATCTACTATCCATCGAAGGATTATTCTTCTTCCTTAAAGGTACTATTTACTATTTCTGTCTTAATTTCGTAATCATTTCTTCTTAATCTACACCATGATTGTCGGTTTTCGTTACATTTTGGTGTATAACTTTGATGAATCTGTTGGAATTCGACTTATTATTATGCTTTCACTTGCAATTTGCAATGCTATCAACTAAGGTTACCTGCTGGTTATGAATTGGTAGTTTCTGTATCTATATGTGTGTTATTGGACTATAGTTGGCATCAATTTAGGGTTTACCAGTTGTTTCAGTAGATTTTGTTTATAGGAGAAATAGGAAGTGGACTGGAGTTGGTAATTGGTATATGATTCTGGATAGACTAAGAAAGGATGAGATAAACCTAAATTATTCATTTTACTTGGAAATTTGAGAGAAGGATGAGAGAAACCAAGCAATAATATATTAACTTTTGAATCTGAAGTTTATTTAGAGGAAAGAAAGAGGATTTACTGTTAGGATTGAATGATGTATCATAACCAGAGACATAGCAAGTGAAAAAACAGATAGAAACTTGCATACGTTTTTGTTGAATCGACTTGCCAGTGATCTAGAAGTAATAATTGGCGATCATGCAAGTAATGACTTTTTTTAGAAGGAAAGATAAATTAACTTTGTCTAATTGTCAAGGTTGCAAAACTCGCTACTCGTTCCCATATCGGCCGACCCCCTTGTAGCGAGTACTCGGAGTACTCGGGGAGTACTCGGATTGGATTTTTTATGTATAAATTTTATATTTTATAATTATATATATAATTATCCAAAATATATGTCTAAAAACACTAACATAATTCCAAAATATATGTTTAAACACACCAACATAATTCCAAAATATATGTTTAAACACACCAACATAATTGTCTTAATTATCCAAAATACATGTTTAAACACACCAACAAAAAAAAGTTCAATTTGGGTGCGATTTGAGGTTGGATTTGAGGGTGCGATTTCAATTTTGGATGCTGGATGTTCAATTTGGGTCAGAGGGTGTTCGATTTCATGAATTGAGTGTGCGTTTTGGATTCGGCTGCTGGAATAAAAGAGGAGCCGATTTTTTTTTTTTGATAAAACCTAACCTTTTTACCCTTTGACCGTGTTTGACCGAGTCGGCCGGGTTGGCCGAGTTGACCGAGTAATCTCCGAGTTGGGCCGAGTAGCCGGCTAGCCGAGGAATATGGCCGAGTCTGATGAAATCGCCACGGTAGGTGTCCGAGGGCCGAGTACTCCCCGAGTACTCGGCCGAGTAATCTGAGTTTTACAACCATGCTAATTGTTATGGACTTATGGTAACATGACAGGTTATGCAGTTCTGATATGAAGTTTGTTTACTGTACTAAACTGTCTTTATTTAGCATTTCTTATAACTTGATGCACATAAAAGTATTTATCTTTTTGCTCTCCCTCTCCAAGGATACAATCATGATAATCAGTATGATACTATGATATGTAGAGAGAGCATTATTGATGAGGAACACATATCTGCTCAAACTTTTTATATCCATCTATAATCAATCATTTGCAAACAACACTTATATGAGGTTTCTCTCAACTTTTCTTGTTAAAATGAATCGTTCCCTTGTGGAATCTTTTGTAATGCTATTAAAGTTGTTGTTCACAGATGTGGTTAAGGCCATCCATAATCCTTCATCAAATGTAGTTATCTTTTCTATGTCAAATTTGGAAGTCGTTAGGATCTAATGTGAGATATGAAGGAAGTAGTATCAGTTTGCTTATAGTTATATCTGGCTGGATCATATCTATCAATAGGAAATGTTATGCTAGTATTTACAGGACCTAAATTTGGTTGACTTCGTTTTTTTCAGTTCGCCACTTTCTGCTCTAAAATAGCTTTTAGGTTGGATTTGATGACTTTAGTAGCTTGTAAAGTTTCCTAGGGATGTCTACTGGCTCATTTTTTCTTCATAGTGAATTGATTTTTTAAATTACTACTTCCTTTTTGTCATTGGCAGCCATATAGCTTCATGTTTTTACTCACTTGTTCTTCTCTCTTTATGATCTCAGGAAACAACGAGGCTATGTCTTTTGATAATTCTGTAGTTGATTCGTCAGTGACTGAATGGAAGCCTGATGTAGAGAATAAGAACAAGCAAGGTAGTGATCCCTAGTTCTGATACGACTTTTCGAGAAAGGAAAAAAGAGTATGTAAATATGTGCGTCTTTTTATGCATAGAATCAGAGTATATTCGTATAGATTCGTTTTACATTATGTATCATATTAATACTTGATAACTTGTAAGAAGACTCTTATTTTGAGCTCTTACTTGTGGTTGGATCCCAAATTGCACTTACTGTAAATGTTGAATTAGTCACACTTGAAACTTGTTGAGTTATTATTTAGGATATGTGATTGGTGGAGTTGAAAATTTTATGTCCAGATGAGGAATTGGTTCAGACTTCAGAGGCAATATTCTGGTCCCATTTTAGGTTTTACACCACATATAGCTTGTAAAGAAACGGTTATGAGAACGCTTTTACTGTTTGAGATTCATTTAATTAACAAGCGTTGTGCTGGCCCCATTTCACTTAAAAGTATTTTATTATGAAATCCACAGGACTTTACTGGCTATGTGGTAAGCATTTCTCAGGTGTCGTTTGTTTTTTAAGAGGTCTAAAGTCTAAAGTCTAAATTCATGTCTAAAAAAAGAATAGGTGGATGGTGCACCTCTTAAAATTTCAGAGGACGGTAGGAGGTTTTCAGGCCTTTTCTTTAAAATAAAACAAACGATCTTAAGTCTGCAAAGCTCTTAATTTTCAGACTTGAGAGGTTTTAAGAGGTAACTTAAAAAAAAAAACCCAGCCCCCATTTTGCATTGTTGTGGGTTTGTGAGGGGAGAGATTTGATAAGAGGTTCGTGATTTCGCGTCCCTGATGAACTGTGGGAATGGAGCTTGAGCACGTGGTTTGCTTATTGTGATTTGAGTTGGTAAGCTTCCATATGCACCAAAAGGGAAAGTTAAAATAGGTGTTGGTGTTTAGTTATTTGATTATTTCTTTAGGTGCTTGCCATCTTATGATGAATACCTGCAACTCTGCAAGCAGTACATTGCGTATTTATCTTTGAGTAACAAACATCATTTATCACATCCGCACTTCTAAGTACAATAAAGTTTCCTTCTATTAGTAGTTAAAGTGAATGAGCTAGAATGTTCTTATAGAGAGCCCAAATGACAAAGTAGACAAGGATGCCTATGTTTCCGGGGCAGAAGATCAAGACCGTTCATGCGAACAGGTGGGAACCTCAAATGCAAATAAAAGAAGTAAATCAAGCGATACAAGATATTTCATCATTAAGAGTTTAAACCATGAAAATATCCAATTATCAATCGAGAGAGGAATTTGGGCGACCCAAGTGATGAACGAACCCATCTTGGAAGAAGCATATCATGTAAGTTTTCACTACTGCTTCATTATCTTCAATGTCAATCTTTTTCAAAACCGTCTGATTTTCTAAGAAAGCACCCACTTGCAGAATTCTGGTAAGGTGATATTAATATTTAGCGTCAATATGAGTGGCTTCTTCCAAGGGTATGCCCAAATGATGTCGTCTGTTGGCTGGAGAAGAGACAACGTTTGGAGCCATGGACATGGAGGAAGCAAACCGTGGGGTCGTAGTTTTAAGGTGAAATGGCTGCGGTTATATGACTTGCCATTTCAGAAGACTCTTCATTTAAAGAACCCTTTGAATCAATATAAACCTGTTAAAATCAGTAGAGATTGCCAGGTATATGGTGTTGACATGTCTTTATTTTTCCCTTAATTTTTCTGTTATTTTATCATTTGAACGCTTTGATTTACATTTTCTTTGGTTTAATGCATCCGTTTTAGGAGTTAACTCAAGATATTGGAGAAGCTCTTTGTGAGCTGCTTGATGGGGAAAATGGCGTGGATGAAAACCAGACCAGGTTTGATACTTCTTAGCTGTTTGTTTACCTCTTAACAGTTCCAATGAGAGGCAGCATCTGAATAGTTTAGGGGTAAATCTTGCTTGGCAAAAAAGGGTATGCCTCTTAATGGTTCTAAAACTGTCTGAGGGACTGTTTGGCAGTTGCTGAATGGTTTGGTACTGGATGATTAAGTGGTCAGAATGAGTAAGAGACTCTTATAATATAGTACAAAATGAAATATGGTTGTTTGATAATTGTTGAGAATGAAATCAAGGCTCTAAATGGTTAAGGGAAACCCAAGATACAAAAACATTAAGAGGGTTTTGGAACTATTAAGAGGCAATCATTTTTTTTACCAAACAAGATTTACCTCTTAACAATCCAGATGTTCCCTCTTAATGGAACTGTCAAGAGGTAAACAAACAACCCCTGAATGATTTTGTATACTGGCCTCCCTTAACCATTCAGAGTCTTGATTTCATTCTCAACAATTACCAAACAACCATATTTCATTTTGCACTATATCAAGAGCTCTTAATCATTCTGACCACTTAATCATGCAACACCAAACCATTCAGCAAATACCCAAACAGCCGTTGTTTTAAGTTTGACTTCAATAACAGAGCTGACTTTTTCGCAGTTATGTTTTTAACATGGATATTCTGCCACCGAAACGGCCATGTGTAGAGACTTTTTGTGGCTTACAAGATGAGGAATGTGATGTGGACCCTATGCATATGGCACTGGCTAGTGGGCCCTTGATCTATCCATCAATGTTCTACCCACATAAATCAGAAGCAAATATATTTCATCTAGCACAGCAACGACAGGCTGGGGCATTTCATAACCCATCTAACACACCAGATAGCTCTTTTATTAAAAGAAGCGCTGCTAGTGTGGACATGGGTGGTGATAGTTCTTTGCTATATGACGGTTGGGATTTGTCTGCAGAAAGAAGCCGACATGCTAATGCTCTTACGGATGATGATATTCTCGAAATGGTATAAGGGCAATGTCAAATTTCTTTAGTTCAATACCTTATTTTCAATAGCTTACTTGTTACGGGTCAGTTCTTTCAACTTTGTTTCACTGAAATGATTTTGCAGCATTATGCTGAATAGAACTTTCTTGTATTATAGTATTTGTTATTCCTTGCATTCCAAATGATTTTCCCACTTTGACTTGGTACGTTGGTACTTTTTACCAGTTTACCCTTTCATAGTATAGGAAACAAATCTAGCATGTGGTACCCGCCACTGGAATTAACCAGGGGTAAAAAGGAAGTAGGATGTTACTTTTTGTTTAGACAACTAACTTTAGGATACTCAGAAAAAGAAATGAGGAGGGTGGAGAAAGGTTTTATTGGCCAGATAATGATGTGGATAACTTTTCAGGCTCATGAAAATTGCACGTTCGAACTCTTATTCAACCTTAATTGTTGTGCAATGGTGTTTTTTTTTAACAAAATGAAAATAGAAGTTTTGAGTATTTATAGAATGGTTGGTAACTTATATGGGAAAATTTGTGTTTATCAGAATTATCTTGTGTTTCTTAATGTTTCTCTGTTAACATACATTGAATGACATTTTGTTTTTATTACAATTCTTCTGTTTTGTTGTTACATCCATGCAGACATATGAAGAGTACCTGGAAGCCCATGGCAGGGGCAGCAGAATTTCACATCAACCGGTTCGTAAACTTCTTCAAGTTTACATAATAATATATATATATATATATATATGTATGTGTGTGTGTTTCATGTAAATTCCGTTTTATATGACGCTCATCTTTACAATTCTTGATAACGGGCGCGTATGCCACATTAGTAGTCAAGGAAGCTTGGTAAGTGCTTAGAAACGCCCCCTGAGAGTCCCTCCCATAGCTTACTAGGTTATCATCATTTATCAGTAAGATGGGCTTGGTAGACTGCAGCATCTCTGACTGGGTAAGTGTCTCTTACCCAATAAGAGGTGGTAAGTAGGGTCTCACAATCACGTTTTGTCTTTTCACACCACCTGAAAACTTGAACGAGACCCACAAATGAAAACGTTAAATGACAAAAATGCACTTTGGGTACGCATTAATTTTTTTTTCTCGTATCGGTGTTTGTAACAAGAATGGTTTAAGCAGGTGAACGAGCCTTTCCAAAGAAGTCGAGAGTCGTCCATTAGCAAAGAGCACGATGAGTAAGTATCCGTTTACTTGCACTTTTGTAAAATTCCA
Source organism: Centaurea solstitialis (assembly GCA_030169165.1). NCBI lineage: Eukaryota > Viridiplantae > Streptophyta > Magnoliopsida > Asterales > Asteraceae > Centaurea > Centaurea solstitialis. The sequence goes on from CM058044.1 coordinate 81,125,456, forward strand.
AGATTTACTGCAATTGTAACATGACTCGTTCTTTTTAACGCGTCTCAGTTATTCGAGCTCCCGTTTAAAGAAGAGGAGTCGCCATCATCGTCACCGTTCTCCCAAATGAAAGAACAGGAAGGATTTAGTTAGGGTTTTGGGTCAGTTGGTGGAAGTTGTTAAGAGATACCAAAAGGAAAATTTGTATGATGTTGTACTGTTGGTTGCTATATTTGTACCCTATATCATCATGTGATAATATTTGTAAACTGAATTTGTGAATCAACATGTAAATAAATGTTGACCCTCCAGGCCTTTACTTATGTATTTATTCTTCATTGAACATTTGATCTTGTTTCTTGATCATTGCATATCCTGGTGTGGTGTTGATGCAATGATCTTAAAACCAATCCATTTTAACATTTCTCAGATGTTAACAAACATAATATATATAGAGGGAGGTGTAACAGAAAATCTCAAAACAATGAAAACCCAAGGAACATCCTTGTAGCCTTTCGTATGTACTTGTGCGTAATAGTAAATTAAGTTGTTCTTTGGTTTTTATGCATATGTGCATTATGTCTTTGTGCATGTTAAAAGTTGCGTCTATGCACAAGTGCATATAGTGCAAATAGTCTTCAGGGTGTTTTTTTGGTTTTTCTTTGAACCTGATCGTGTATATATATATATATATATATATATATATATATATATAGGTGAAGAAGCGTGTTAACGTGAGAAGTGATTATCAACCGTTTAATATACTTGGATACATATTAGGAAGAGATGCTCTAAAATGTACCAGATTAGTTCTTTTCGAAAGTGTAATTCATTGTAGAATATGAGATTAAAAATGATAAGTATTTGGATCTAGTTCTCACACTTCTCATATTTTTGGAAGGACATCGAACCAACGACCGATTACCACGAACACACACACGCCTCTCTGGCGGTATCGGGCATCCAAGGGTAGCCCATTAATCCGCTGCTGTCCTGGCCCAGCTTATGTTGGACCTATAGCCCAACTACAGTATTTGACTGAGCTGGGGGGCGCCCATTAATCCGCTGCTGTCCTGGCCCAGCTTACGTTGGACCTAGAGCCCAACTACAGTATTTTACTGGGGGGCCAAGGAGTAGGTACTCTTCATTTCCTCAAATTGACTCCCCTTGGATTGGAACCCGATAGACTGGAATACCGTCCACAACCCCTCACAGGATGTTACCCTCCTTAAAAAGACCAAATGAGCTAGACATGATTTGTTCACATTCTCGGTAAGCGGTTCACTTATAACTATTGAGAATGATGGATTTTCCCCTTTTTGAATTTACTATCGTTTTGTTTGGTTTATTTTGTAATAGTTATGGAGATTTTTATGATTTATATTCATAATAAAACGATACTATTTTTTGTTAAAAAAATAAAAATAATCCAATACTAAATTTGACTTTTGAAGAATAAAAATGGTAAATATGTTCGTAAAAGTTTGATTTGGTGTCTAACCAAAACCTTCTCTCATTCACATGTGAAGCAGGGTAGAAAATCCATCATATTTATGCGATTTACTCTATAATGGAAAACGGCACCGCCATAGGAATCGCCACCGGCACCGGCACCGGCGCCGGCACCGGAGGTGTAAATCAGAAGATCAGCTGCGACGATGTGATTTCGAAGCTAAAGGATGACGGTGATTTCGATAAGCTTCGTCTGAAGATTATTCGCAAGCTTAAGGAAAACGTGAGTGTATATATATATGTATGTATATATGTATGTATGTATATATGTATGTATGTATATGTATATGTATATAATCGCAATGATAACTTGTTTAGGTTTTGTATTGAATAATTTCATATGCTCTTGTGGAATGTGCAATTTTTGTGACCGTGTGTTTAAAAATCTATGTTGAAGCTTAAATTTTTATTTGAGTTCTCTGATTTGTGAAATTTTAATTCAAAGTTCATGAATTGGAACCAAGGAGGATAAATTTTGAACCTATATTAGGAGAAATTTGTTATTGTAGTATAAATTGGATCATGTAGTTACTTGATTTTGACCTAGGATAATGCTTGGTGGTGATTATGATGTTAGAAGCCTGTTTCATATCAGAAAATGTTTGTATTATATCATTCAGTTAGTTTGAGATTAAGGTTATGATTTAAGAGTTTTTGGATTAAGATATTACTGTTGTTCAGTTATTTGTTGCATTTCAAATTTCAATTGGGGATGTTAAGTTGCAGATGCTCTTTTTGCCTGCTAGATGTTGAGCTCCTCAATGAATAATAAGTTAATACTTTTGAGCAAGCACAATGTGTTAACAAGCTTTGAAGATGAGACAAATTGTGTAATGGATGAATGGGTGACCTTGGCACATAAACATGTCATAAGGTAACATAGAAAGAGAATTATGGTGAATGGTGTGGACTCCATGAATTTACAGTTGGTCTAAAGACATGGATCGCAATTAGAAAGTGAAAAATGGTTGTTGATCTGCAAATCATGGAGATTGGATTAAGATTCAATCACTCAACCTATTATATAGCAACTGTATAGATGAAACATCGTTGCTAAGCTTTAAGTTTATGAAAAGATGAGGGTTTCCAAGGAAGCCAACCACCAAAATTTAGAGGAATAGGAATTCTATCAATGAAGCTGAATATTTTTGAATTTTGAAGCCTGTTAAGTAGATTTTAGAAACCTGTCTGCGTTAAAGAGCATATGAAAATCCTGTTGTGGATCGGCTCCAGCTCCACAAACCCTTGATAACTGCTAAGAAAGATTGGAAATAGGTAAATCTATAGGGCCCAATAATATTACTTTATTGGATTTAGATGACTTTGTGAGGTAGGCATGGTATGACAGATTTAGACTATTTCATGCCATCCTGAAGAGGAAGAGCATGCATGATTAATGGAGTTAGAGTACATTGGTCCCAATACGACAAAAAGAAAGTAGATACCAAAAAAGCACAAATTGTTGAAAAATCAAATGAATGAAACTTGGTGGAATTGCAAGGAGTCTGGAATGCCATAATCTAAGGGGATATTTGTTAACCTCTTAACATTTCCATTAAGAGGCAGCCTTTGAATTGTGAAGAGGTAAATCTTGTTTGGTAAAAGAAATGTCTGCCTCTTAATGGTTCTAAAACCATCTTAGTGATTTTGTATCTTGGGCCTCCCTTAACCATTCAGTGGTCTGATTTCAATTTTAACAAGTACCAAACAACCATATTTCATTTTGCACTATATCATAAGAGTCTTTAATCATTTGGACCACTTAATCATATAGCAATTGCCAAACAGCCCCTAAACCCATGTTGGAAGTTGGAACTGAAGCAAAAGCACATCTAAAAACCCACATGTCGAAACAAAGAAAGCTAGGCTCCATGTTGCTCTGTTGTTTTTGTTTTTGTTGCATGTCTATTTATTACATAGAAGTAAAGATTGAGATTGATACATAGACTTATTGTATCTATTCTTGTCTTAATTCCATTTGATGCATAGACTTATTGTATCTATTCTCGTCTTAATTCCATGTTTATTGCAGGAAGAGTTGCGTAATAGCATTGTGTCAATCGTAAAGCAGTCAGTGGCACTTAACCGTCCTGGAGCTGAAAACATGAAGCCTCGGCAATTATCAGACGCTATTCATCAAGAAGTTGGGTACGTTTATTTACTGTCATCTTTTTCTTGGTAATTTAGGAATTTTGAGAAACAAAAGGCTTGATGGGCTAGTTTTGAATTATAGGGGCAAATTAAACGAACAAATTTCCGAAGGGCTGTGGGAAATAATCCGATCACCCGATGCCATGAAAAATGAGATTACGGAAACCGTGAAATCCGTTTACGATAAGCTCTCTAGACCGAAACAAGATGAGAATGGGGAATCATTGGGCCATGATCCAAAGCGAATACGTAAAGAACACGATGGTCATAGATCAAACCCTGGGTCAAGTTACGAAGCCGATGGTTTGTCTAACGAGCCGAAGGAACCGCCGGGTTTCTCCCAGACCGTTACTCATCCAATCGACGTTGACTTGCAACAAACGAAAATGGACGGAAATATTGGGTTGGTGGTGGAACAAGAAGAAAAAGAAAAAGAAAAACCAGAAAAGCCATTGAAGAATGATGGTGGATTTAAGCAACAGAACGAGGAAGGTGGTGATGATGGTGGTAGTGATGAAGATCTTGATGCACCTCCTGGATTTGGTTAGTTTTTTCATTTTAACTTCTAACTGCTAACCACATTTGGAACTTTTTTTGGCAAATTGATTGAAATTGTAATGTATTTTAATGTAATTCTTATTTTGGACAACGTACTTTTAAAACCTGCGACATTTCAAATATTTAGGTACATGGTTTATCTTAACCAGATTAGGTTATTGTTGATGTGGCAAACGCTTACCAGGTAACTATTTAAAGGGCGTCAGCGTCACTAACTTTACTAGGTTCTGCGACAATGATCGAGAATCTGACCCAGTAAGAGGCATAGCAAAACTAAGGATCTTACCCCATAAGTCAGGGAAAGACACTTACCTGGCAGGCTGGCACACACTTATCGGATAAAAGATGCTTATGAATGGTGACTGCTGCCTGTAAGCACTTACCCAACAGGCATTTGGTAAACGGCCCCTTAACGCTTATGCGGGTAAGCGTTTACTGGGTTGAAGACATTTACCAACTATCAATTTTGATGGCCGGTAAGCGAGGTAATGTCCTTGCCAGTGAGCGCTTACTCGGTAAGGGTCCGGTAAATGCCGGGTAAGCGCTCATCAAGTCACATTATCTTATCAAATGCATATGGCAAGAACCAAGAATCTTACTTAGTAAGACCGAAGGCAAGGACCGGGAGTCTTACCTGGTAAGTGAAGATCATCTTCTCTTACGGGTAAATTGTTGCATATGATACCATTTTTTGGGCAAAAATCTTACCCAATATGGCAAGTAACGATAGTTTCATATTTTATTGGTAAGCACTTACTCGCATAAGCGTTTGGTAACTGACCGCTTGGTTTATTTTCATCAAGAGTCTAAAGTTTCTCTATCTAAAGCACTTATCCGACCAACCCGAACAATTTGAGGTTGGTTCAGTTGCATTTTGGTTTGAATTGGGTTGAGTTGTGCTTTGGTTTACTTTATTTGAGTTGAGTTCAGATTTTTCAAAGCCCAAACATTAGGTTGGGTTGTTGAAATTCTTTCAATTAGGTTGGTATCCAAATTATTTTTTTCAATCCAGATAAAATTACTCAATTTTCTAAAATTACATCAATCAATTGAGATATGGTATGTCACAAGTGAATATTTACGACAAGAAATGAAACCGACTTAGGTATGGACATAGTAATTTTTTTTGTTTTCTTATACCTTTGTGTTTTATGTTTTTTTTGGTCGAACAAAAAAATAAATAAATTATATCAGTGCCAAACATGAAAATAAAATAAGTTTTAGAAGGTGTTTGAGAGTGCTTATATGAATAATTGGAATGGTTCATATATGAATTATGCGAATAATTACCAAAATACCCTTCTGTATTCCACAAAATAGAAGACTATGATTACTTCTCTACTTCTCATTTATTTAGCACTTCTCATTTGAACCTAATACGTATAATTTATACCATATATAATATATACAAAAATATTATATGTATTGTATTATATATAATATAATATAATATAATATAATATAACAATATTTATATTAATGTGTAATATATAATATAATATGTATAATATAATATATCTCTAATTCACTCTTAATACAATAAAATGTAATAAATGCTCATTTTATTACCATTTAATAGTATAAGTAAAAAATAAATTAAAAAAGGAAGATTATCTTTGATCATCTTTTATTATTTCACACTAATTCACTAACTTAAGATTTGTAAATCAAACAAACATGTTCAATTTATTTAATAAATTAGGCAACTTCTTGTTAATCAAATCCATCAAACAAACAAACACATTTGGGTTGTAAACGCATTCATAGTGGTGGAACCTCCAAAAACCTCAATTACCATATTTTTTCAAAGAAAAAAAAGGCACCGATATTTTTCCATATACTCATTGTTAACATAGTAACAAACAAAAATGAGGCTTCTATTTTTGCTTTCGCTGGTGTCGTCATATAAGGTTTTTGATCGTCAGCAGTCTTCAATTCTTTTTTAAATGTTCTTATATATAGTAATAGTACGTAAATTTAGAATGTAAATTACTAAAAAATGCATTGTTTTAAATAACTTGTTTTGCAATTGAGTTGGCAAATATTTTTAGTTGTTAGATAGTAAGACATAAACATTAAATTCTAATTTCTATTTATTTATTTTTGGGAAGAAAAGAATGGTAAATATATAAAAATTTTATTGTCCAAACTCCAAAGCAATTTGTTTTTCAATCAAGATTAATTTTTGGATTCTGTTTTTATAAATTTTTGTTTTTAGAGTTAATGTTAGAGTCCTACGTCGGCTAGATTTGGACCAAATCTTCACTATATACGTTGGAACCCCCATTCTATTCTCAAGGGCTCTTTTGGAGATTAATCATGGGGTTCCACATATTCTAACATGGTATCAGAGCCAAGGTCTACCACTCTACGGACTCACATGCCGGCACTCTCGTGACCCTCTCTTGGTCCTCTCGTGACCCTTCTAGGCTTTCTATCTAGCCTCTGTTGGAGGAGGCGTGTTAGAGTCCCACATCGGTTAGACTTGGACCAAATCTTCACTATATATGTTGGAACCCCCATTCTCTCCTCAAGGGCTCGTGTTAGAGTCCCACATCGGCTAGACTTGGACCAAATCTTCACTATATATGTTGGAACCCCCATTCTCTCCTCAAGGGCTCGTGTTAGAGTCCCACATCGGCTAGACTTGGACCAAATCTTCACTATATATGTTGGAACCCCCATTCTCTCCTCAAGGGCTCGTGTTAGAGTCCCACATCGGCTAGACTTGGACCAAATCTTCACTATATATGTTGGAACCCCCATTCTCAAGGGCTCTTTTGGAGATTAATATCGGCTAGACTTGGACCAAATCTTCACTATATATGTTGGAACCCCCATTCTCAAGGGCTCTTTTGGAGATTAATCTAAGGGTTCTACATATTCTAACAGTTAAGATTATATAACTTATTATATATATATATATATAAAGTAATATCTCATTTAAATAAATAATATATTCTTCATTTTTCTATCCCAGTTCAATCGATTCAACTATTGGTTTAACCGGTTCCAAGTATTTTAATGTATTCTCCATTTTTCTACATTCAAATTAACATATTGCATTATTTAATTACTATCTCTTACACGTTTGATTGACTTAAAATCATATATTAATGAAGATTTTTTTGAATTTTTTTTAGAAATCCAAAATTTAAAAATTAATTAAATACTCTTCTAATTAACATATTATTTAATTACTATCTCTTATCCATTAATTAACGTTTTCTTTTATTATTGTTGATTTTCTTATTTATATTTATGAAATGTTGCATTTGACTAATTTATAAAGATTTCATTTATAATTATTTTACATTTTTTTACCTAATTTATCACCTTGTTTTTGCCAAATATGATTTGTTTATTAGCTAACTTTTAAGAAACATCTTCAACAATTGTTAAAATAGAAAAAAAATAAGGTTTTGTTTGTTAAAGTACACTAACAAATTTTCTATTGTATTTTTTTAAATATAGAAAACACATGGAAAAAATTCTAAATATAGAAAATCTTCTAAAATCTTAAAATGAAAAGAGAGAAACATTATTTTAATATTTTTCACCAATATCATAGTTGATTGTTTAATTTTTAAAAAAAAATATATAAATAATGATGTATTCTCTAAAATAGAAAGAAGAAATTGTTAAAGTTGGATCATCCACAATGCATTAGTGTTTAATCAAGTTTTTTCACAGTTTTTTTTCTTACGTATTATGGCCACATCAACAACCTAAAAACCTCTACATATTTTCAATATGTGAGAAATCTCATCCAAGTTTTTTCAGAATTTTCAGGGTCCCACAAATTTAACTTTATATCATTTATATTTTTATTTATAAAAATAAATACATTAAAATTAATAGAGTATATATTTATTTATATTTATAAAATCGTATAAAAATCTTAAATTTGAGACATTTAATTTAAATATATAAAACATATAAATTAATTTAATAATTTTATTACTGTATAATAAAATTTAAATATGAAAAATTTATATAAAAATATAACTGATTAAGACGATATTTTTATAAAATTTCATAAAGTTAAAACAGATTAAATACGAAAAACTTCTAAAAAAGCACGTTGAGCAGTTACAAGCTATGATGCAAAACCTCCCAAAAAAACCTTTACACTATATGAAAAACCTCAAAATGAAGTTTTTGCTTTTTAAAAAAGCTCCCAAAAACCTTTGTAAAAAAGTACATTACGGATGCTCTTATCAGTACACTATAGTTTAACAAACATAATCTTAACTGATTTTCTAATTTTAGAATTTTAACAATAATTATTTCACCAAAATAATCTTATTTTTATTATCACAATACACATTTTCTTAAAAGTTTATATAAAATAATAATTTAATGCAATTAGTAAATTAAAAATAATATTTCCCTCAAAACCTTGAAATCTTTTCATAATTTCCTTATATAAAAAATAATACACAAATATATTTAAATAAAATAAAGAAGCAAATCTTCTCTTTGGTTTTTATTTTAAAGAATTTTTTTTAGAATAGGTATCCCAAACCACATTGGACCCAGACTTATTTCAAAGAAATTGTTGATGATATATGATATATCACATTTTAATGTGACTCTATAAATACACATCCACCTCTATTCCATTAATCCCCATAACAAGAAGCAAAAATGGAGCTCCCATTTCTACTTCTATGTTCTCTTCTCTTCATCCTCTTCCTCCTCCATGCCCTTGACCTTTACTGGAGAAGAAGATTACCTCCGGGGCCCACCGGCCTCCCCATCATCGGAAACCTCCTTGAGCTCGGACCAAAACCCCACATATCCCTAGCCAAACTGTCACAGAAATACGGCCCACTTATGACCATCCGATTAGGCACCATCACCACTGTTGTCGCCTCCACACCGGACGCCGCAAGAGAAATCCTCCAACGCAACGACGAGGCCTGCTCCGGCCGTGTCGTTCCAGACGCCGTCACCACCTTAGACCACCACGATGTGGCGGTCCTATGGATCTCGACGAACGAAGAATGGAGGACCATCAGAAGAGCCCTTAACACATACCTAACCCACAATAACAAACTCGACATGCTCTCCGATCTCCGCCAGAATGTGGTGGATGAGATGATGGGGTTCATCCGGGAATCTGCCCGGAGAAAGGAGGTGGTGGACGTCGGAAAGTTGGCGTTTGCGGTGGCACTCAACCAAATGTCGAACACGATTCTGTCGCAGAATGTGACGAGGTATGATTTGGGGTGTACGTGGATTGGGTTGGGCTGGACAGTTTTTGACATTTTTACAACCCAATCCAACTGATTCAAGTGGATGATCCAACTCAACCCAACCCTTACACGTTAGGGCGGGTTGGGTTGGTTTGGTGATTTAGTAATATACATAAACTTGAACTTGGACTTGATAACAATTTTCTAAACTAGAGCTCGAACTTGGTTGAAACTCAAACCAATCTCAAATTCAAACTAGATTCAAGCTCTAACCAAGTCCAAGGTTAAAATTTAAGACTTTTATCTTATAAATTATAAATTATAAAACATAATATATAAAATGAAACCCTCTCTCTCTTTCTATATATATATATATTTATATATAAAATTGAGAATCTTACAAGCATTTCAAGTCGATTATTGGATGGCTCGACTCAACTCGGTCGAGTTGCGGTTGATTTCAAGTCGAGACTATGCCTATATGAGTCAACTCTTTACGGAGATTTGACCAAGTCAATCTCTAATAGCTTGCTAGTTGTCTCGTATCGTTTTACACAAATAGTTGGACATTTTTACCCTTGTTAATTGAATATATTATATATTTTTTGGATTGTAAATGTTATATATCTAACTATTTATTTTCTCTCTCTCTCTCTCTCTCTTTCTCTCTCCTCCCTCCCTCCCTCCCTCTCTCTCTATCTATATATATACTTAGGTTCATGTGAGACTAAGTTGTTTCTGTGAGACCTATGAGATCAACACTTTTAGATGAAACTTTACAGCAAAACACTGTGAAGGTTAAAAAAAATCAAACATTAATCGTAAAAACACTGTAAATGTTACGTGCACGGTATATTTTGAGGTGAACTTCAATCTTTTTTTACCTTCACAACATTTTTGTTGTGAAGGTTCGAATTATTTATTTGTTACCTTCATAGGTTTTTGAGCTGTGAAGGTTTCGTATTTTTATCTTTTTTTGGACTTTTTTTTCATCAATTGTGTTTTTTAGTATGTTTTTACAATGATTGTTTTAATTTTTTTAACCTTCACAGTGTTTTGCTGTGAAGTTTCATGTAAAAAATGTTGGTCTCACCGGTCTCACTGAAACAGTTTGGTCTCACCGGAACTCGACTCTCTACTTAGCGGTTTAGCGGTTTAATGGTTTGATTGTTATTTGTACCCCTGTAGGTATGATTGCGATGATATCGGGGGGTTTAAGGAAGCTGTAAGGACGTTGATGGAGGTGGACGGAAAGTTTAACCTTGCGGATATTTTTCCGGTGTTGAAGCCATGGGACCCACAGAACATACGGCGGCAGGCGAAGGCGGCGTATCGGTGGTTTGATAAAGTGACGGATGGGTTTATAAAGGAGAGGTTGAAGCATCGAGAGTCGAAGCTTCCGAGGTTTGGTGATATGTTGGATTCAATGTTGGATTGTAGTGAAGATAAAGAAGATGGTTTCAGTTTCAAACATATCAAGGCTTTGCTTGTGGTAATTAATTTAAATTCTACTCTTTTTTTATATTTTAATTTATAAAAATTCATTCTAAAAGGAAAGTAGATAATCCTAATAACCACTATTAATTTATTTAATTCTACATTTATCTAGAATCCTTAATCTCTTGCCATATTTTCATGCAAAGTATTGCATGAAACTATGATATAAATAGGCTTTTTCTTACAATGTTTATCTAAGGAAATTCCAATGTTTTTTTATTTGTTTTGATACATCAATATTAAAATTTATTAAATAATGTACAAGTATGAGATGTAAATCAGAATTTGACGTTTACCAAAAATCTCAATTGATAAAGAAATGATTTTTAGTGTCATATGGTTCTTAAAATTCCAACCAAATATGAAGAAAGTGAAATGGCCTATTTGATTAACCAAATAACATTTAGTCATTCTCATCACAAGTAAAAAAGAATTCATTTCATTACATTCAATTTTGTTATACAAAAATTACCATATCGGTAATGTAAAGTGGAGTGGAGAAGTGGTATCTAGTCGTTCATCTGGTAAAAGATTGCGGCTTTGACTGCAAATCCTTGAATAATTTATCACATAGGCTGCAAAAGATGAAAGAGTAGTTTGATAAATATAAGCTAACTTAGTTTTTGAGTAAACGTTTGAATACACATAAACTAACTTATTAATTCTTATGTGAAGTTTTTTTATATCTTTTTAAATTATAAGCTTGATTAACATGGATACGTGTTATCATATAATCGATAGGGAGGTTTATATGTTAATTATAAAGGCAACAAGGTTTCTTTTGCCTCCATCATAAGTGATATCCCATTTTTTACAACTTTTAAAATATTATTTGTAAGATATTGAGTAATCAAATGGTGCCAAAGTAACAATATTTATTCAAATCACAGGATCTATTTCTAGCAGGAACTGAAACAAGTGCAAATACAATAGAATGGACAATGACTGAATTGTTGCTCAACCCTCATATATTCTCAAGACTCCGCCAAGAAATCTCCACAATAGTGGATGAAGATGGAAATATTCAAGAAGCCAAAGTCATTAACTTGCCTTATCTACAAGCTGTCATCAAAGAAACAATGAGACTTCATTTTTCCGTACCTCTATTAGTGCCTCACAAGACTGAGACTGATGTTAAGATTGGTGAATACCTATTGCCAAAAAACACCCAAATTTTAGTGAACGCATGGGCCATGGCACGTGATCCAAGGTATTGGGAAGACCCGCTAACGTTTATGCCCGAGAGGTTCTTAGATACCAAACTTGATTACAGAGGACAACATTTTGAATTTATACCATTTGGATCGGGCCGAAGGATGTGTCCTGGAATAGCCTTAGCTCGTAGAGTTACCAGTCTGATGGTGGCATCGTTTGTGTATCATTTTGATTGGAAGCTTCCGCATCCTAAAGAAGAAATTGACATGAACTGCATATTTGGAATTACATTGCTTCGGGCAACACCTCTAGTTGCTATGCCGATACCCGTCAAATAATTGTATAAGTTGAAGAAGAGGGTATGGGTTGCATTTGGTACACAAATAAAGCCGTTAGGCTATAAACTGTCATTAATTAAGTTTTAATGACAATTTAGAATTTGTATTTGAAATTTTGCTGCTATATTGTTATATCTTAATTAGTTGCTTGTTTTTATATAATGTCTATCCTATAAGTTAATCAAATAATGGTTATATTTTATTATTTTACAAAGTTGTTAGACTTTTGGTGTTGAAATTAGCATACATGAAATATTGCATTGTATTAATGTATTACCTTTACATATTTTTGAATCATCAGCAACTTTTATATAAAATTTGATCATAAACGAGTTGTTCATATTTTTTTTTTGCCTAGTTATATCTTTAAAATTAGTAGCAAATTAAAATACTAAAACGATACTTCATATGTATATTGTGTTGTGTTCTTTCTTCGTTCGGACACATACACACGCATCCTTAATTTCTTTGTTCTCTCAGGGGTGCGTTTGGTAGGTGGACTAACTAGAACAGAACAGAACAAGGAACTCTTGTCCTATGTTTGGCAAGACTTAAAGTGGAACAGACAGGAACTAGATGGAAACCAAGTGGAACAAGTGTATTCTATCAAAATTGGTGAAACTACCTAGAACAAGCCATTTATTCCCAAAACACCCTTCTCCTCTTCTCCCCCTCCCAAAACACCCTCCTTCTCCCAAAACACCATGGTTGGATCTCCACTACCACCGCCGACCGGCGATCTCCACCACCACACCCTCCTCCTCTTCTCCTCCTTGCCGGCCGACGATCTCCACCACCACCGCCGCCTCCTGCAACGGCGGCTCCAACACCACCTCCCTCATACACAGATGCACATATATGTTCGAGAATATATAAAATGTTTTACACAATAGCTAATACGAGTTTAGTTTAAAATGTTTTAAATTTTTTTAGCACACCTTTATAATTAACATGTCCTAAAAGTATTTATTATCATATTGTTTAGCCCTATGAACTTAAGAATAAAATAAACGATCCATTAAAACACTTATAGATTGTTGACGTCGCACCTAATCTATTATATATAGTATCATGAGATTATTGGCCAAATTAAAACAAATTGGCCGATTTTATAATAATTTATATGAGTGTTTACTCATACTATTCAATTTTCAAGAATAAGTTATAAATTTTTTGATCGTCAATTAATAATACACAAAAAAATTTCTTTCAAGATTTATACTTTATAAGACTTATTTTGCCCGTTATGTAAAAATTTCAATTTTTTTTGTAAGTTACTTCATTTGTTTTTCAAGCTTAGGATGAGTTTGGTTGTGAATTTTTTTTCAATTTTTTAGAAAAAAGTAAAATTTTAAAAAGCATATTTATCATTCATTTTTCAAAAGTCTAGTTTTCATTCTAGATGATCCCCACAAATGACAAAACCCACACAATTTTCAACCTTAAAGAAAAACTCCTATCAAAAGAAACTTCTTAACACATAATATGAACCAAAACTAAGAAATAAACACCTATAGTATCCGTGGTGATATCATATTTGATTCTAATTTCTCCAAGAATCATCATACAAAAGTGGATTCTTAGAGGATACAAAGATTTACACTAAGGGCGTGTTCGTTATGTGGAAATAGAATGAAATTGGAAGGATTTGAGTTTAAAATCAATTCTATTTCTGTAACCACGAGATTTGGAATTGATGGATTTTGAAATCCGATGCTGCTTTTGAAATCTTGTATATGATGGAATTTGAAATCCTAGGATAAGTGTTATGACTGAAATCCGATGCATGACCCAAGACTATCTAGTCAATTGACCAATCCACTAATAAATTTTTACATCTAAATTTTCTACTTTTCAACACTCACAACATCCGTGGTGATTATTTTATGGGGTCCACTTGAATAGCAAGAATTATTTACCGCATTTAATGATTACTTTCATATAAATTTTAATTATATAATAATGAAAAACCATAACAAAGTAATGAATTTTGACAGCATAAAATGGTATTTTTGCATATCTATCATTATTGCATATTATTTAATATTTCCTTAAATTTACTTGATTTGTATGATTATAAAAATATTTTAATGCATAACTTTTACAAAATGAAATATGAAAAATAGTCAACATGGTATTTTTTTATATATACAAAACTATAATAATGTAATTTTAAATATGAAAAATTAATTAATTAAAATAAAATTGATTAAACTTAATTGAATTGAAAACGATAATTGTTTTGTTTGGGGGAATAGATTTATCAAAGGATTGGAATTCAAATTTCATTCGAAATCCTATAAAATGAACGAGATTTATTAAGGATTTGAAATCCAAATTCCTCGAAATCCAAATCCTTTCTAGAAATCCATTCCATTCCAATTCATTTCCGTAAAACGAATGGACCCTAAGAAACAATCATCTAAGCCTTAAATCACTCAACTCCAAATACAAAACTCCATCAACGGACTACAACCAAGAAGAGGAATGAGACTCGTACCTAATGAGTTTGATTGCATTTTTATTCTTCCCTAAATCGTCTAAAAGCTTCTGAGGATGCAATCTCTCTTCAAGAGTCAAAAACACATACTTACACCTTACATTGTTAACTTGATATAACCGATATAAATATGAAATAGGTTATTTAAGCTAAACTAATAATAAATAACAAAATTTTCAAATTCAAAAGCATAAAATAAAATTAAGAAGGAAAAAAGACATGAATTAGAATTGACGGTTCAAGTTACCGGATTCTTAATCGAGCCATTGCATTATTATGCGAATACAATTCTATTAAATAGAAAAGTATCTATAATTACTTATCACTGTATAAATAGTTAATCAAATTCTTTTTCTTTCTCCTCCATGCCCTATAAAAGTAAAACTTTCGGTTCAATTGAATACAACTAGTGTTGTGTGTTTTTCTTAATATGCTCATATTCTTGCTAATATAGTATATTGTTCCTAGCTATATTAATTTTTGATGGAGAGCTATCTATGGAAGAATACATATACGAATATATCAAGTTAGAATCGGGTGGAAAATATCATATAACTGATAACTTAGATACACCAATTAAACAACCATTCACATGTTTGATAGTAACATATAACAAAAAGCAATGTAAAATTAGAACTCAAGCAATATGACAATATCTCAATGTAAAATCGATTCAAGTGCCAAACGTATCTTCAAAAAGATATGTATCAAGAAAGCACCAAATCATATATCACAATTTTGTAACACTATAAATAAACACCCACCACTTTTTTGATAATCCTCACAACAACAAATCAATCAAAAAGGAAACAATGATTAATTAATGGAGCTTCCATTTCTGTTTCTATCTTCTTCTTTTTTTCATCCTCTTCCTACCTTCATTGAAAACGAAGATTACCTTCGGGACTTGCTGGCCTCCCCATCATTGGAGACCTCCTTGACCTTGGGCCAAAACCCCATGAATCCCTATCCAGAAACAAGGTCCACTTATGACCATCTGATTGGGTGGAGGCTGCTTTTGGAACAATATGGCCGAACAGGCCTTGGCGGCATCGATTGGGTGTTGATGCCACCACCGTGGTGATGCTACCCAATCGAATGGTCATAAGTGGGCCATGTTTCTGTGAGAGCTTGGGAAGATATTCATGGAGTTTTGATCCAAGGTCAACAACAAGGTTTCCGATGATGGGGAGGCCGGCAGGTCCAGAGGTTCTCTTCTAGAGAAGATATCGACATAAATTTCATATTTGGAGTTATATTGATTAAGGCAACTTCTCTAGTTGCTAGTCTTATACTCGTCAAATGAGTGTTTGCTTTATGAAGTGGGCTTCAATTCACTTGCTATATAACATTGGATTAAAATACATCAAGTACTAAAAATAAGTTTACCTTTTTAGAATCTTAATATCCTTCAATATCTTTTATTTTTAATTAAATGAAATTATTTTTAAGAAATAGAGTATTCTATTCTTTATATAGGATGCCATGTTGGTATAGGAATCCCAGGGGAGCATGCTTTAGCTCACAGTAAAAATTACCAAGGATGTAGTCTGGGCAAATCCAGATGAACTTTATGGATTTGGTCCTCGTGGTTTGGTGATTTTTATGGATTTGGTCCCTAAACTTCAATAATTACGGATTTGGTCATTGTGGTTTGCAAGTTCTATCGGATTTGGTCCTTGTGGTTTACAAGTTCTATTGGATTTGGTCCTTGTGGTTTGCAAATTCTATTGGATTTGGTCCTTGTGGTTTACAAGTTCTATTGGATTTGGTCCTTGTGGTTTGCAAATTCTATTGGATTTGGTCCCTGGAATTTGCAAACCACAAGGACCAAATCCATAATTATTGAAGCTTAGGGATCAAATCCATGAAAACCACTAAACCACAAGGACCAAATCCGTAATTTACTCTTTTATTTATTAATATATAATTATATATATGTGTGTGTGCGTGCATGTGTGTGTGTGCGCGCGTGTGTCCACATGCACTTCCAAACTTTGGTTTAACGAGGTTTCCTATGGAGAAGGGATTCGAACCTGGAGGTAAATAGGATACCACATCCCCTACAAATTTTACCCCTACGCCACAAGCCTTGACGATATTTTTTTCCCGGTGAGGTAGTTACCTCACTCTTCGATTGCATCCCAACCTACAGAATCGATTCCGGTGCCAAACGTATTTCAAAAAGATATGTATCATAAAAAGCACCAAACTATATATCACGATTTTGTAACACTATAAATAACACACCCACCATCTTTCTAATAATCCTCACAACATAACAAATAAATCAAAAAAGAAACAAATAATGGAGCTTCTATTTTTGCTTCTATCTTCTTTTCTCTTCCTCCTCTTCCTCCTCCATGCCATTGACCTTTACCGGAGAAGAACATTACCTCCGGGACCCACCGGCCTCCCCGTCATCGGAAACCTCCTTGACCTCGGACCAAAACCCCACGAAACCCTAGCCAAACTCTCCCAGAAACACGGCCCACTTATGACCATTCGATTGGGAACCATCACCACAGTGGTGGCCTCCACACCCGAGGCCGCCAGGGAAATCCTCCAACGGAACGACGAGGCCTGCTCGGGCCGCGTCGTTCCGGATGCCGTCACCGCCTTAAAACACCGTGACTTGGCCGTTATATGGATCTCAACAAACAAAGAATGGCGGTATATTAGAAAAGCCATTAGCGGATACCTCACCCACCAACAAAAACTCGACACCCTTTCCGACCTCCGCGAGAAGGTCGTGGAGGGAATGCTGGAATACCTCCGCGAATGCAGCAGGAAAAACGAGGCCGTGGACATCGGACGGTTGACATTCGCGGTGGCGCTCAACCAGATGTCGAACACGATGCTTTCACGGAATGTGACCACCTATGATTCCGATGATATCGGCGGGTTTAAGATGGCGGTGAAGACGGTGATGGAGGTGGACGGGAAGTTTAACATTGCGGATGTTTTTCCGGTGTTGAAGCCGTGGGACCCGCAGAAGATACGGCGGAAGGCGAAGGCAGCGTACGATTGGTTTGATAAAGTGACGGATGGTTTTATAAACGACAGGTTAAACCATCGAGAATCTAAGCTTCCAAGGTATGGTGATATGTTGGATTCATTGTTGGATTACGGTCAAGAGAATGAAACCCAATTCAACCTCATTCACATGATCAAGACTTTACTTGTGGTAAATCCTCCATTTTAATAAATAAAAAACAAAATTGTTAACCTCGTTTTTTTTAAAGGTATATATATATATATATATATAGAGGAAAGTTCAAATGTGAACCACTTTTTGGTTGTGAACGTGAGGACAGCCGAGAGCGCGACACGTGGCGACTTTGAGTGTGGTCCCTCTCGTTAATTCAATGCCCTCCCATGAATCGCGCCTAGTCATCTGCCAGGATCTAACGTGGCGCCTAGTCATCCGCCACGTGTCGCGCTCTCGATTGTCCTCACGTTCACAACCAAAAAGTGGTTCATATTTGAACCCACCCGTATATGTATATATATATATATATATAGAGGAAAGTTCAAATGTGAACCACTTTTTGGTTGTGAACGTGAGGACAACCGAGAGCGCGACACGTGGCGGCTTTGAGTGTGGTCCCCCTCTTTAATTCAATGCCCTCCCATGAATCGCGCCTAGTCATCCGTCGTGGACTTGACGTGGCGCCTAGTCATCCGCCACGTGTCGCGTTCTCGGTTGTCCTCACGTTCACAACCAAAAGGTGGTTCACATTTGAACCCACCCCTATATATATATATATATATATATTGGGGCAAAACGGACAATATTATTGTTGAAAAGGCAGGGTGTTACAAGACGCTTAATATTGAAGCATATAAGTATATATAGAATAGGAAAGGATATGAAGATTTATTTAGTATATAAGTGGTAAGCTTTATTTTGCTTCACTTTCAATTTCTTACGACTATTAAAGTATGCTATTTTATTTACGGTATGCTATTCGATTTCGTGAAAATAAAACAGATTAGTGTTCGTGAAATCTACTCCTAAGAGGCGTGATTTATTTGACTCTATAATTGATATTACGTTTAAATGGTTGGTAGTTTGATTTATTCGACTCTATAATTGATAATACGTTTTGGAACTATGTAGCTCTTCGATCTTTCTTTGCTAGTCTTTGGGTAGCTATTTAACGCATTGTCTTTTCCAAAAGTCAATTGAAATATCATTTGTTAGTTTTTGAGATATTCAATATTAATAAGAATAACATAGTAACAATGGTTTGTTTATACTACAGGATCTATTTATAGGAGGAACAGAAACAAGTTCAAACACAACAGAATGGGTAATGACCGAATTATTGCTTAACCCGCATATGTTCTCAAGAGTTCGTCAAGAAGTCTCAACAATAGTGGGAAAAGATGGAAATATTCAAGAATCCAAAATCCTCAACTTGCCATATTTACAAGCTATCATCAAAGAAACACTACGACTTCATTTATCTACTCCCTTTTTAGTGCCTCACAGAACCGAGACAGATGTTAAACTTGGTGAATATGTTGTGCCAAAAAACACCCAAATTTTAGTCAACGCTTGGGCCATTGCACGTGACCCAAGGTACTGGGAAAACCCGTTGACATTTATGCCTGAGAGATTCTTGGAAAATAAGCTCGACTACAAGGGGCGACATTTTGAGTATATCCCTTTTGGATCAGGTCGAAGGATGTGTCCTGGGATGCCATTAGCTCATAGGGTGGTGAGTTTAATGGTGGCATCATTGGTTTATCATTTTGATTGGAAACTTCCATATGTTAAAGAAGATATCAACATGAATTGTATATTTGGAGTTACATTGATTAGGGAAACATCTTTGGTTGCTATTCCTATACCGGTCAAATTAGTGTTGACTTAATGACGAGAGCATCGATTCACTTGCTATATATAACATTGGATTAAAGTGGAAATATGTTAATTTACCTTTTTAGTATCCTAATATCCTTCTTTATTTTAAAATTTTGAGTATTTTATTGTTTATTTTAGATGATGGATTGATATATACTTTTAATTTCTTTAATAGCAACTAAAAATTTTCAATCAGAAATACAGCATATGCATAGTAGAAGATTCAAAAGACAAAACAACGTAAAAAGGTTTACTATAAAATAAATGATTTTCTATCTATAAAAATCAACTAGGAAAATTTATGTCAATGATCACTAGGAAATATGTCAGTTTGTGGGGTTTCAACTCAAAACTAATTAGCTATGAGTGGAGTAGCCCAGGATCCTTATAAGCACATTACAAGTTCACTTTGTGTCCGATGTGGGACATTGCTCAACACGCCACTCATAGCTAATTGGTTTTGAGTTGGAACCCCACAAACTGACATGGTATCATAGCAAGGTTCACCCGTGGTTGGTAAAAAAGCCGCACGGACTCCACGTAACCCAAAGTATCCACATGTTAGGCTGAAAAGAACGCAACACGTGAGGTGGCGTGTTGAGCAATGTCCCACATCGGACACAAAGTAAACTTGTAATGTGCTTATAAGGGTCCTGTGCTACTCCACTCATAGCCAATCGGTTTTGAGTTGAGTAGCCCAGGACCCTTATAAGCACATTACAAGTTCACTTTGTGTCCGATGTGTGGGACATTGCTCAACAAAATACAAGAATAATCCAACCCCTTAATATTTAATCAAAACCTTAAAATCTTAACAATATATTTTTATTAGGTTAATTACATCACGCTTTAATTGCTTCCCAGTCTTAACTCACAAATTGGTTCAGGTGCCAGACGTATCTTAAAAAAGATATGTTACATAAAAAGCACCGATTGTGACTTGTTAATTAAATTGTATCACACAACATTATGATTTCGTAGTCAACAGTCTTGTGGCGGATTGGTTATCGTTCGACGGTTTATAGCGCTCTATCTGAGTTCGAGCCTTTCCATGTGCATGCCAGGAGACATTTAAGCGGGGCCATATTTTGTCTCTAAAATTGTCGGTGATTAGTCGGGCTTTGACTCAGACACCCTTCCAAACAACGTTATGATTTCGTAACTCTATAAATAAACACCCACAAACCTTTCTAATAATCATCACAACAACAAATATATCAAGAAGGAAACAATAATGGAGCTTGGGTTTCTCCTTCTATCTTCTTTTCTCTTCATCCTCTTCCTCCTCCATGCCCTTGACCTTCACCGCAGAAGAAGATTACCTCCGGGACCCGCCGGCCTCCCCATCATCGGAAACCTCCTTGACGTCGGACCAAAACCCCACGAAACCCTAGCCAAGCTCTCCGAAAAATACGGCCCACTTATGACCATCCGACTGGGCACCATCACCACCGTGGTGGCCTCCACACCCGAGGCCGCCAAGGAAATCCTCCAACGGAACGACGAGGCCTGCTCGGGCCGCGTCGTTCCGGATGCCGTCACCACCTTAAACCGCCACGATCTAGCGGTTCTTTGGATCTCGACGAATGAGGAATGGCGGTCCATTAGGAAGGCCATGAGCACGTACCTCACCCACCAACACAAACTCGACACCCTCTCCGACCTTCGCGAGACGGTCGTGGAGGGAATGCTGGACTACCTCCGGGAGTGCGGCCAGAAAAACAAGGCCGTGGACATCGGACGGTTGACGTTTGCGGTGGCGCTCAACCAGATGTCGAACACGATGCTTTCGCGGAATGTGACCACCTATGATTCCGAGGATATCGGAGGGTTTAAGACGGCGGTAAAGACGGTGATGGAGGTGGACGGGAAGTTTAACATCGCGGATATTTTTCCGGTGTTGAAGCCGTGGGACCCACAGAACATACGGCGGAAGGCGAAGGCGGCGTACGGGTGGTTTGATAAAGTGACGGATGGGTTTATAAACGACAGGTTAAACCATCGAGAATCTAAGCTTCCAAGGTTTGGGGATTTGTTGGATTCACTGTTGGATTACAGTCAAGAGAATGAAGCAGAGTTCAACCTCATACACATCAAAACTTTACTTGTGGTACATCCTCTTTTTCTTCTATATAAAATTTGATATATATTGTTATTCATTATATATAGTCTACGTAAATTAATGTGAGAAGTTAAATATTTTATTAAAAAGATAGAAATATGTCGGTGTTATATAATACAATTTTCTTCGATCGCACGTGATTAAATGTTTATGCATATCAATGTAATCGTATGTTTAATTATATATGATTAAATTTGTGTAACATGCGTAATCATATGTGATAAAAACTTTTTATTTTCTTATAAATGTTAGTTTTCTGTAAAACAAGTTTCATTGTAAAAAATGTGTGTGTGTGCGATTTAGTAAATTAAACTTTTTAATGATTATATATGTTGAGTTAAAACCACCGACTATCATCAATAAAATATTAATTGTTTTGGTATAGAATCCTATGTTTTTAAGAAAATAAATAAACTACACTATTGGGTAATCTGTGATCACTTATTTGATGTCACATCATCAATTTACCTATCAACTTTTGTGAGCTTTTATGACAAATTACCCTTTAACGATGGATTTCTCTTAGAAAATTTGGTTTAAAATCACCCATTTAGTATTGAGATATTTTAATAGAAGATGGAGGGTGTTAAATGGATCCCCTTTGACTATTATCCCTCTTGTATAATTGTAGACCCCCTTATATTGGGTCCCACTATACACTCACATAAATGTTCTATTCTTTGGTAGGAGGATCCATTTATAATTTCCCTAGAAGATTTATGATTATACCTTTCTTTGCCTTTTGACTAAGGTTAAGTGTAAGGTCAATTATTATAGATATTTTAAACTATGTTTGGTGCTTCTTTTAACTTATTTTAACCAAATCATTGCATGAATAAACATAAATTGAGAAGCTTAATGTTGAAGTATTAATTAGTATAGAATAGGTAAGGGTATGAAGATTTATTTATTATATAGGGGGAGGGTTTATTTTGACTCGATTTTCTTTCTATTAGGCCATCCACAATGGTGCCGGTTGGTACCATTGCCACCTCAGCGCCACATAAGCTTGCCAACACCTTACCAATACCATACCAATCCATCCACTATTATACCAATCTAAACAATTAATTAAAAAAAATAACAAAAATAAAAAGAAAGAGAGAGAAGGAAGAGAGAGACAACCGTTTCTCTCGTCAAAATAGTGGGCATGCCCCCACCGTACCGGCTACCGTGCCGAATACCTTCGGCGGTGTTGCCGGGGGTACCGGTTCGGTACCGGCTTCAAAAAAGCCTCCATAGCGGATGGCCTTAAAGTATCATCTTAGTGTATCGAGACATTTGGTATTAGTAAAAACAGCGTAGTAAGTTAGTAACAGTAGATTATTTAAATTACAGGATCTATTTTTAGGAGGAACAGAAACAAGTTCAAATACAACGGAGTGGGCAATGACTGAATTATTGCTTAACCCTCATATGTTCTCAAGTGTCCGTCAAGAAGTCTCAACAATAGTCGGAAAAGATGGAAATATTCAAGAATCCAAAATCCTCAATTTGCCATATTTGCAAGCTGTCATCAAAGAAACATTGCGACTGCATTTATCTGTGCCTCTCTTAGTGCCTCATAGAACCGAGACTAATGTTAAACTTGGTGAATACATTGTGCCAAAAAACACCCAAATTTTGGTCAATGCATGGGCCATTGCACGTGACCCACGATACTGGGAAAACCCGTTGACGTTTATGCCTGAGAGATTCTTGGTAAACAATCTCGACTACAAGGGACAAAATTTTGAGTATATACCTTTTGGATCAGGTCGAAGGATGTGTCCTGGAATGCCGGTTGCTCATAGGGTGGTGAGTTTAATGTTGGCATCGTTTGTTTATCATTTTGATTGGAAGCTTCCATATGCTAGAGAAGAAATGGACATGAATTGCATATTTGGAGTTACATTGATTAGGGCAACTTCTCTTGTTGCTACTCCTATGCCCGCCAAATAAAAGTTGTCTTCATGAATAAGGCATTGATGTGTTTGCTACGTAATACGATAAAGGAGTTTCAGCTTTAAAGGTTATAAGTTGTTATTGTGTGTATTTTAATTAATAATCATTTATATTATGTATTTAAAGTGTGTTGCTAACACACAATTGTAGAGGATGATTAGGTATATTGTTGTATCTTATTTTTTGTGTTTGATATATAATGTTTACTCTTTGAATTAATAAAATCATGGTTTAATTTTATGATTGGACAGAAAATGCATGTATATATGGTAATATTGCAATGTGTTTTGTTTAAAGATTATGAATTATCAATACTTTGTATCTAACATGTTATCATAAAAAAGTTAAATTAAGAAGGTATCTCCTTTGTTGGGAAACTCATCTTAGTCAAAGCGGTACTTGGTAGCTTGCGATTGTATTTTGGGATGGGCTATTTACACCCTTTCAATTACCAATCACACTCCAAAAAAAGTGAATTGCTCTCACACCCATTAATATCAATTTCCCATTTTTACATTCTCAATGCAACCCAAAGGGTGCAAATAGCAACCCCCTTGTATTTCTTCTCCTTGTTTCATGCGCCAAGGGGTGTGATTAATGAGTTGGAGATCCCACGTAGTAGTTCTTTTTTTTTTCTTTTTTCTTTCTTTCTTTTTTTTTTTTTTTTTTTGGGGGGGGGGGGGTGGGGTTGTTGGGGGAGAGATAAAAGAAAGTTGATATAGGTAAGTTAGAACGTTAGGGAGCTTTAAAAAACGTTGTCTACATGTGAATAGTCTACAATCGATAAACTGGGGACTTTTGGGTAAGTGCGGCGGTTCTTAAATGAAAGGATGTGTTGTGAATGAGAGTCATTAAAAGTTGCCATGGAGAAGAGGGGGGCTTATTCAGGAGTAGCATCGGAAATTGTAGGATACGTTCAACTTGGTTAAATATCATTCGGGTAGGTAAAGAAATGGAGAAACTGGGGATAGATTTTGTAGGATCCTTCCAAAAAAGGTTGGAAATGGGGGTTAGAGACAAGTTCTTGGACAGATAAATGGAAGGTAATCGGTGTTTTAAAGAGTATAACCGTATTTATATATTTATAAGAAATGTTCTTACATAAAAGGATTATTTATTAAACACTTATCTTGCATGTAACACTTATTGTATTGCAGTTTTAATTGGATGCAACAATACGATCCCTGGCCTATACAGACGAATGTGATAATTTGGTATCAAAGATGACATAACTATTGCCAAAATATACACTCGATGTTAATTACTAAATAACAAAATTGAAATTGGAATTTTATATATGTTTGTTACCTACGTTTAGATGTGCACGTTGATTTTTTATGGACAATATTTCATAGTCAGTATTAACCATATGTTTCATCAATCAATTACTATATTATTTTCATTAAATAATATTTTAAAGTTTTGATGCAATTGACATAAAGAAAGTTGTTTTTGGATATTTTATTCATCTTGTTTTATAGCGAATGAAAAAAAAAAAAAAAAAACGTGTCTGTTATCTAAGATATTTTACTTATCTTAATTACATTAATTAATCATACAACTTTTAGCTAACGTGAAATCGATGCAACCCTATAAAATCTTATAAAATTATATGAAACATTTTCATATTTAATATGAAATATATGAAAAGTTAATAGTTATTGAAACATTTCATGAAATTTTATAGGGATTTCATATACGGTTGCATCGGTTTCACATTAACTATAGGTTGTAAAGGAATATGACTTTTATTCGATCTTTGTTTATGCTCATGAGTATCGTAAACAAAAGGACCATCATCCTTCTCATGGGTTGGAACAACTGATGCAATGGCAAAAAGGTTATAGACAATTAGGACAGTAATTTAAAATCGACGACAATTGAAAGAAACATTGGTTTAAAGATTATGGACGATCAGGACAATAATTTTTAAGAAAGTTGAATGTTAAGTATAATAGAAGTCAAATTGCATTATGCATGTACAAATTTATGATGATTTTGGTGAAGGAAGATTGACTAACATAGGAAGCCATGTTGTAACAGCCTTAAAACAGGAATAAATTTAAACCTGGAAATACAATCAACTTATGAATAAGGAAATATTTGTTATGGGCAAGTTTGTACATCCAAAACAAATGAATATGAGACCAAAATAATCTAGACTAACGACCCTAGGTTAGATGGGGGTGTCATAGTGTCTCCAAAAGTGTCACTTTCTCAAATTCCAAAAAGCCCGACACCCCATGTGCTCCTAATCTGCACTGTCGATAACTCACCTCTACTTGGGTCCACTGTTAACAAACCCTGACAACCATAAACAACATAATCAAGTGTTTAGCTAGATGCCTAATGAGTTCATAACAGGTATTTTAAAAAAAGTACTTAACAGTAATACAAGTTACCCGAATTACAACGGTATCAAGCTACCCCTAGTGATAGCCTCTTAATTACTTTATCCATCTAGTAGAGAATGAGAGGTTTTTCAAGCTTATGGTAGTTATATGCTGGTTTGACTTTTGAGTGATACACCTTAATCCCAAGAAGTAATTATGTAGTTAATAAATCATTTGGTATTTAACTAAAATATTATATATTTTATGAGACGGTGTCACTTAAGAAAAATGGTAGAAATCATCGTAGTAATATGTAACGTATAAGCAATTATACGTTGTTAGATGTACCTATATCAAGTGATTTTATCTTTAAACACATCTATATCAAAACTAGTTTTTAATATTCTCAATACAAGAATTGAACTGATTATAACATTAAACAATAAGCAAATAGCATTGGCTAAACTGTATTGTAGTATACATATAAGTTGTGACAATATATATGATCACCAACCTGCAAATGAAATGTGACAATATAGTTTACCAAACATGATATAACTAGTACCAAAAATATAGGATGTTTAACTACTAAATGACAAAATTGACATTGAATGTATATGGTTTTTATTTAATTTTATTGTAAACAATCTTTTAAGATTCTAGGATGTGTACGGTTAACTTTTTGGACAAGATTCCAAATTCAATTTTCTTAGGCTATCATTATCCAACCCTTTTAATCTCATTATCACATTAGATTTTCTCCTACCCTTTCATTAACCTTCTGGAACTCTCTCTGAGTAGTACCCGAACCTTCCCAACCATCTCATTTAATTAAACGCACACCACACATACAACACAAGCCGTTGTGAGCGGCGTGGGCAAACCGCCCTCCTTTGAACTCACTGAAGCTATGGAGGGCATAGCAGTACCCATTGAAGCCTCCCAACCTGCCGGCTTCAACCCGCCAGCCAGTGGGTTACCACTACGCATGGCCTTATGGCACCATATTATTATTAACCAAAATTTTATGATTCTGTTTTCATCAAATAACATGTTAATCTTTTGATGACTTGTTACTTAAACTAATGCTTTTTTTGTATATTTTATTCAACTTAGTTTAAAGTAAACCAAAAAACGTGTCTATTATTTAAAAATAATTTATTTTCCCTAATCATAGCAACTAGTCGGTATTTTGCATTTTGCATTTTTCTATTTTTATATATTAATTTGTTCATAGTACAAACATAACAAAACAAACTAATTAATCTAAAACACCTTCTCAAACCTTCCTTATCCTCAGGCAACAAAGTAAACTATCATGAATAACACAAAATAAAAAATAATTAAAAAAAACATGAATGGGTCAATCGCTTTTGTTGTGGGGTGATTTTGTAGATAAAAAAAATATTAAATAAGTAAATCTATAAAAAAATATTTTAGTGCGGTTGGATTGAATCACTAACTGCGATGATCACAACTCAAACATCAAAACCCATAATATGTATATATTGGAATGAATAAAGGAAGTAGAATTTTATGACAAATGTCAAGAACTATTAAGCTACAAGAACATAAGGCTTACTTGTAAATATTGCGGTATCGTAAGACAAAAATTGCACCGGCATATCGGTGATGTATTGAGGATACAACAATATATTAAGTATGAACTTGAATTTGCGAATTATACCTTAAATGATTTGTTTAAGGCCAAGGTGTTGGTGTTTATAAAGTAGGAAATTATACTTTGAGGTTCCTATGTGTGGGACACCATCCTAGTTTCTATACTAAGTTCCAACACTAACAAAATAAAAATAACGTTGATTGAAGTTGAAACTTGAGAGGTTGTGTCGTTGGACACAAGAGAAAGCAATTTTTTTTAATAAAAAGTTGGGCTCAGCTAACCTTTTGTCCAAAATCACCACTAAACATAGTCTTATGTCTTTTATTTGGTTGTTGCGGTGGTGTTAGGGGCATGGGTGGAGCCACCTAAGCACTAGAATGTGCATTGGATCGCCTCACCATTTTATTAAAAAAAATTATGTGATGATTTGAAGGTCCAATTTTTAAAGTGTAATAAGCTGAGTCCCTTCTCGCAAATGATATTCCATGTACTTATGTATAGGTTATCTCTTGCATCTTCAGGTATCGATGCTTTTACAAAAAAGAAAACTAAGGCTTGCTCTTTTTGTTTGTATAAATATAGACATAGTTATGTAGTTTAAGTCACTAATGTTTTTTCTACTTGTTACAACTATTTATTAAAAACTATATATATATATATATATATATATATATATATCCTTACAAGGTTTCTAAACCTTGAAATTATGAGATTTCTTACGTTTTTTGTAGGCATCCCCTAGAAAAAATTTCGGGCTTTGCCCTTGATCAGGAATGATTTGATTTGCTTATTTAAGTTTAAACATTTATATATATCACTACGACGTATGTTTTATACATTTACATCGTTAAACAGTTATATAGAAAATAAATTTAAAATAACTCAGATATCTTCACATATAAGATATTTAAGGTCTTTTAGCATAATAACTTAACATTTGTTATGAATAGACTAAATTGTAACAAAATGCAAATCACAGAATACATGTTTTAGTTTTGAAAATAAGCATAAAAAGCCAAAATTTGGTACGGCCATAGAATATTATCGTGCTTTATTATAAAGGAATTTAAAATTGTTTTTTTATTTAAATTCCACAATATCTACGAGAAGATGATAATTTTTGTTAGAAGTTTCCTAATTAAAAAATTGTAGTGGAACTTTAAATTTCTTAAAGTGAATTATTTTCCCGTCAAATTATTATTTAATATGCAACTTGTTTAAACATTACACATATGTTACTAAAACAACATGCATGCATGGTGGACTAAAAGAAAATCATTTTTAACGTAGATTATACTCATTATAGACCCATGATTTTTTTTGTTTCCTAACGTTTCTACCTTAGGGATGCTTTTAGTTTTTTAATGTTAATTTCTAAAGATTTTACTAAGTTTTTTTTGGTTGATTCTAGGTGCTCTTTAAGTTTTGTGTAAAGGATTTTCTTAGTTTTTTTTGGATTTATGACTTGTGAGGGTAATGAACTATCCGATTTATACAAATGTTACTATGAAACTATTTTTTGTACTTAATATACCATTGAACTATTTTTTTGTAATATACCATTATGACCGGGTATAGCCTGTAAACCACCACCACCACCACCACCACCAAAACACCATCACTACAGCCATCACCACCTTCAAACCATCACCACCACACCCACCACCACCAAAGCCACCACACCCACCACCACTATACCCATCAGCATCATCGTTTCCACCCTACCATCTCCAATCACCATCACCACCTCCGTTCACCATCACCATCTCCATATGTCGGCAAATTTCCGGCAACATCACCACCTCCGATCACCATCTCCCACATGTGTACACATACACGCACACCAATCACCATCATCGTTACCAAATCTGATGAAATTCAAACCAAATTGAGATTGAAATCGAGACCAAATCGAAACCATATCTGATGAAATCGAGACCAAATGGTGGTGGTGCTGATGAAATCGAGCTCTGTAATGGTGGTGATGCCGGTGGACGGTGGTCGCCGGCAATGCAGAGAGGTTGTAGGTGACGGTCGCCGGCGATGGGGGTTACGACATTCACAGGGGTGTGTTTTGGTGGTGGTAGTTTGGTGGTGGGTGTGGTGGTGGTGGTGGCAGCTTTAGTGGTGGTAGGTGTGGTGGTGATGGTTTGAAGGTGGTGGCTGTGGTGGTGGTTTACCGGTGGTTTACGAGCTATACCCGTCATAATGGTATATATTATGTGTACAATCAAAAAGAGTTCAATGGTATATTAAGTACAAAAAATAGTTTCATGATAACATTTATACAAATTGAATAGTTAGTTACATTCACAAATCACAACTCATTAACATTTTTCTTTGTATTTTTCAGTATCTCAGAATAACCGTTTCAAATTTAACAATTGTTTTACGATAGCCAAAATAAATCCACCAAAACGAGCTCACGAGACCCCACTCTAGCCTTCATAGGTCCACCGGCCGGTCGGTCATGCCTACTTACAATAATTAAAAATATATTTCTTGTATTACGTTGTCCTTTAGTTTTTTTCCTTTTTTTTGATAAATCTATTTTATTTGAATTTTCCTTGATTAATTCCAAATCATTCAAAACTTACAAAAGATATTGTCATGGAGTACAACTTAAAAAAATTGAAAGGACAATTTATTTGTATTTACTTCAAACAAGAGCAACCTATTTGCATTAAATATATACTATATAAAAACATAAATGCTTTTTTATCTGTTAATTAAAAAATGTGCCATTACAAAATTAAAATATATAAAAATCATGTAAAACAAATCCAAAATAATTAATTAGAACTCGGATTACATGAGATCAATTTATTTTCAAGAGATTCATATGATCAAGTTTTTACATTTGAATTGTTCAGTAAAGCATTATGAAAATAACCTTTACAGTGATTATATTGTGGAGGTTCGGATATTTTTTTTTGCCTTCATTATATTTTAATATAAAGTTTCAAGTGTAAAAACTTAGTCTCATATATCTCGTGAAAACAACGTGTTCTCATATGAAACTTACCCTTATCAAATTAATCACTAATTTATACCATGATCACTCTATAAATAGAGACCCATTAGGTCACAACTATGCATCACTCACAATACAAGAGTTTAAACCTAGAAAACCATTAATGGAGTTTCTAGTTTTCCTTCTTTCTTCCATTGCTTTCTTCTTCTTCCTCCATGCCTTCAACCTCTACAAGAGAAGAGGACTTCCCCCGGGCCCCACCGGCCTTCCGATCATCGGAAACCTCCTCCGCATTGGCCCAAAACCCCATGAATCCCTAGCCAAACTCTCCGAAAAATACGGCCCACTTATGACCGTCCGATTGGGCAGCATAACCACCGTGGTCGCCTCCACGCCCGACGTCGCTAGAGAAGTCCTCCAACTCAAAGACGAGTTCTGCTCCGGCCGGAACATTCCGGACGCCGTCACCGCCCTCGAGCACCACGACGCCGCCGTCCTATGGATCTCGACGAACGAAGAATGGCGGACCATCCGAAGAGCCCTCAACACGTACCTCACCCACCAACACAAACTCGACACCCTCCGCGACCTCCGCCAGGACGTGGTGGACGGAATGATGGACTTCCTCCGGGTGTCCGAGAAGAAAAACGCGGCCGTGGACATCGGGAAGTTGGCGTTTGCGGTGGCGCTTAACCAGATTTCGAACACGTGTCTTTCCAAGGATCTGGCGAGCTACGATTCGGACGATGTCGGAGGGTTTAAGGATGCGGTGAAGACGTTGATGGAGGTGGACGGGAAGTTTAACATTGCGGATATTTTTCCGGTGTTGAAGCCGTGGGACCCGCAGAACATACGGCGGCAAGCGAAGGCGGCGTACCGGTGGTTGGATGAAGTGACGGATGGGTTTATAAGCGACAGGTTAAACCATCGAGAATCGAAGCTTCCGAGGTTTGGTGATATGTTGGATTCGTTGTTGGATTTCAGTGAAGATGATGAAAATGAGTTCAACCTCGTACATATCAAGACCCTACTTGTGGTAAACTTCTCCCTCTATATGACTATATCCGTGCAAAAAATAAAAAGAACAAAATAAAGAGAACTTTAAAGTGTTAAAAATATGGGTATATTTAGATGTGGAAAATTACATTGTTCTAAAAAAGTCGTCGCGTAACTGTTATGGCGCGCCATGAAACTTTAAGGTTTGTATCTCACGTCATGTTATGACTATGACATACCTTAGCCTATTGTGTAGTTCTCATAATGCGATGTTTGATTTTTCTTTACATTTTTAAGGTTTTATTTGCTAGTTTTTAATATATAACCTAATTTTAACTTGCTTATTATTATTAACTTATTGAATGACAATATAAAACATATGCTCTTATATATAATGTTTTATAGAAACTATAAATTTGACACCATAAGTCACGTATTGAAAACGTCATGGCTTCGTCATGGCTCCTAAGGCTTGAGGCTTGGCCGCCACGCCTCGCCTCATGCCATTTAGAACCTTGGAAAATTATTTTAATTTTTTTTTTTGAAATGTTTCTATAAAATGGAGTTTGAGTTTTTATTTTCAGTTTTTAAAATTGAAAAACTCGTTTAGAAAATTTTAAAAAACTACGAAAATCAATTTTTTAATTACATTGAAATTAGAAAATAATTTTTTTTTCATTCTCTTAGAAATTTTTTCTAAATTCTCATTTTTCTTGAATTAAAAAAGAATTTCCATAACCAAATGCATCTTAAATTCACTTTTAGTATCGAAAAATGTTGCTTTTAACAGTTATGGTATTTTGGGTTTGTTCTAACGGACTTGCCCATCGTTTGTTAGCTCGTAGAGACTTTTGTCTATGCTAACGACTGTTATTTTTTTGTTAAGTCCGATTAAATAAAGAATACTATGCTATTTATAATCTTTTTCCTAAATCTTTTTTGAAAGATTAAACAAAATAATATGTTATATTATATACTTAGAGTGTGTATATATATACACAAAATATATAATTTAAGATGTATAAATTAATTGATGTAAAACTAAGATAATTCAACTGGAAAATATCAAATGAAAATAATATTATATAATTTGTAGAAAAAATCAAACAAATATTTCCTAATACTATGTTCTCTTTAAAGAAAATAATAACACATAACATAAGTCTTAGAAAATATTACATGGAGTAAAAGTGATCACCCACGAATACGATGCAACGGTTGTGGGTGCTCTAAAAGGATGCTGTCTTTTTCATGATGATCGATCTTTTTAGTAATTTAATATTAAAAAAATTGTGAATATAGGTTTTAATATAATATTCCCAATTGGCTAAGCCAATTTTGGTTCTTTTTTCCCAATATTGTCCACAAGATGTGTTTTTGAAAGCGACGGAAGATTAATTTTTTTCCCAATTAGCAAACCATTTGCCATTAATTTAACATTAAAGTACTTAATTAAGTAAACAAAAGGTATCTTTACCAGGAGATCACTAGATTTCATGTTAGATATTTTGAAAGCGACAAGATGACTACTAAATTTTGGAGTAATAATTGTATAATTAATTGATAAAAAAACAGCTTATTACATCGTTATATCAACAACTATATATTCCCTTTGTTTAACAATTAAGTATATCATGTAGGTCCAATGTTGCTAACAAAATTTGAGCAACTCTTAAAGCTTTCACCATTTTAAAGAGAATAACATTTTTGTTTTAATATAGGACTTATTTATAGCGGGAACAGAAACCAGCTCAAATTCAACTGAATGGACCATGACGGAATTATTGCTTAATCCCGATATGTTCTCAAGAGTGCGTGAAGAAGTGTCTGCGATAGTGGGAGAGAATGGGGAAATCCAAGAAGCCAAACTTCTTGACTTGCCTTATCTGCAAGCTGTCATCAAAGAAACAATGCGACTTCATTTATCTGTGCCGTTATTAGTCCCTCATAAAACTGAAACTGAAGTTAAACTCGGTGAATATATTTTGCCAAAAAACACATCAATTATAGTAAACGCATGGGCAATGGCACGAGATCCAAGGTATTGGGAAGATCCATTGATGTTCAAGCCTGAGAGGTTTTTGGGAAATGCGCTTGATTTCAAAGGTCAACATTTCGAATTTATACCATTTGGGTCAGGACGCAGGATGTGTCCTGGAATACCCTTGGCCGTTAGGGTGGTTAGCTTAATGGTGGCATCGTTTGTGTATTATTTTGATTGGAAGCTTCCTCATGGTAAAGAAGATATGGACATGAATGTCATATTTGGCCTTGCATTGCTTAGGGCAACACCTCTTGTTGCTACCCCATGTTCTCGTCAAATAAGTGCATAACCAAGAAGATGGATTTAACTCTCGTGTGTTGAAATACTTGTTGTTTGATTTATGCTATTTACATTACGTAAACTGTTGCTGAGTGACATTAAAATAAACGTTAATTAGATTCTGTATTAAGATGTACTTAATCTCAGTTATTTATGTATAATGATCTACCTTTAAATTAGAGAAAGCATTCAAATTTTGGGCTCTATTATATATGATTGTGCACATAATATTGAATAGTATTAGGTTTAAAAATTATGAACTATCAGTAATTTGTGTATCGATTCATCATGTAAAATAAACAATGTCAAGTCTACGTGTCAATCATACGATTCATCATACCTTTGACTTACATACATAAAAAAAAATTATAACACTTCGGTTTAAAGTTGTGATCATAGCCCGAAAACCTTTTATTTGGCCGAAATTACCAAGGCCGCAATGACTCGTTATAAATGCAAACACAACTCAAAGTTTATGCATTACACGTTCAAGTAAACTGTCCAATTTCGGTCCGAAACATCCCCATCGCACAGCCGTTTTGTTTCTACGTGGGAAGACGGCGGGTCGAAACCGGTTCACGGGTATGCCCAGGAGAGTTGGTAGGCCATGGGCTGTTTTTCTTACCAATGGGCTATTAATTAAATGATTGTTGGGCTGTGTATAGTTTAGTGGGCTGCGGCTATTCAATTCATAGACCTATTGAAGTGTGAGGTCGAAGCCCATATCCCACACATTTCATCACTTGAGATTAAGGACTATTTTATTACAGAATATTTAGTTAATTAATATATGAATTTTGATATTTGAAATATTTCGTTTATTCATGTCTAAACGGCTGTTTTCTTAAACCTCTTAATACCTCTTAACATAGGGGTTGTTTGGCATTTGCTGAATGGTTTGGTGTTCGATAATTAATTGGTCACAATGATTAAGAGGTTATACATGATTGTTTGGTAATTGTTGAGAATAAAATCAGGATGCTTAATTGTTAATAGAAGCCTAAACTACAAAACTATTCAGAGGGTTTTAGAACCATTAAGAGACACTCTTTTTTACCAAACAAGATTTACCTCTTAATGACTCAAATGATGCCTCTTAATGGAACTGTTAAGAGGTAAACAAACAACTCCTAATAATCAATTAGATCTTTGGACACATTTAGACTGTTTCTTTTTTCAAGATTTAAGACCCTCTTAACTTTTAAATAGACCTTGCCTTTCTTCCTTGTTTGCCGTTCAAAAAAAAAAAAGAACATACGACGGCAAGCAAAGGCGGCGTATGGTTGGTCAGATGAAGTGATGGATGGGTTTATAAGTGAGAGGAGGAAGCATTGAGGATTGAAGCTTCCGAAGTTTGGTGATATGTTGGATTCATTGATGGATTGTAGCGAAGAGATGAAACTGATTTCAAACTCATACATATCAAAACCTTACTAGTGGTAATTTATAGGACCAAACCAAAAACATCATGTCTAAAAGAGTTATAAAAAGTTTACAGGGACACTTTTGAGCGTCACAAGAAGTCTTTTAGAACAATTTTTCAATAAAGCATTATATTAACTCTTTTATAAGGCACCGTTTGAAAAAATGACCTATAAACACAAGTGTCCTCTAAAAATATGGGTTTATAATGATTTTCAAAAGTGTTTTATAAAATTAACTAATACGACACTTTATTTTCAATATTTTCTAGTAAACTTGTTACAATAATCGAAAGCGAACTATAAACTTACTGCAATACTTTTAAATAAGACGCTTTTTTGTTTGGTCTTATAAACTTTGATCCTATAAAATATTCTATTACGACGCTAACTTACTTATTTTAGGCACCCTATAAGCTTATTTTTGTCGTAGTGGATCGTGGATTTTGCTTCCATTATTTTTACCGTCTCGACATGTTTCTTTAGCTTTTTTATTTGATTTTTATGGATTTTTTTCGGGATTCTTTGGTTTATATTCTTTGTTTTTCTTAAATTTTGGAGTATCCTCTCAAGATTTAGCCAATGCACCGCGATAAAAAGGATGCCAAAAACCGGTTAAAAAGACATGCAGGATCCGGATCAGCCTTCTTTATGTCCTATGCATACATCAACAAATATATTATATAAATGACGTCTTTTTAACTTTTTTATTCTTGATAAATCTATTTTACTTGAATTTTTCTTAATTAATTCCAAGTAATTGGAAACCTAAAAAATATATTGTCATGGAGTACAACATAAAAAAAGAAAAAGAATAACATATTTGTATTCTATACTATATAAAAATCTAAATGCTCTTTTGTTTGTAAAACAAAAGTGTGCCACTAAAAATGAAATATATAAATTCCATTTAAAATTTTAAATCGAATCCAAAATGATCAATTCATCACTAACTCATAGCATGATCACTCTATAAATAGTATACACACTCACTCACACACCTATTCATCACTCACAAATCACGAATAAAAAACGAAAGGGTAGTTTTGTAACTTTTAATGGAGTTTCTAGTTTTGCTTCTTTCCTCCTTTGCTTTCTTCTTCTTCCTCCATGCCCTCAACCTCTACCGGAGAAGAGGACTTCCCCCGGGCCCCACCGGCCTTCCGATCATCGGAAACCTCCTCCACATTGGCCCGAAACCCCATGAATCCCTTGCCAAACTCTCCGAGAAATACGGCCCACTTATGACCATCCGATTGGGCAGCATCACCAACGTGGTCGCCTCCACACCCGAGGTCGCCAGAGAAGTCCTCCAATTAAAAGACGAGTTCTGCTCCGGCCGTAACGTCCCAGACGCCGTCACCGCCTTGGACCACCCCGACGTGGCGGTCCTATGGATCTCAACGAACGAAGAATGGCGGACCATCAGAAAAGCCCTCAACACGTGCCTCACCCACCAACACAAACTCGACACCCTCCGTGGCCTCCGCCAGAACGTGGTGGACGGAATGCTGGAGTTTCTCCGCGAATCCAGCCGGAAAAATGAGGCGGTGGACGTCGGAAAGCTGGCGTTTGCGGTGGCGCTTAACCAGATTTCGAACACGTGTCTTTCCAAGGATCTGGCGAGCTATGATTCCGAGGATGTCGGAGGGTTTAAGAAAGCGGTGAAGACCGTGATGGAGGTGGACGGGAAGTTTAACCTTGCGGATATTTTTCCGGTGTTGAAGCCGTTGGACCCGCAGAACATACGACGGCAGGCGAAGGCGGCGTACGGTTGGTTGGATGAAGTGACGGATGGGTTTATACGCGACAGGTTAAACCATCACGAATCAAAGCTTCCGAGGTTTGGTGATATGTTGGATTCGTTGTTGGATTTCGGTGAAAATGATGAAAATGAGTTCAATCTCATGAATATCAAGACTCTACTTGTGGTAAAATCCTTCTTTCATATTATTGTATAATTACTTGACAAAACTACAACCTTTTGAATAAGTATTTAAACAACTATTGATTGAGAAAGAATAATATCTTGTTTAAATACAGGATTTATTTATAGCAGGAACAGAAACGAGTTCAAACTCAACGGAGTGGGCAATGACAGAATTATTGCTTAATCCTGATATGTTCTCAAGATTGCGCGAAGAAGTGTCTGCGATAGTGGGAGAGAATGGAGAAATCCAAGAAGCCAAACTTCTTGAGTTGCCTTATTTGCAAGCTGTCATCAAAGAAACAATGCGGCTTCATTTATCAGTGCCATTATTAGTGCCTCATAAAACTGAAACCGAAGTTAAAATTGGTGAATATATTTTGCCAAAAAACACATCAATTATAGTAAATGCATGGGCTATGGCACGAGATCCAAGGTACTGGGAAGATCCATTGATGTTCAAGCCTGAGAGGTTTTTGGGAAATGGACTCGATTTCAAGGGCCAACATTTTGAATTTATACCATTTGGATCGGGGCGTAGGATGTGCCCTGGAATACCCTTGGCCGTCAGGGTGGTTAGCTTAATGGTGGCATCGTTTGTGTATTATTTTGATTGGAAGCTTCCACATGCTAAAGAAGATATGGACATGAACGTCATATTTGGCCTTGCATTGATTAGGGCAACACCTCTCGTTGCTACTCCATGTTCTCGTCAAATAAGTGCATAAGCAAGAAAATGGCTTTGACTCTTGTGTGTTGAAATATCTGTTGTTTGATTTATGATGTTTATATGCTGTAAATTGTTGTTGAGTGACATTAAAATAAACGTTAATTAGATTATGTATTAAGATATGTATTCAATCTTAGTTATTTTTGTAGAATGATCTACCTTTTGATTAGAGAAAGCTTTCAAATTTTGAGATCTATTATTATGTATGACCACACACATAATATTGAATAGTGTTGGGTTTAATTGATCAAAAACATATATTATAACATATCTAAGTTACTTTTAACATCATTAAAAGTAGCAATGGCCTAGATGACTTAGGATCAGGTGAGACCAAGATGTTACCGTGAGACCGCGTGAGACCAATACCTAACGTATGAAATTTTACAAAAAAACACCGTGAATGTACATAAAACACGAATACGCAGACCTAAAATTCACTTTCGATGCAAAAAAATTATCGAAAACAAGCTAAAAATCGAAACCTTCACAGCTCAAGTTTTGTGAAGGTTACATATATATAATGCAAACCTTCACAAAAAAACTGCTGTGAAGGTTTCGTTTTTTAACCTTTTTTTGGAAAAAAAAATTTCGATAGTGTTTTTTAATATGATTTAATGATGAATGTTCAATTTTTTTTACCTTCACAAATGTTTTGATGTGAAGTTTCAAGTAAAATATGTTTTTTTTTTGAAAGGAAAATCCTGGCAATTTTATAAAAATAAAAGTACAAATACAAAAAAAGCAAGCTAAGTATCCCACAAACAAGGGACACAAAGCTGCACGCCAAAAGCATCAAAAGATACTAACAACAGAGAAACCCAATCCCAAGAAACTGAAGAAAGACAACACTAAGATCTCTCTCTAACGAAACATCACTGCGTGTCCTGCTCCATCTTCGTAATCACCTGCCTGTCAGACCATGAAACTTTCTTTGGTCTAGTGTCCGTGACAAAATCATGGTCAGATAAAACATCATCATCGGACGTATCGTCATCATCATCATCCCCCACATCAATCCTATCCGGGAGTGTAAAGCCACGAAGTTTGCCATCAAGCTCCTTCCCGAAAACTCTTTCCCACCTATCAATGAAGTATTCCAGTTTCTGACGTGACCAAGAATTAATGATTACCGGCTCAAGTCCCACCCCACGTTTTTCAACATAGCAGTCTACTTCCTTTTTATCCGCGGTCCACTTAGGATGCTCTTCCAAAACAGTAAACTGATTGGAAACCTTAATAGGACTCCTTTCAGTATTCAAGTTATGTACTTTGGAATTAGTGTTATCCTCCATCCTTGTTGTCATCTTTTCAGATTTTACCACCTTAGGAGGGGGTTTATCATCACCAATAATAGCCTTACCCTTATCAATCGTATCAATAGAAGGAATAGCTGTTTTAGGAACAAACCTTTGGTTGATCTTAACACCAGTATTAAAAACAACCTTCGGGTTTTGACCTCCAACTTTCAGAGGGGCAATTTTCGGCTTAAGTTTATTTTTCCGTTTGGGAAATATAAACCCATCATCAATAACCTTAGCCTTAGAAGGTTCACCAACATTAGAAGGCACAGGTTTATCTATATTTAACTCCTCAACCGTACGTGGCCGGAATGAACAAGAGGTTAAGTCATGACCAAACACCTTGCAAAAGCTACATCTCTTGGGTTTCCAAAGAAATTCAGTTCTAAATTTCCTTAGTTTACCCAAGATAATAGCATCAATTTCCGTAGGCAACTCATAATCCGCAGAGGCATTCACCAACACTCTGGCAAAATTAGCTCTGCCAGCTTTGGTTTCACACATCTCTTCTGTATATCTATCCACAGAAATTGGTTCTCCTACCACACTAGCAATGTAGCTAATTATTTCAAAATCCCACACATCCAATGGCAGACCAAAAATATTAACCCACAAAGGAACCTTTTTAGGTTCAGGCTTGTCAAAACAAAGCCCAGGTTGCCATTGTTGGATGAAAATAGGCATACCATTAAATAGCCAAGGACCATTTTCCAAAACAAAGTTCAATCCTTGTTCAGAATTAAACTTGAAGAAGAAATAGGCTTGGTCATTTAAGATAACCTCAGACAGACCAAATTGCTTCCACATTCGTCTAGCATGATACTGAACGAAAGGAAAAGCAGGCCTTTTACCAATAAAATAGCCAGCAAGAGTAAGAGCCCATTCACTGGCTTGTTTTTGAATCAATTCATCAGGAATAAACGCACGTCTAGTGCCAAGCTCAGTTACGACCGGAGGATAGTACTTAAGTTTACCTTTACCGCTCGCGAGGTTTGCGCTTTTCTTCAAAAGATCAGCAAAAGACACTGGCTTATGAGCAACACTCGACTCCTCAGCGTGCAAGTGTACGTTACCCTCAGAATCCACAAAGCTACCAGCAATTGGTCCTTTATCTACCGACAACGTACTTGGCTTTAGAGACCCTTCCGGGGACGAAAGGGTGGCTGCCTCCGAATTTGACACCGGAGAAGCCAAGAATGAAGACGGTGACAGCATCGGTGACTGCTGTTGATGACCAAGAGGACCCGAAACATCCCTCAGCAACTGCTGAAAAGGACCCACATCACCAAACACTCCCGTAGTCCCCTTCGGTGTCTCCACAAAAGGTTCCACACTAGCAGACACAACCGCCGGCGAAACCAAACACGAAGGAGGCTGTTGGGTGATCGACCCACCACCAAAAGATGTCGAGGATGGTGGTGGGGTTGCAGGCGGTTCAGCGACGGGAGGAGCAGCATGCGGCGGCGAGACGGAGGTCGGCGGCGAGGCCAGCGGCGGCGTCTGGAGGTCCGACGCAAAGAATGCAGCGGCGTCGGTGGTGTTTATTTGACACCCGGCGACCACCATTGGGGAGCCCTCGAGTGGGTGATCACGATCCACGCCACCACACGCCGGTACGGTGGCTGTGGTGGCCGGCGGCGGCGGAATGAGGGTCGGCGGTGAGGCCGAACCCTTTTTTTGGGTTATCTTTTTCGCACGATTCCGTGTAAGGGGGGGATCCGGCGGTCGATCCGACTCCATACGATGATGGAGGAGGGGGAGGCGAGGCTCCCGGCGGTGGCCGGCGGCCAAGAAGCGGCGGCGGAGGCCGGAAAAAAGAAACGGCGGCGGTTTTTGGTTTGACAAATACAACTTTCAAGTAAAATATGTTGGTCTCACCGGTCTCACCAAAAAAGCTTGGTCTCACCGGAACTTAACTCTGGCCTAGATATACCTATATGCAAACAAATTCTCAGGGTAAGGCTTTGGATTTAGGTTATGATCAAGGCCCGAAAACCATTTATTTGGCCGTAACTGCCAAGGCCGCAATGACTCCGTTATAAATGCGAACAAAACTCAAAAGTTAAGGTTTATAAGATCAAGTTAACGGTCCAATTTGGCCCGAAACAACCCTATCGTCACTGCCATTTTGTATCTATGTGGGAAGACGATGGGTCGGAACCCGGCTCGTGGGTACACCCAGCAGAGTTGATAGCCCATGGGCTGGTATTCTTAACAATGGGCTTAGAATTAAATGATTATCGGGCTGTAGTGGGCTGGCTATTCAATTAATAGAACTTAGTGTGGGTTCCAAGCCCATAGCACATGAGTTTCATCACTTGTGAGATTAACGATTATTTCAATATTTTCTTATAGGATATTTAATTAATTAGTATTTGAATTTTGGTATTTTAAATATTTCGCTTATTCATGTCTAAAGGGCTGTTTGTTTGTTTTTAAACCTCTTAATACCTCTATTAATCACTCACACCTATTAACATTCAGATTGTTTTGTTTTTTATTTAAACGCGTGTCTCTCCAAGGATCTGGCGGGCTATGATTCCGAGGATGTCGGAGGATTTAAGGATGCGGTGAAGACGTTGATGGAGGTGGACGGGAAGTCTAACATTGCGGATATTTGTTAAGACGTTGATGGAGGTGGATGGGAAGTCTAACATGTTGGATATTTTTTTAAACGTTGGTGAAGGCGTACCGGTGGTTGGATGAAGTGACGGATGGGTTTATAAGCGACAGGTTAAACCATTGAGAATCGAAGCGTCCGAGGTTTGGTGATATGTTGGATTCGTTGTTGGATTTCAGTGAAGATGATGAAAATGAGTTCAACCTCGTACGTAAGGGGTCTGGTGGTACGGGATAGACCTGTTGAAACCGTTATATTAAAATTCAAAAGGAATTAGAGACTACACTATAAAAAATATTTCATTTATCCATGTTTCATAAAGTGCAGGGAAAATTTTTGTGTGACAAATATTTTTTATATAGAGATTGTTGGAAAAAAAACTTCACATTTATAAATGCGTACATTTGATTTTAAAAGTCCACGCTTTTAAATGTGGACTTTTGTAATCTTAGAATTGTTTTTCAAATTTTCCATATTTAAAAATATGAAAATTAAATAAATTTTTTCGTACTAACGTGATTTTACTATAATTTTCACACTTTCAAATGTAGAGATTTGACAAAAATTGTAACGTCGAATATATCAACGCTTTATTATAGTTTTCCACACTTTTAAGTGTACCACTATTGTTACAAAAAAGGTGGATAATCAACCACTTTTTTGTAGTGATACGAGGGTATGAAATATTTGTGGTACTCCACTTGAGTGTTTAGAGGGTAGGATGAGAAAAATCGATGTGACACTAAGGGTTTGAAAGGTTGGTGGTACTCATGGTGTTAGAGTAAACGCTCTAAACAAATTGGTTACTCCCTACCATACCGCCACATCAGATTTTCAGTTACCATCCAACCTACCACTCAGTCATCACTTAGACCTGTTGTGATCACACCCCCACGATACCTAAACTACAATTCAAAGCACTCTCTCACCTCAGGTAGTCACATCCCCACCACACAAAGTGGTATATAATACCCTTAATGGTGGTAACCCAAGTGTTACCACCTTCTACCAAACCCAGTCCTTTCACTCTTACAAACCTTGTCTTGTAATTATGAAACTTAACAATTTGATGAACGATGCCCATTCAAAAAAAATTACAAAGAAGCTCACGTTTGTAAGGTTATAATTTTACATTTTAGGTTTTTAAATTTTAAAAAAACTAATAATAACATTGTAACAACCCGTCCCACATGGATAGAAAGTATAAGTTGTTAGCACTTTATAAGCCTCAAGTCATAAGCTACCAATAACTTTCACCATGGTTTTTTGTTAGACTCGAAGTTATTGGGCTAGCCTATAGCTTTGGGCTTTAGGGTGTTACAAACATAGTTTAAATATAACGTCATAAAATAAATTGTTTAAGTTACGCAATCAAATTATAAATAAATACAAACGAAAATAATAGTATATAATAATTTACCCAATATCTTCCACATTTGAAATGTGTTTTTGAAAGAGACGGAAGATCAATGAACAATTAGCAAACCATTTGCCGTTAATTTAATATTAAAATACTTAATTAATTAATTAAACAAAAGGTATCTTTACCAGGAGATCACTAGATTTCATGTAGATCTGTTGAAAGCGACTAGATGATTGCTAGATTTTGTAGTAATATTTGTATAATTAGCTGATAAAAATCAACGTATTAAGTCATTATATCCACAACTATATATTCCATTTGTTAACAATTAAGTATATCACGTAGTTCCTAGCAAAATTTGAGCAACTCTTAAAGCTTTCACTACTTTTAAAAGAATAACATTTAGGTGGCGTTTGGTTTGTTGAAATCTTTTTGAAGATATTGGAATCATGAAAGAATTGGAATCCAATTCCATAATCTGTTGCCAATGGTTGGCAGGCAATGGAATTAGAATCCAATTCCATAATCTGTTTGGTTGGCAGAAATGTCCGATGAAATTGGAATTCAGATCTGCAAATGACAGAATT
This sequence comes from Centaurea solstitialis, assembly GCA_030169165.1. Lineage (NCBI taxonomy): Eukaryota > Viridiplantae > Streptophyta > Magnoliopsida > Asterales > Asteraceae > Centaurea > Centaurea solstitialis. The sequence continues at coordinate 81,169,482 of CM058044.1, forward strand.
ACCCTCCTTTTGTTCTTATGTCGAAGCGTTGGCGGCGGTCGGCGGTGGGTCGAAGGGGGTGGCGGCAGTCGGCGGTGGGTCGAAGCGGTGGCGACGGTCGGCGGTGGGTCGAAGCGGTGGCGACGGTCGGTGGTAGGTCGAAGCGGTGGTGGCGGTCGGCGATGGGTCGAAGCGGTAACGGCGGTCGGCCGTGGGTCGAAGCGAAGTAGTAAGTTAGGGCATCTAATTGAAGGGTAATCTGGTAATTTGGCAATTTTCATGTCAAGGGATTTTAAAGTCCTTCCATGTACCCAAGGATTTTAAATTCCTTCATATGAGAAATTTTAATTCCTTCCCCCAATTCTAATTCCCTTATCTAAATCTTACCAAACGCAGGAATCTTTGGGAATTGGATTCCAATTTCTTCAGATTCCCGAGGAATCCTGCATACCAAACGCGCCCTTGTTTTCAATATAGGATTTTATATAGCAGGAACGAAAACAAGCTCAAACACAACTGAATGGACAATGACAAAACTATTGCTTAATCCCGATATGTTCTCAAGAGTGCTTGAAGAAGTTTCTGCGATAGTGGGAGAGAATGTGGAAATTCAAGAAGCCAAACTTCTTGTTGGGCTATCTATAGTTTAGTGGGTTGCACCATATGTTTTATCAATTGAGATTAACGACTATTTTACTGTAGAATGTTGAGTAAATTACGGATTTGGTCCCTGTGGTTTGATACTTATTACGAAATTGGTCCCCATACTTTGATAATTATGGATTTGGTCCCTGTGGTTTAAAGTTTGTTTTGGATTTGGTCCCCAGCAAAGATGTCCGTTTGTTTCCTGCCGTTAACTCACCCCACGTACATAGCACGTGAGGGCAAATCCGTCCATCTCTCTTAGGGGCTAAATTGTATATATTGAAACTTTGAGTGCAAACGATAAAATTGTTCAAGGACCAATTCTGTTATTTCTAAAAAATGAAGAACACCCATTTTAGTCTTCTTGATGATTTGCTATAGGAACACGGAGAAAACCCATCAGCACCTTAACAAATCTAAAACCTTACTTAAATCTACAAACACACACACACACACACACACACATATATATATATATGTATACACACACACACACCTAAAACCATCACCACCATGAAAACCCAATATATATATACACGCCGGTGAAAGCCTCCGTCGAGAAACCCACCACCGTGAAACTCTCACCGGAGCACCGTCGCACCACCACCCACCTGTACCACCAGCACCGTCGCACCACCACCCACCTGTACCACCACCCACTTGTACCACCAGCCCCATCGCACCACCACCCACCTGTACCACCAGCACCGTCGTACCACTACATTTGTTGAGACCTCCACTGATTGATAAGGAAGGTGATTAGGTTTGCTTTAGGAGTGTGAAATAGAAAAATGAAGGGGAGAGGAAGAGGGTAAAGCATCATTGTGGTCAAAAGTTTGCTTTTTCCTTTTTTAACTTCTTGGACACTTGTCATTCAATGAGGGTTTTTAATGGATTTTTTATTCAAAAATTAAAAGAGAAAGAGAGATGGACAGATTTACCCTCACATGCTATGCATGTGGGGTGAGTTAACGGTAGGAACAAACGGACGTCTTTGCTAGGGACCAAATCCAAAACAAACTTCAAACCACAGGGACCAAATTCATAATTATCAAAGTATGAGGACCAATTCCATAAAAAGTATCAAACCACAGGGACCAAATCCGTAATTTACTCTAGAATGTTTATTAAATTAAGATATGAATTTTGATATTTGAAATGTTTTGTTTATTTATGTCTAAGAGGCCGTTTCTTTTTTAACAAGTACAATATTAAAACTTTATAAGTCTGAAAATTAAAAATTTACAAGATTATTTGTTTTATTTTTAAGAAAATATTTAAAAATCTTTTATTTTTTTCATACATGAACTTACACTTCAGATTTAAGCTCTCTTAAGAAAACAAATCACACCCAAGCTTCTTAAAAAAGATAAAATATTTGAGGGACCATTGCTATGACACCATTAGTTAGATTATCAACTTAGTTAATTAAGAGAAATAAAAAAATAACAAGTCTATCAATCACAAGGCTATGGCGTACTGGTTAAGGTCGGTGGGGGAAGTGACTAGTTAACCCTTCTACCTCAGGTTCGAATCCAGACGCTTCCAGATTGTGGCCACTGGAGATTAACTCAGGGCAGCATGCTTTAGCTGTCAGTGAATTTTGCTGAGATTAGACGGGACAAAGCCTTGAATTCCTTTCCACAAAAATAATAATAAATAACAGGTCTATTAGATATGAAACTATCTTTAATATAATAATTATAATAATAATAAAATAATATATATATATATATTGTTTTTTAAACATAATACTTAATCAGCACAAAATTATCACTTGAATTTTAAAATAATCCTATTCAAGAAAACAGTATAAAAATTAAGTGAAGATTTTTTTAATTTATAAAATAATATATCAATTATTTACATTTGTTCAACCGTAGAAAATAACGCGTTTTTCTATATTGGTTGATTATTTTATTAAACGCATTAAGATTATACAAATCTATTATTTAAGTAGAGTTAAGTTCCCGTGAGACCAAGACTTTTTGGTGAGACCGGTGAGACCAACATATTTTACTTCAAACTTCACATCAAAACATTTGTGAAGGTAAAAAAAATTGAACATTCATCGTTAAAACATACTAAAAAACACTATCGGAAAAAAAATTCCAAAAAAAAGTTAAAAAACGAAACCTTCACAGCAGTTTTTTTTGTGAAGGTTTGCATTATATATATGTAACCTTCACAGAATTTGAGCTGTGAAGGTTACGTTTTTAAGCTTGTTTTCGATATTTTTTTGCATCGAAAGTGAATTTTAGGTCTGCGTATTCGTGTTTTATGTACATTCATGGTGTTTTTTTGTGAAGTTTCGTACGTTAGGTATTGGTCTCACGCGGTCTCACGGTAACAGCTTGGTCTCACATGATCCTAAGACATTTAAGTATGTCTAATCCAATCAACCAAATTATAACAAAATTTCATATTTTCATTTTTAGCAACTTTCATTATTAATGAAAAGAATATTTTATTATAACTTAATATTTAAACACACAAAATATTTAAATTTTAGATTAACGCAAAACATAGTAACATCAAAAACTAATAAAATATTTATATTGTGTTATATATAGGCTAATATTTTTTAGCTACAAATATAGTGATATGTTAAAGTAACGTTCACCTTCATTTTAACATTTTTAGTGTGGTAAGTTAATAATGTTTTAAAATATCTTTTAACGAAATTTATAAAAATACTAGATAACCTAAAGACAACATTTATCTTCTTTTTAAAATTTTATATTATGCATTGGGTCTCAACTCTTGATACATTAAAATATGACCAAAAGAAGTCTTCTTTGGAGATGGCTTATTCTTGTATTCCATCTTTAATGAACTTCCATGAGAGATACATGAAAGTGTTGCAAATGATAAAGAAAGTCAAGATAATGGTTGTAGAAAAAGCATAGGTTTGAAGTGATGGAAAACTTTCTTTTGTTAGTTTATTATTGAACTAATCCATTATAAGTCTCAATTCTCAAATACAAAGACTATGGTTATAAGACAATTTTGTTTGTTTCTTTAGTTCATAGAAACATTAATTTGCTCAAATTCCACTTTCACTTCCACTTCCACTTCCTCTCATAGTATGGAAATATTTTTGTAATTCTATTAGTAAATTTAATGTTGTAATGGTCATCTTTTTCATAATATAAGTGAAAAAAGAATTGAAGATATCCATAATACAAGTATCCACCTAAGAAATAGGTAAAGTTTATAGAGTCATGACGCTATCAAAATCAAGGGAGAAGAGTCTCTCGTCTTGATCACTTCTGATATTGTATAATCTGGTTGTACCAAAGCTATTGATGAATGATTAAATGGAAGAAATGAACATTATGTTTTGTGATATTTTTAAATCAATGATGGGACCTTTATGTGTCTATTTCATAAACTTCTTAATCTTGAAAATGTTTAATTTACTATAACACCGCAATATAATACAAAGTCATGATTTTGATACTTAACAAGTCTTGAAATATAATTTGTTTTTTTTTAACTTTATATAAAGCACCTCCTGAAATGCTTGCATGGCTCCACCCTCATTATTATTAATATACAAATTGATATTAAAAAACTCACTAGTCACTACTATTATTGGCAATATTCTATTTATTAAAAATAAAAAGTAACGTAACAAAAACTACAAATATTCACTATTTAAATTTTCTCCTTGTTTTCTTATAAAGATGACACATAAATTTTTTGAAGGGTGTCAAGGTCAAATCCCGACTAATCCTTAACAATTTTGGAGGTTAAATGTGATCCCACTTAAATGTCTCCATACATACGCACAGGCTCGAACTCGGCTAGGGCACTATGAATCCTTCGAACGATAACCAATCCGCCACAGCACCAGAAGACAGATGACACATAATTTGTAGGGCATGTGAAGAGTGAAGTTTAGCCGCCGACTGATAGATAAAATAAATTGACCATTGAAAAAAAAATGATAAACTTTCATCCGACTGAATATGATTCGTGTTAGATAATAATAGTTTTTAATAGTTATTAAAAATACATTTATGTTTATTAATGTTAGTTTAATTTTGTTTGTATATACATTAAAAATAGTATCTATTCAAAATAATACATAAACTAATATTTCTTGTAATTCATATAAATATCAAACAATTTTTATTTAAAACTTTATTCAGGCAAAAACGTATTTTATAAGATTCCTACTTCTTCTTTTTAGAATGATTCATACTTTTTATTCACTACATAAAACAAACAATAATTTCTCTTAATGAAGACATAAAGCTTAAATAGACGACGATTGAATATTCTTATGTGGACTTGAAATCATGTGAAACTGTATTGTTTTCATGAAACCATATAAACAATACAAAAGACAAAATCTTTGCAACAAAACATTGTAAAGATAAACTTTCACAATGTTTTAACCATAAAGATTCATAGTTAATTATACAATCGTAATATTTTGTTCTAAAGTTTCAATGCTATTTTTTTTTTAAACTACATTCAATGCTATTTTATGGTATCATGAAAACAAATTGTTCATGTGACCCTAACCTTGAGACACAAATAAAACCCTATAGTTTCTTTTATAATGGTTATTTTTACACATTTTCTTTTTTCAAGATTTCTTTAATTAGTTTAGATTAGGTAAGTAAGCAAGGTGGAAATGATTCCAAATCTTTGGGTCCAACTCATAAAGGTGAAAGAAGGTTCAAGCATTTGATCAATTTGAGGCTTCTATAGATTTTCCCTTTATGGTATTATATAAGACACATATGTCCAAAATGATGGAAGCATTCTTTATGTAAATAAACCATTGTTTGAATATAAAAGAGGGTGGCTACTTTTATTTTCTTTCTTAATTGTTACTTTTTGACTGATGGTAGGATTTAGTCATTAACTACAACTTGAATATGTTAGTTGTGTTAGCTAGGGGTGAACCTACCCTTTATGTGCAGGTGAAGTGCTCCTAGTCAAATACCAACTTGAGCAGGAAAAAAAAAAAATCTTTCTACTCTTAGTGCATTCAGATTTTAAGTTAATGGGGTGTGTTACTGGAGATTAGATACTTACTTCTTATCTTTTAGTAATGGCTCTAGATGCTGATGTATATAGGTCTGTAAACGAACCGAACGTTCATGAACCGTTCGTGATTTTGTTCAGCGGGAAGTTCGTTTATGTTCGTTTGTTTAATAAATGAACGAACACGAACAAGATTTTTCTTTCGTTTAAATAAACGAACGAACATGAACAACGTCTTCGTTCGTTCAATTATGTTCGTGAACGTTCTGTTATGTTCGTGAATTGTTCGTTCGTTTACGTTCATGAATTGTTCGTTTATGTTCGTTTATTTATACTAATATATATATATAATTATTTATATATTATATATTATTTGTTAAGTAATTTAATTATTTAATTATGTTTTAAATAAAGTTAAATAAAAATACTACACAACCTCTCTACTCTCGAGTAAAAGCTTTCAGATGTTAATCAAGAATATGTAAGATTTTATGTTTGTTCATGTTCGTTCGCTTATGTTCATTTATGTTCGTTTACGTACTTTCGTGAACCGTTCGTTTAAGAGTTTAATCACTTTAATGAACGGACACGAACATCCTCATGTGCTAAATGAACGAACATGAACATGATTTTTCGTTCGGTTAAGCGTGCGTGTTCGTGTTCGTTTAAACTTAAACAAACGAACATGAACATGAACATGTCCCGTTAAGCGTTCGTGTTCGTTTAAACTTAAACAAACGAACATGAACATGAACATGCCCCGTTAAGCATTCGTGTTTGTGTTCGTTTAAACTTAAACAAACGAACATGAACATGCTCCGTTCTTGTTCGTTCGGTTTGTTTACAAGCGGCCTAGATGTATAGAAGGAAAAAGAGGTTGAATAGGGAGAGAGTATATTATTCTAGCTTATTATGTTACTCATATCTATTCAGATTTTGATAAAAGAAAATATTAAAACTTCTCATTTTCTAAAATCAAAATCAAAATAAAACTAAAATTATTTTCGCTAAACATTTTAGCATTTGGATTTGCCATTATGAGTTGTACTGTCAATCCCCAATGTGGTGATCGATCATAAAGGGAACCAAACGATCTATTGTCAACTTTTGGAACTAAATCACAGGTTAATTAATGCTCCAAATTAATATCATATACTTTTCGAAAGTCAATAGTCAACATAGCATATGTTAATTGTCACAATGATGCGGGGATGGATCTAAATTTTTATTTTAACTATAAGGAACATTTGTAGATATATTTTTTTATGGGAAAATTGTCATTTTTACCAACATGCTATACACTTTTTTCTATTTTTATCAACATTCTTTAATTTTTACCAATTACATAATTAAACTATCAATTTTTTTTTCAATAAAGCCAAGGTTTAGTTTTTTCTCAATAGTTTCTATCCCAAATTAAGAGTAAATTACATTTTTGGTCCCTATGGTTAATACTTATTATCAACTTCGGTCCCTCTTTTAAACTAATTAATTTTTTTTGTAAATCATGGTTATCTCTTTATTTTGGTTTTAGTCCATTTGAATAAATTTAATTATAAAGGTTAGGGGCTGTTTACCAAATCCTGTTTGTATGTCTGTCTGGATAAATTTGTCTGTCTGGATAAATTAATGCTAGTGTTTACCTTTTTATCTGAATTAACTGTTTGAATGATATAAATGACCAATTTACCCTTCAATATTAGTTATACACAATTTGATTAGTTCTCTTGTTTTTATTGTTAATCCAAATTCTAAAAAGAAAATTCTTTATCAAACCAAAATATAAAGAAAATATCTATCTTCCAACATCAAATACATCAAAAGCAAACATCTCTCTTCCAATTTCCAACATCAACAGCACCATTTCTCTTATTCATTATTTATAATTTTTTCACCAATCCTCCCCTTCTCCTTCATATTCTTCCTGAAGACGAATCCAGAGGCATTAGATAGAACCCGATCTACAAAACGATACCCTTCATAGATGCCGCCGGAAAGGAGGTCGTCGGAATAGTTGCTGATTGCTGGAATGAGGCCGACGAGCAAGGGTTTCTCATCTGGGAAGGATGCTTTTCTGTACAAAAGAGCCAGCGCCGGCGACGACTTGCTTTGGCCGGCAACGAGGAAGAGACGGTGCTTCTATTTTTCAGAAAGGAGTTGCAGGTTTCATTCTTTGGAAGGAGATGAGAGCCCGTTGGGAGGGACGGAGATGTGTTGCAGGCTTCTATTTTTCTTTCCAAATAGGTTTCTTTTTATTTAAGGGTACATTGGTAAAGTTTGCGTCTGAATCTGGACAAGAGAGCCCACCTGGCTGTGCGAATAAGCTGCAGTTTTTTCTATTAAGCCCTAAGTAAACACCTTGATATAGCTGTGCGAATAAGCTGCACCCTCCATTAAGCTCATTAAGCTCTTAGTAAACACCCCCTTAGTTAGTTTAAGGTTATTTCTATACTTGCAACTTTGCTTTTGTCATTTCTCATTATTGTTTTATTAGATCATAGAAAAATTTAAATTTCATTATTGAAAATAATTAAAATAATAGATTAATCTTAAAATAATCGCTAAAGATACACTAAATGCAAACCAATACTATAATTTTAACATAAAACTCTGATGGAGGCCAAAAGATGCAGAGAAATGATTTAAGATACAACTGTAATCTTTTCATAAAATTATTTATAAGCTTCTAGTCAATGGGGTGTGGTTTCTAAAGACATATTGGCTCTAAATTGTCGTATATTCAAGCTAAAAATAAAAGCGACTTTTATATCGAAACGAACGAGAGATAAAAGAATTTATCTTTCAAATTTGGGGTTTTAGGTAAACATTTACTTTAATGTATTTTCCAAATTGGAAAATCTTAAAAAAGTGGTAACATTTGAAAATGCAAATGACTCCTCAAAAATGTTATCATCATGGATGAGAAATAACTTTTTATTATATTCTTTTCTATAAAAAAAATCTTAAATTTAAATATTTACAAGAGATAAATAATAAATAAATAAATTATTATATGTACAAATTATTTCAATGATATAATTAATTTGTAATAGGGAGGCTAGTAAGCTACTGTGTTTGTCTCTCTTTGTACTAGGTCTTGCGTTATTGGCTTTTGTATTTTGTTGTGTAAATCTTTGTTTGTGGTAAATTGGTAATAAAGTTTTGGCTCTTTAAAAGAATGATATAATTAATTTTGTAGTCTATGAAAATATGAACCCATTAAAGATAAAAGTATTATGGGAAAATTATTATAACCATGATTACCAAAATTGTAATTAGTTTTAAAGAAGGATCAAAGTTGATAATGAGTATTAACCATATGGGCCATAAATGTAATTTACTCTTAATTTGGGTAGAAACTATTGAGAAAAAAACTAAACATTGGCTTTATTGAAAAAAATTTAATAGTTTAATGATGTAATTAGTAAAAATTAAACAATGTTGGTAAAAATAGAAAAAGATGAATAATATATTGGTAAAAATGGCAATTTTCCCTTTTTTTTTAAGTCAATATTGATTGGTTTTCAATTTGAATCCATGACATCCCTTTTGAAAAACTAGGAACTAACCAACTCAGCTAAAGAGAGTTTGTGTTTTTATTGCATTTTTAAAATACATATAGTGGCACACAACAAATTAATATGGTGACACTTTCACGACCTTTACACTTTAACGAATGAACGATACGGTGGCCCGTACCACCGTGACCATCACTGCAAGTCGGTCCCTGCAATGATGCCCGGTGTTAACTTACAAGATGGATAATAAAGCTTATGATATTTAGGTATTAATCATAAATATATATAACCGATACACTTAGAGCTAAAATATATAGAATAACAATTTTCATCGATTATGACAAAAAAGTCTTATGTTATCAAGTGTATATTTTTTTTACAATTTTCATCGATTATGACAAAAAAAAGTCTTATGTTATCAAGTGTATATTTTTTTACCAGTTTTTTCATAACCAAAAGTTATATATTATTTTAAAAATACTTGGTTTTTAATTTACAAGGTGTATAAACATTTGTTTTCTTATTAACTATGCACAAAGAGATTAAAGGAATATATAGAAACCAAATAAGATTAATTAGAGCATTTATATGGAACTTTTAAAAAATTTCATTTGCCTTACTTTTTTCTATTATATTATTGTCATCTCGATAAATTAAAACTTTAATAAACTCCACAATGCAGATTCTTAAGAAAGTCAATTTTCTATTTTTATCTATGATATAATTTTTATTTATGATTTGATAGTCCCATGATGCTTATACTTTAATTATAAATAAACGATCAAAAAATATTTATAATTATATCTTGTAATAAGAAGTCTGATCACGATAAAGTCTTACCAATAAAAGACAGGCTCGGGTCAAACAACCAGTTTTGACCTCAAAACATTTATAAGAAACATATAAATAGATGTTTTTCGTAAAATCAATGTTGGTTTTGTGCTTGATTCATTGCTTTTCAAATGTTAGCACACTTAAAAATCATAGAACTAACCAACTCTATCAAGAAAAACTTGTGCCCTTATTGCAGTTTCAAAATATATATATATATATATATATATGATGGCATACGACAAATTGATATAGTGACACCTTTCACGACTCTATATTTCTTTTACACAAAAGGGAGGAACGAAATACTGGCACGTGCCACCATATGCATTACACTAGGTCCGCCCATGATTAGGGGTCACAGGTCTAGCTTGGCCGTCGATCTACTTACATCATGGTCTGGTTCATTCAGATAGAACAGAGACATTTAACGTCCAACCATATATACGTACTAAACTCTACCTAAAAACAAAGCGAATGTAGTTAAAGTATGGAATTCTTTTTTACCACTATTATACATAAAGATATTAATATAATACAATGTATTTCAATTTTTTGTTCAAAAGCCACCATGTTTCACCCCGCATTTTTCCAAGCCTCCATAGGAAGGTGGGTCCCATCAAACCACCAATAAATTGATGACACGTGATAAAACAAAAGGGTTAAAATGCAATCCAGAGGCCCTCTGAACTCCATCAGCAAAGGCCCACCAAATCCACCAAAATTTTTATATAACGTTTTTTATTATACAAATTTCTAATTAATATTAAATTGATAAAGTAATAAACATTTCTTTACTTAATTAATACTGATTCAAATTTATTATTAAAAAAATATTTTAATAGTTTTTATATTGTTTGTTTAAAAAATATAGTAATTAAAAAACTCCAATATTTTTTTAATAAAAAACTGTTTGTTTAAAAAATATAGATTTCTAGCATTTTTTTTAAATATGCAATTTTTTTAATAAACTAGATAATTTTATATTAACCAATCAATTTTAAATTTTAAAATTTATTATAAATTTATTAGATCAACAATTTTGATTTTTACATATTTAAAATGGATATTATTATTTAATTAGGTTTTTAATTAAAAAAAGAAATAATTAAAATAGAAAATAACTATAATTATAATTAATTTAAAAAATATTATTTATAAAAAGTTATAATTAATTTATATCATTTTAATTCAAAAAATTACAATACAAATAATATGTAATTAGTTTAGTTTTAAAAAAAAGATTTTTTAAGAGGCGTTACTTAACAAAGTTTAGAGGGTGTACAGGTTGCTCGTTTATTTTTATTCTTTGTTTTCTCTACCACGTGTCATCAGTTTATTGGTAGGACCCACCTTCCTCCGATGGCTAGAGGAATGCCCGACGAAACATGATGGCATTTGAGCAAAAATTTGAAATACATGGTATTGTATTAATAACTTAGGTATAAGACAATATGTATCAATACAATGTCAACTCTTCTTTCTGATTGTCACACCAACTTTCCAATTTACCTCTATATCAATACAATATCACCGATCTTTCACATTCATTTTTAAAGTGGTTTCCATCAATTAATTTAAGATTTAAAATTGTATATGATTTATTTTATATAAAAATAATTGATTAATTTAAATAACAAACATTTCATAAACATAGTAATATATGAATTAAATTTAATAAAAATACTAATAACAATTTAATTATAAGTTTAATTAAATATAATGTATTATTTATTATAAAATAGATAAGTTTTTTTTTTTTCAATAACTAAATAAAAATAAGTTCTTTTTATGAAAAAAAATATATGAAAATGACCTACTTTTATACATTACAAGACCTTTCAAATATAGTAAGCCTTGCAAGTTGCAAGTAAGTGTAATGTAAAAAAACTTTCTTTTATGATAAAGCCACCACATTTATAACATGAATTTGCATTCAAAATTTTATATCCTTCTATAAATAAACACACCTTCAACACTAGATTACACACATTGTAACAAAAATAAAAATATAACCAACAATGGAGCTTCTATTTCTAGCTCTCTCCTCCATTGTCTTCTTCTTCATCCTCTTCCTCTTCCACGGCCTCGACCTCCACCGTAAACGAAGAATGCCACCGGGACCCGCGGCCCTCCCCATCATCGGGAACCTCCTCGACCTCGGCCCGAAACCCCACGAATCCCTAGCCAAACTCTCACGGAAACACGGCCCACTTATGACCATCCGACTGGGCTCCATCACCACCGTGGTCGCCTCCACCCCCGAGGCCGCAAGAGAAATCCTCCAACGCAACGACGAGGCCTGCTCCGGCCGCCTCGTCCCGGACGCCGTCACCGCCCTGGACAACCACGACGCGGCGGTCCTATGGATCTCCGCGAACGAAGAATGGCGGACCATTCGGAAGGCCCTCAACACCTACCTCACCCACCAACACAAGCTCGACACCCTCCGCGACCTCCGCCAGAAGGTCGTGGAGGGAATGCTGGACTTCCTTCGGGAGTCCGCCCGGAAGAACGCGGCCGTGGACATCGGAAAGTTGGCGTTCGCGGCCGCGCTCAACCAGATGTCGAACACGTGCCTTTCGCGGAACGTGACCGGCTACGAGTCCGATGATATCGGAGGGTTTAAGACGGCGGTGAAGACGTTGATGGAGGTGGACGGGAAGTTTAACATTGCGGATATTTTTCCGGTGTTGAAGCCGTTGGACCCACAGAACATACGACGGCAGGCGAAGGCGGCGTACGATTGGTTCGATAAAGTGACGGATGGGTTTATAAACGACAGATTAAACCATCGAGAATCGAAGCTTCCGAGGTTTGGTGATATGCTGGATTCGCTGTTGGATTATAGTCAAGAGAATGAAAAGGAATTCAACCTCATTCACATCAAGACTTTACTTGTGGTATTGATTTTACCATAATTGATTTAAATCAAAAAATTTAAACTCTATATAATCTAATCAATTTCGTTAAATTTTGCAGGATTTGTTTCTAGCAGGAACTGAAACAAGTTCAAACACAACAGAATGGGCAATGACCGAGTTGTTGCTTAACCCTGACATGTTCTCCAGAGTTCGTCAAGAAGTCTCCACGATAGTTGGAGAAGATGGGAAAATCCAAGAAGCGAAAATCCTCGATTTGCCTTATTTGCATGCTGTCATAAAAGAAACCATGCGGCTTCATTTATCTGTGCCTCTACTGGTACCTCACAAAACCGAAACCGAAGTTAAACTTGGCGAATATATTGTGCCGAAAAATACTCAAATTCTTGTGAACGCATGGGCCATTGCACGTGATCCAAGGTACTGGGAAGACCCGACAGTGTTTAAGCCAGAGCGGTTTTTGGAAAATGAGTTAGAATATAAAGGTCAACATTTTCAGTATTTACCATTTGGATCAGGACGAAGGATGTGCCCTGGAATACCGTTGGCCCATCGGGTGGTGAGTTTGATGGTCGCGTCGTTCGTGTATCATTTCGATTGGAAGCTTCCTCATGCAAGAGAAGAGATGGATATGAATGACATTTTTGGCCTCACATTGCTTAGGGCAACCCCTCTTGTTGCTACCCCTATTCCCATAAAATAATTAACCACATAAATTCATCAAGTGGAAATAGACTATAGTTAATTGGTGTGGAAAATAAAGTCGTTTCTATTGTTAAAAATATTTGTTTTTGTAATATTTAATTACTAATAGTTTGGATTATGCTTACAAAGTTACAAGTATGACTTTAAATGTATGCTACATGAATATTTCAAAGGAACGATACTTTACGTGTCAATTTGATCTTATTTTCATGTTATTGTACAATGTATGTGATGAAATACCTAAATAGATGGAGTTTCAAGAGAATAAAAAAAATGGAAAATTGGAAAATACATCGTAAACCTCCATTTGAACCGTATGCACTTGTGCATATCAGTAAATTAAATTGTTTTTCGTTTTTATGTATATATACATAATGCACTTATATATATTACAGATTACCCATATACACAAGTGCATACAGTTTAAATGAATGACTACAACTACAAAGGTGTTTCTCGATTTTTCATTTATTTGAGAATTTTCTTCTAGGTAAATAATAAATAAATATATTAGATTACATGCCTTTTTGTTGACGTTGACTATTATAAAAAGTCTATGGTATTAAGACGTAAACTATAAATAATGTTTTTGGTTGCTTTTTTGTTTAATTAAGTTGCATTGTCTTGATGACCACTTGGGCTGCGCATCGGGGGTCAGGCCGGTTCTGGTGGAGAAACTAAAAATTCTGATTGAATTTGGATACGAAAATTAAGACATAAATTTTACATTTTTCAAGTGCTCGTATTGCCGTCACCTGTTTGGACGTGTGGCAATTGGTAATTTGTTAGTGGTTTCGGGGTATTTGGTAATTTGTTTGTGGTTTCGGGGTATTCGTGTTCGGTGTGTCGGTCGTGGTTGGTTTCGAGTTCATCTGGTGATACGGTTGAGATCATAGTTGACTAGTTAAAGATGACGGTTTTGACCGGTCAACTATAATCTCAATCGTCGATGGACGCGATTCACAGACGGTGATTGGTCAAAGCCGCCTATATTAACCGGATGAGCGTGGAGATCACTTCTCTACTTTGTATTTTTTTAGCACTTCTCATTTGAACATAATACTATATGTTAGGGCTGAGCATTGGGCCCAAACTGTCCCGTGCCCGGTTTGGAACCGGAACCGGAAATGGTCGATTCTTAGGACCGAGAACCGGACCGTATAAGTAATACCAGTGTCGGTTTCGGTTCCGGTTCCGATTTCCAGTCAAAAACCAGATTGGAACCGTGTAAATAAACTTTATAATGTGATATTTCATGATAGATTAAAAACATATTTTATTATCTCATATTATTATTTTTACTCATTTAAATGTACGACAAATCAACAACCATGACTGTATGAAATATAAAACATCTATATATAACCAAAGGAGTGTTAGCCTAGTGGTAAGGTTTGGGCACTACATAGTGGTGAACCCGAGTTCAAGCCCTGGGGGACGCATTCTGGAGGTACGGGGGCTTCGACCCCGGGCTACATGCTTTAGCAGTCGGACTTCGGCCCAAAATTGTCGAGGATTAGTCTGGGCCCAATGTGGTATGGGATACCTCTTCCAAAAAAAAACATCTAATAAATACCCCCACCCACACACATTGAGTTCTCCATATCGAGAGCATTAAAACACTTCTCTAAATTTCAAGAAAGCATTAGCCACCAATATTCACATTAGCATCCGCAAAGTCAAGCTAGCGTGCAACAAGTTATGATCATTTATTAAGGGATTTATAGCCTACATTATCTAAGTTAGTTGTACGACTAGTCCTTTAGAAGATTATGGTATTCAATATGAGGAAATCGACCCAATATGGACCACAAAATCTGATCATTGGCGTGTTCCAATTAAACCGAGTCTGGTTGACCCGCATGATTGGCTGCTTATTTTTGTTTCACCTTGTTCTTTTACAAGCATGTAGAGATGGCCATTCCAGCCTAGCCCAGCCCGGGACCGGTGGAGGTCCAGAATCAGGACCCAAAGCTCGGCCCGACTCGTATCTGATCGACGGTTATAGCCGGTTGGGTTTTTTTGGTGGTGTTTTGTCGGCCCACCCGATCTAATTTTTCATAAAAATCCAAAAATTTAAACAGTCGCTGGGTTTGATTTTATGGTTGTTTTCTTTTCGTTGTTTTTGGCCTCCAAAAATTATATATAACTCGTATGGTGTACGGGGTAAGATACCAACTTACAAAACTTTAAAAAACGCAAAAAGAAACCCATCACAATTCTCGCTATATTTTGTGGTTTCGACTTGTATTCTGACGCAGTGAGAAGCGTGGTACGGATTGACAACCGTCAAATCCAATACAATACAAGAATTACAAGTGTAAAACTCAAAATAGAAGAGGTAAACTCTTAATAATCTCACAAAGAGAAAATTATATTGGATAAACTGAATCTGAATAATCTGAATTACAATTGAGAGCAATAAATCCTATTTATAAGCTAGACTAAAAAAGGATAACTATATAAACTAGATCTATTATAAACTAACTAGGAAACTAAATAATCATAATCTATTCTAATAATTATTCTAACTTAATAAACAAGAAAACTTAATAAAAGGAAATTGAATAAAATAATTATTAACTAATAAAATATTTGAATAAAGATATCATGGTAATAGCTTCCGGAATGTTTCACCGCCGAAAACAATCAGCGACGTGCTCGCGCCGCGAGGTCAGCTCTGCCTCGGTGCGTGAATTTCTTCTTTTTCCGAGCCGTTTCCTTGGTTTCTAGAAGTCCCTAAAGAACTCCAACATGGGCTGAAAATGATCATATTAACTATGGTAATATTCATTTATCGAAACTATAATAAAACGTATTCTAAAATTGTATTTGTGTGATCCAATAACATATTTTAAAACGTATCAAAATAATATTTAAGTATTGTTAAAATAATTTTTAAAAAATATGATATTTTATAAGCTGGGGGATCGGCATTCGGCAATCTCTAAAGCAGGTGATTTGAGTGCGTTGGGGTTCGGCTAATGGACTTATTTTATATTAGGCTACAAAATTTATATCTATTGGGCTCTTTGTAAAAAAAGTAATTATAAAAGACAATGGACTGCTATAGTTTGGATTTGAGAGTATGTCTGACAATCCACAATGGGAGCATCGTGAAGGGCATCGGCAAGGTCGTCAATACTGCCGAGGTTCTTTGGTAAGGGAAGAAGTCGGCAAGGTCATGTCGACTTGTTAGACTACCTCACCCCACTGATTTATATATGAACTATCTGTTTACATATCAACATGTATAATTTCTATATTAACTATTTTTAACAAATTCCTATATGAACTATATATACGTACATGGACCTGTGTAATTCACATATACGTTCATATATGAATTTGTGTGATTCACATATTAACTATTTTTAACAGATTCATATATGAACCTATGTAATTCAGATATTATTCACAACTTCATGCATGAAGTTGTTTGTGGTTTATTTGTATAGTTACGAAACTACCCATATGTCTTCTACATACCTACGCGAGGAATTATCCGGTGGTTCATAGTCAAAGTCGTAAATGTTAACCATATGAAGGAATATGATCCCTTATCTATGAATTTACTGATATACACAAGTGCATACGATCAAAATGGAGGGCTACAATGGCGTTCCTCGGTTTTCTTTATTTTTTAGATTTTCCCTTGAACCTCCCACTATATATATAAGAGTGGGCACTAGTGAGAACAAAAGCTATAGTATGAAGTATATTAATTAAAGATAAAAAAATTCAACACTAATGAGATGTACAAATATATACCGGATCAATTCTCTTATAAAGTACAATTCATAGGTGTATATAAGATTAAATGTAATCAATGGTTCAGATCTCTTTATATGCTTCTCGCCTTAACTTTTTTCACACGAATCTTTGTGTGTATGTGTATAGGAAAAAGTTCAGCTGCAACTCATTTTTCATTGCGAATATGACGAGCCGAGAGTGCGACACTTGTCACATTTAGTGATATAATAACGAAGGTGCACGTACATGCATTATTCATAATAAATAATACAATATTCAAGATGAATAATATAGCATTCATTCATCTATAAAAAAGCTCTCCCCAACAAAAACCTTTACAATCTATACGACAGAATAATTCACACAAACAACTTTATTTAAAAGAGTCCATAACCAAAAAAACCAACCAAACACCCCTTTACTTGTTTGGTTTTAAAGTGTTCAAACATTGATTCCTCTATAAATAGAAACCCATCACCACTAGATTAAACACATTATATCATCATACTAAATAGAAAACAACACAATGGAGCTTATATTTCTACTACTCTCCTCCATCATCTTCTTCTTCCTCCTCCACCATGCCCTTGACCTTCACCGGAAAAGAAGATTACCACCGGGACCCGCCGGCCTTCCCATCATCGGAAACCTCCTCGACCTCGGACCGAAACCCCATAAATCCCTAGCCAAACTCTCCAAGAAACACGGCCCACTTATGACCATCCGATTGGGCACCATCACCACCGTGGTCGCCTCCACCCCCGACGCCGCAAGAGAAATCCTCCAACGCAACGACGAGGCCTGCTCCGGCCGCATCGTCCCAGACGCCGTCACCACCTTAGTCCACCACGACAAGTCGGTCCTATGGATCTCGGCAAACCGAGAATGGCGGACCATAAAGAAAGCCCTCAACACCTACCTCACCCACCAACACAAGCTCGACGCCCTCCGCGGCCTCCGCCAGAAGGTCGTGGAGGGGATGCTGGACTTCCTTCGGGAATCCGTCCGGAAGAACGCGGCCGTGGACATCGGAAAGCTGACGTTCGCGGCCGCGCTCAACCAGATGTCGAACACGTGTCTTTCCAAGGATCTGACGAGCTATGATTCCGAGGATGTCGGAGGGTTTAAGGATGCGGTGAAGACGTTGATGGAGGTGGACGGGAAGTTTAACATTGCGGATATTTTTCCGGTGTTGAAGCCGTGGGACCCGCAGAAGATACGGCGGCCGGCGAAGACGGCGTACGATTGGTTGGATAAAGTGACGGATGGGTTTATAAACGACAGATTGAGTCATCGAGAAAAGAAGCTTCCAAGGTTTGGTGATATGTTAGATTCACTGTTGGATTACAGGCAAGAGAATGAAACTGAATTCAACCTCATACACATCAAGATTTTACTAATGGTAAATAACTAATTATCATTGAACCTTGACGGTAAAACATTGTGAAGGTTTTACGTTGATTTTGATATGTTTAACCATACAATGTTTTGTTGTGAAGTTTCAGTATAAGATTGTCTCTCTCGCCTCACAAATTTATCTTCACAACAAAACCCAATGAAGGTTCGATGTTTTTTGTGAAGTTTTATGTAATTTTGTCTCACCGGCCTTACAAAATCGTCTTCACAGCAAAAGACCTTGTTACAGTGATTTTACGGTGAAGGTTCGATTTTTTTTTTTTTTTTTTTTTTGTAATTTCATACTATACTATGTTGTGAAGTTTTAATGTAATTTTGTCTCACCGGCCTTACAAAATTATTTTCACACAAAAGGCTGTGAAGGTTTTATAGTGATTTTAGTGTGAAAGTTAAATAATTTTTGTAATTTCATACTATATTATGTTGTGAAGTTTAAAGAGTAATTTTGTCTCACTGGCCTCCCATAAGGAGACCGATAGCTCCCTCAAGTGAACCCAACCCCTATTTTTTTTCTTTATGATAATTAATTTATAATCATAAAAGTAAAGTTTTATGTAACATATTTTTGTTAATTGCAGGATTTGTTTCTAGCAGGAACTGAAACAAGTTCAAACACAACAGAATGGATAATGACAGAGTTGTTGCGTAACCCTGACATGTTTTCAAGAGTTCGTCAAGAAGTGTCCACGATAGTAGGAGAAGATGGGAAAATTCAAGAAGCCAAAATCCTCAATCTGCCTTATTTGAATGCTGTCATTAAAGAATCCATGCGGCTTCATTTATTAATCCCTTTACTAGTACCTCACCGAACCGAAACTGAAGTTAAACTTGGTGAATATATACTACCAAAAAACACTCAAATTCTAGTAAACGCATGGGACATTGCACGTGATCCAAGGTACTGGGAAGACCCGACTGTGTTTAAACCAGAACGGTTTCTTGAGAACAAGCTTGACTACAAGGGTCAACATTTTGAGTATTTACCGTTTGGATCAGGAAGAAGGATGTGTCCTGGAATATCACTGGCTCATCGAGTGGTCAGTTTGATGGTTGCAATGTTTGTGTATCATTTTGATTGGAAGCTTTCTTATGCAATAGAAGAAATGGACATGAATGACACTTTTGGCCTTACAGTGCCTAGAGCAACACCTCTTGTTGCCACCCCTATACCCATCAATTAATCACACAAGTTTGTCATAAGGAAATTCACCATCGTTAATTGGTGTGATAAGCTATAAATAAAGTTGTTTTATTGTTAAAAATATTTATATTTGTAATATTTAATCCTTAATGGTTTGGATTCTGCTTTAAAATATGACTTGTAAAATTAGTTTGCTACATAAATAAACATCTTAATGGAAAGATGTTTTTTAAGTTTATCTTTATTTTATTTTTGTATTATTGTATTGTATGATTGATGAGATACGTTCAATAATTTAAAATATGATTTTTAAATGTTTGCTACATAATTATCACGTTTATTTATGTTGATGTGACTTTTATAAAAAAATCTATGGTATTAATTAAACCGTAAACTACAAATACAATAAATGATATATGGTAGCTCTTTTTATTGTGTTTGGTTTCTAGCTTGTATGATTAAGTTCAATTATAAGTGTGGGGTTGGAGTGGGGTGTAAAAGACAAAAGTCGACTAATGGATTAATCGAGCTGGACACAAAAAATTTACTGGCAATCAAAGTAAACACCTTTTCTTTCTACCCGTGTACTGGTACTCCGGCTATTTTCAACCAGACTAACCTTTTTGACTCCCGGTAACCTTCCGAGTTCCGACCACCTCCTTAAGTTATTGACTCAATGGTGCAACCCATAGTTGGCATTTTCCAACACCGATCTAATGTCCTCTTTCCTTTCTATGGCGATCAGGATTTGGTTACCTCCCAGATATTTGATTTTGCTTCCCCCGAACAAATTGGAGGTTAGTTTCACGATCGCCTCCATGTTATCTAAGGACGTTATGTTGCCTACCAAACAACTTTTCAGGAACTCTTTATTATGATCATCACTCTCCCATGCTCCAAGCACCACCTCTTATTCTGATTGTTCCCTAGGTCCCTTTCTCTTTCCCGATTTGATGTGTTCTCCATATGCTCATTGCATACCGCTTCAAGATATGTTTTCTTCCTGTTACGCTTAACGCTCTCTTCCTCCTTCCTAATGTTTAGCCTACCTGATTCTGGCTTATGATATTTTTCAGTTTGAATGCTGGTTCTTCCTTTCTCTAACCGGTACACTCTTAACTTGAAGTTATCGATCAAGGGCGAATTCACATATGCCTTAGGTAGGTCCCGGGACCTACCTAATTTTTTTATTTTTATTATAAGTTATATAGAAATTTTTTGAGGACCTACCTTAATTTTTTTTCATGAACCACCTTAAAATTTTGTTTAGCAGCTTGAAGAAAACAAAAGCCATGTTGCTGTGTTGGATAACACTCCATGTTCCGTACCAAAGGCTGTAGGTTCAAATCCCCCTTCACTCATTATTGGTTTTTTGTATTTAAGGCTCAACAATTTTAAGTCTGGTCCAAATATCAAACAAAAAAACTATATTCTAAAAAAAATTTGTTTAAAGGTAGGGTGTAATTGAGCCGAGCTGTTCGTGAGCTGCTCGAGATCGACTCGTTTAAAGCTCGACTCGAGCTCAAATTAAACGAGCTCGAGCCTCATTTCGAGCTCGTTTAATAAACAAGCTTGAGCTCAAGCCTTTGTAATGAAACTCATTTAGGCTCACAAGCCTAAACGAGCCTTATTTAATAAATAATTAAATATTATTAAAAATAAAATAAAATGAAAAAATATTAATATTCAGTCATGTTTTTTTTTTAAAAATACTATTAAAAAACCAATCACCTTGACATGCAACCCATCACTTCTCTTATATTAGGGTTTAGATGCCATGGGTTTCCATTTCTTTTCCATGTGGGACACAAGATAGCACATCCTTTTTCTTATTAGCCTCTCATACATCTGATTTCATTTAGTCCCACATCGGTGGGATTTACCATCATTTCCTTTATGTTTTCTATGAGGTTGCTATCATTCACTTAGGCCATCCGCTAAGGACCGGTAGAGAGGGCCGGTACCCCTCATACCGGTCGGTACACACCGTAGTGGATGAGGGGTAGGGTGACCGGTACCCTCTCCACCGGCACCCCCACACCGTTCCCTTTTAATCCCTTTTTTTCTCTCTCTCTCTCTCTCTCTCTATTTCTCTCTATCTCTCTCTTCTTTCTCTCTCTATCTTTTATTTTTCTTTTTTTTAAATCAATTAATTAATGAGGGGTATGAGGGGTATGATAGTGGATGAAAGGTATGGGGTTGGTAGGTAGTGGTAAAGATAGTGGAAAGCTGATGTGGCAACAGGTATGAGGGGTACCATAGGTACCATAAAGGATGGCCTTAGCTTTTGGATAAGCTTATTATTTGCTTAAGCCTTTTGCTTGAGTTTAAGTAATATTTTTCAAGTGCCAAATAATAATAATTTGGTGCATTGATACAAATAATTTTGTTTGGTTTGTTATAATAAACCAATAAACAAGTTTGTATTAAGTTATATTTTGTAAGGTTTGTAATAACAAGCCTTTAAAAGAGATGGTATATAGCTCAAAAAATTAGTTAGTTTTTTAGTTGAGTTGGGCTTAAGTTAAGGCTTGTTTAAAACGAGCCAAGCTCGAGTTTGAAATCTTTTTGTCGAGCCGAGCTCGATCTTGTGATCATAAGCTCGTAGCGAGCCAAGCTCGAGCTTTTTAAAACTTAAATGAGCTGAGCTCGAGCTTTTTAAAACTTAAACGAGCCGAGCTCGAGCTTGGTAAGGCTTGGGCTCGGCTCGTTTACACCCCAATTAAAGGCCTGACGATTTTAAGTCTCACTCAAACACCAAACAAAAAAGACGACCGTGTAGTTGACACTATTTTTATTTTAAATTTTAAGGACCCGAAAGTATACTTAACACTTTTATTTTTTCGGCTAAACTTAATTAAGGAACCACGTGGCTTTCTGTTCTAGATTTGCCACTGTTATCGATCCAAATATTATCCACTCTTTTCTCCAATACTGAAAAATCACCGCTAGCTTTGTACCTTATGAACCCGAATCTCTTTCCATTCCTCAGCCTTTTCTTTGCCATGTAAATATTCGATATCTCTTCATATCTTTTGTATACTCTCCATATCGCCATTGAGGTTTCTACTTCCAGTTCCCTGCCCTACTCTCTTTCGAATACAAGGACTTTATGTGAATATTTAATTATATAAATATATATCTTAAAAGATAATAAAATAATTAAAATGGTAGTAGGAATTAATTTTAAACGTAAAATTAACCTTAAAAACTAACATGATATGTTTAAAAAAGTTGAAGGTATTTATAGGTGTGTGTGTGAATGTTCTATTAATAAAAAGTAAAATAAGTATTTTTTTTTTCAAAATTTATAAATAATTTTTATTTAAATCAATAGTAAGTTTTAGGAACGTTGAGAGGTTAGTAAATCAAAATTTTGTTAGAGCATTTCCAACAGTTTTGCTATAATAGAAAAAAAAAATAAGTTTTTGTTTGCTAAAGTGCTCCAACAGCTTTGCTAAATCGTTTGCTAAAATAGAAAAATTTTAGAGTTTTTCCTAAATATAGAGAATTCTCTAAAATCTCTAAATTAGGAGAGAGAAATACTTTTTAATATCTTAAACCAATAGTATAATTCATTGTTTAAAAATTGGTTAAAAAATTTATTGAAATACTAAATTATTGTATATTTTAATAATATAAGTAATGATGAATTCTCTAAAATAGAAAAGCTGTTGGAGATGAAAGAAAATACTTTTAGAGCTTTTTACCTTTCTTTCTCTGTTATAGAAATTTTTTTAGCAAATCTCTTGGAGATGCTATTGGAACATGTACTACATGCATTGAAATTATTAAATCAATTTCATATGTATTATCCTGGATTTAATCATTATTTTAGGATTCACTTCGTTTTAACTGTCTATACTGAGTTTGTTAAATTAATTTCCAACAATCTTTTTGAGTATGAGTTGTGTTTTAATTGAACAAAATAACACTGTAATTAAAATCCTTTTGATGTATTCTTTTTACTCCCTAAATAATAAGCAAGTATATTTTTACAATATAGTGTGTGACTATAGATCCCAATAAATATTGAGTTTTGTTAGACCATATGTGTGTTATACTGAATTTAATCATTATTTTAGTATTCATTTCATTTGAATTAGTTTTCTTTAAGTATAAACCATGTTTTAATTAAACAACAATAACATTGGATTAAAATTCTTTTACTATATATTTTTTTTACATCTTAATAATAAGCATATCCATTTTTACAATAAAGGGTGACTATAAATCCCAATAGATATTGAATACACCATAATCCAGATAAAACCAATAGGAAAATTTAAAGAATATAAAAGAGTAAGCACCGACAAAGTCAAGTCAGGGTGCAACAAGTTATTGCTAAAAAAATAGCTAGTACTCCTATTTCTTAACCTATACGTATCTCGTCAATGTGGTCTCCCCATAAGACCCGAAGTTCTAAGATGAAAAGTTTATCAAAGGACATTTAACCTAACAGTATCAAGATTAACATTAGAGACGGTCTTCCAAAAGATCTGGTATTCAACGAGATTCTAGGTATTCTTACTTATTTGTCATATATAAATAATACGTTTATTATCGATTAACTTTAGAGACAATCTCACAAAGGATCTGATATCACCGTTGGTTTGTTACACATTTTGTTTTTTTCTTTTACAATGTTTTATTTGGTAATTTAAATGTATTGGAGTGATGAATTTATTTTATTTTGGTGAATGTGTACTGAATTTAGATGTATTGGGCTGTTGATATAGAAAAGACAAATGGGCTGCAATTGTTGGTTTTGAGTTGAGGCCTGAGGGTATGGTCTTAGTTGAAGGAGTCTTATTATTAAATTTACTAATTATTAATTTATTATATTGGTTGGTAATTTAGTCAAGAATTTATCTAGTTATTAATGTTTTTCAACTTTAAAGTATGAATTTTAAAATTAATAAGAGATAGATGAACAATATCAAAAAGTTGTAAATTTTGTAGGTCGAATTTTGGATGAATGACTAGATGAATTTGATGTGATTTAAATGTTTAATCAACTAACATGTTGCAAATAAAAAATTAAAAAAAAACTGATAATCCATCCTACTAACCATCCAATTGTTCGTGCATTTATCATCTAATTACCCATGTGTTGATCCCACCAAATATAATTAATTTAATTTATATATGCATATAATATATAATAAAACATTTAATCATCTATTGAATGTTAGATGAACCCAATCAGATCCAATTCGATCTGATCCAATCATCTATTCGATTGTTAGTTTGGTTTGGTTGGAAAAATCCATCTTCCAAAAAATGATTGGATCGGTGTGGATCTCCTCACATCCATTTGATCTCAACCGATAAACACTCTTACCTATATATATTTGTACATTGTTAAAAGTGAATAATTGGATCGGTTCGGTTTCTCTCATATCCATCTAATATCAACACGCCCATACCTTTACATGTTGGTATATTGTCAAGTGGATAAAAAAAAAACTTTAGGGGAGTAAAATTAGCATAACCTTAAACATCAGGGTAGATTTTAAAACTTCCAATCCAAATCTTAACACACACAGTGGCATTTCCAGATCCAATCCAAATCTTAACACACACTCACACACACACCTACACACCGCGAGCTTCACGGCGGTAGTAAATTCCGGCAAATCCTCCGGCAATGGTGGAAGCTCAGTCATGGACTACTCGCCGGAGCAGCAATCCAAGGCTAGAAACCTCCGTCGTCGACATCCCGACCACGCCTACAGGCGAAGTCCGTTACGGCACCACCAACAACATCTTCGCCGCCTTATCGGTGACGTCGATCGTATCTCCGGCGATCCTAACATCTCTGATAATCGCATCATGGTACCTATCCAACATTGGCGTACTCCTTCTCAACAAATACCTACTCAGCTACTACGGTTTCCGGTATCCGATTTTCCTCACGATGCTTCACATGATCTCGTGTACTCTCTACAGCTTGATCGCAATCCGATGGTTCCAGATCGTTCCGTTTCAAACGATCTCATCGCGAAAGCAGTTTTTCAAGATACTGGCGCTATCTGCGATCTTTTGCTTATCGGTTGTTTGCGGAAACACCTCGCTGAGGTACCTTCCGGTTTCGTTCAATCAAGCGATCGGAGCAACGACGCCGTTTTTCACGGCGATTTTTGCGTTTCTGATCACTTGTAAGAAGGAGTCCGGCGAGGTTTACTTCGCTCTGATGCCGGTTGTGTTCGGAATCGTTCTGGCGAGTAACAGCGAGCCGTTGTTTCATTTCTTCGGTTTTCTGATGTGCGTTGGATCGACGGCTGGCCGAGCGTTGAAATCGGTGGTGCAAGGGTTGCTGTTGACGTCTGATTCGGAGAAGCTTCATTCGATGAATCTGTTGTTGTATATGGCGCCAATGGCGGCCGCGATTCTGTTGCCGTTTACTTTGTATATAGAAGGGAATGTGTTCGGTAAGACGGTGGAGAAGGCGAAGGGAGATTCGGTTCTCGTGTTTTTCTTGTTCGGAAATGCGACCGTTGCGTATTTGGTGAACTTGACGAACTTTTTGGTGACGAAGCATACGAGCGCGTTGACGTTGCAGGTTTTGGGGAACGCGAAGGCGGCCGTGGCCGCGGTGGTGTCGGTGTTGATTTTCAGGAATCCGGTGACCGCGATGGGGATCTCCGGTTTCGCGGTGACGATAATGGGGGTGGTGCTTTACAGTGAGGCAAGGAAAAGAGCTAAAGTCACAGTTCATTGACAGCCAAAAAGAGAAAAAGAGGAATCACTGGTTCATGTTCTTCTTCCTTCCTCTCATTGTTCATTTGATTGATGCCTATTTAATTTGATTTCATTCTGAATTTCTTAAAATCTAAGGCTTAAAAAAAGGATAAAGCAAAGTTGATTCCACAATTAGATTTGTATAGGATGAGATATATGACTACTGTATACCAAATACCAATTCATTTAGAGAACATTTGGATTTCCCCTGTTTGTACCATTACTTGTTATCAGTAACATGAATTCAGAATACTAATTTCATGAAAACTTCTTGAAATGGTATTCCATTGTAGTTAATTGAATAATTGTAGAAAGATTTAGTTTCCTATTTGATTTCATTAAACATTTTCTGTTGTAATGCTTAATACTCCTCTCCCATTAAATGCTTGTAGATACTGATAACTAAGTCCTGTATAGATAAAGTTGACTGTATGGATTAATATGTCTTAATCTGTTTATATAGACTGAGAAGTTTTTTGTTTAGAAGAGTTTTTTGATAAATGGAATGAACTTGTTTCTTTAATCGAGAGTGATAGGTATAGAAAAATCAAAAACTTGGCGTTCTACAATAAAGTTATCTCCTAAAGCTTGGTGCATAAGCCACTTTCTATATTATTCAGCCACTACCAAACAGTCATTTATAACTAGCCAAATAAGCTGTGAATCTCATTAAGCTCATTAAGCTACTAACAAACAAATCCTAAGTAGGTTCTCCATTGGCATAGTGTTAGAATGTTGCTCATAATGACTGCTTTTTTACTTTCTTAAGTTCTTGTTGCTGCAAATTTAGAAAAGAATTTTTCCTGTAATTTGGAGGGCCTTGCTAGTGGGAAAAGTCTTTAGGAATCTTATCCAATGCTTTGATAGCAAGTTTACTGAAAGAATATTTATTTCTGGAACTACTATGATAGTATGTGGAAGTAAATTCAACTCTTTAATTGGGTTTGTTTCTTGCTTAGTCTATTTTTATGGTGCTAAACTGCTAATGATAGCAACTGAACAGTTTGAACTTATATGTATATATACTTGCTATAGAGTTGAATTTACTTCCACATACTATCATAGTGTATTTCTATGTATATATACTTGCTATAGAATAGTGTATTTCTTTTAGTGATTTATGGTACACCAACCTGGTTAAATTGGTTATCTGTTCAAAAGTTAGCTACTTTATGTAGATTCTCTTCCACAGTTCATGTTTATCATTTGGGCATGGTAACTTTAATCATGTTGAAAATTTGTGGAAGGACCCTACATTACCTTTCTTTTACTTGGTTTAGAGCAAAAATTAGGACCCGCTTATCAAATGCTTATCCGGTTGACACTATAATTTAGTGTAGTAACAAACGTTTAAAGTTGACACTATAATTTACTTTATCGGGGAAGATTATAAATTTATAATCCATCAAACGTTATCGTAGGTAAAGGTCGTCATCCACACTTATCGGGTAAAAAATTCCATCTTTATCAGTAAGGTAAATGACCTGGTAAGTGCTTTTTAAGTAAGCATTTAGTAAATGGCATCTTAATACTGATATAGATGGTTTCTTTATCCTTGACATTAGCTATTTCACTTTTAGCCTAAGCATTTAGTAAATGGCATCTTAATACTGATATAGATGGTTTCTTTATCCTTGACATTAGCTATTTCACTTTTAGCCCAACCAGATCAAACATTTATGCTTGATAGTTGGTTGGAATTTAGGTGCACCTAATGTTTGTATCTATAGATTCAACTTATTTCTTGGTGTATTTTCCTTTTCATATGAAGCTCTGTATATGAATGTGTCAAAGCCTAGGAAGTTGGTGATCAGTGATGTATCAACTATTAATCAAAATATTGATTAAAAATTTCAAGTGGGAATTTCTTCAATTCTTTGTTTTGACAACTCATGTTAGTAACCATAGTTAGTTTGGATGTATGTTTGACCAGTCACATTTACTGTAGTAACAAGAATAGTACACACTATATTACTATACCATATGCATTTGACCTCTATTTTGGGCTTATTTAAGTTCACCGACTTATCAAAATCTTGTCGTTCTCACTTAAATTATTAGGTAACGTTGTCAATTATTAAAATAGATTATTGATAATTGTCTTTTACTTGATAAGCAAAAATCTTCCTTAGATACATTATCATCACAACCAACATTGTATATTTTCAATGCATAAAATAACTTGACCTGATTTTAACGTCCATATGATAATAATAATAATAATAATAGCATTCCCCAATGGTAGATGGGTAAAGACCATTTTGTTATAAAGCATGAACATATCCATGCAAAGAATGTCATTTATAGGGGTTGTACTTGCAACATTATGGTCAATAGATTGCACAAAAACTAACTGGTTTTTCAGAAAATATTTGTCACTTAAAACTAAAGTTAGTACTCTTTCTTTTATCAAAATTTTTCATGTACCAAATTAAATGAAGGTAAAGATATAAATTTTAGTTGGTACGTCACTTGTACCATTTCCTTGTAACTTACATTTGCGGAATATAAACAAATATCATATAATTTTAAAATAAAAAAGATAAATAAATAATCGTGTGACCTGTAAGGCCAAGATTTTACTATTGAGACTTGAGATCACGTGAGACCAAACTGTTTTCATAAGACAAGTGAACCAAAATTTTACACTTGAAACTTCACAGCAAAACATTGTAAAGGTAAAAAAATTAAATCTTCATAGCAAAAAGATTGTGAATGTTATCTTCAAAATGTTTTGCTACGAAGTTTCAAGTATAAAATCTTGAGCTCACGGTTTCATGAAAACAGCTTAGTGGTATCAGTGACCCTTCTCATTACCTCAAATGATATTTCGAATGGACCGTTAACTAAAAAAGTAAACTATGTAACAGGTTGTGCTAAAAAAGTGAATATTACGGTTCTAATAGAATTATACTAAAACTTAAGATATTAATCAAAGGCATGGTAAAATGGCACAAAAGTTGAATTAAATGAACATAAATAAAATGCTTATCATCGTAGTTAGAGAGAAGTCTAACGAGTACCCATGTTGCTAACCACAAATACAAAAAAAGAAAAACATCACAAATAAATCCAAACAAGTGACAATTTTAAGACCAACTACAAGATATTAAATCAAAAACATCAAAAGGCTTCCAATAAATGCAGCTGCAAAACCGTAAGTTTTTGGAATCACCAAAGTGCTCGACCCCGAAGTTGTGGATGGGCTAGGAGCCGGAGACATTGACTCAACGTTGATTACAAGCTTCATGTTCCTTAACTCGCAATGCTTACCAATACCGCAAACGTACCATTTTCTTCCGGGAGTTAAAAGGGTAACCACGTCATTTCCACTAGTCAGGGCTTCATTAGAAGAGGGCATGATGCATTGTTGGAAAGAGGTTCCATTAACTTTCAAGACGTTGTGTTTACCAGGCGAATAGTTGAATACTGCAATAGAAAAATTAATATCATGAATCCATTAGATACACTGTCTTTTAAATGTTAAATCTCTTTTCTTACAAAAGGATTTTATTTATTCATATGTCTGATTCAAGTGTATGTGACAATAGATTGAAATATGTGAGCTTAAAACGATTAAGATCATATATAACAATTGCAAAAAAATAAAAATATATGATAAAATCTTGTTGATATCATTTAACAAGTAATATTGACTTGACAAAGTAAATGAAAAACCATGGAATAATGAAACGTGCCAACTTGCATACCGAGTTTATCTCCGACAAAGAACTGTTTTCCCTGAGTCCAAGTCTGGTAGTCGAAGTCGAGAGTCCAACCACTTGCATCACCAACAGTGTATTCAGTAGCCGAAATTGAGGTTGCAAGAGCAACAAGTGTAGCAAGAAATATGACGTTAGCACAAGACATGGTCATTTTCAAAAAGAATTAAACGATTTCTCTAAACAACTATAAAAACTCTCTCCCAAAAAATGGCTTATTAATTGTATGAGTGTGTTTGTGATGAAAACTTGATATAATTGTTGGGTTATTTATACCATCTTTTGAGGCTTATAAAATTGGAAATTTTGGAACCGGCTGTCAACGGCAATCACATTAATGATTAATGACTAGGTCCAATTATTATACTTGTTATGCACTTTTATTCTAAATATAGAAAAACATGTTGCCATTTGGATACAAAATTGAGAAGCACATAAAATAGCATCTATCGCTTCTTTCGACAACCTTATGTTTTTCAATATTTTTACCACACTAATAAAAACTTACGACGATTAACTCTGTATGGATTCCTATTTAATTCAACTCAGAGGTAACGTACAACCAGTATTGATATTAAATAATATCAACCCGCAACCTCATCTACTGAAGATGAGTATAATTTTT
The DNA here is from genome assembly GCA_030169165.1 of Centaurea solstitialis. Classification (NCBI taxonomy): domain Eukaryota; kingdom Viridiplantae; phylum Streptophyta; class Magnoliopsida; order Asterales; family Asteraceae; genus Centaurea; species Centaurea solstitialis. The sequence continues at coordinate 81,200,447 of CM058044.1, forward strand.
TTAGAGATTTTAACTTTTCAGACTCTATTATAGAAAGATTATAGCATAGTTATTCTTTTACCCCCAAGGCCCCAACAGCCAAGCTCCATGAAACAAGTGTAGTCCAATTTCGATGGCTCCCTATTCTCATTCACTTATTGGTTTTAGTTTTTAGTTTGTTTTAACATGAGGCAATAAATGATTTGGTTGTTTATACTTTTTAAACCTCGGTCATTGATTTGGGTTGTTCAAACCGATGTCATGAAAATATAGATCAGACGTGTACCCAGTCAAGGAATGTATTAAATTTGAATACATCAATACACCTTGTCCATCGATCCATTCTTTCAATACGGCCCAATCCATATTGATCCACTAGCCTATTAATCAATTCTTTCAATATAAACTAGAGATATCCAAAGCAGCCCCGTCCGGAACTGCCAGAGGCCCAGAACCAGGACCAGCCAAAGCCCGGTTATAGGCCCCGCCAAATAAAACCGGTTATACATTTTGGAATTTTGTGGGCCAGGCCTAGCCCATAACCAAAATTTTGTCCACCTCTTGCATAAGCTACTAAGCTAGTCCGTCCACCTAGGTTTCATAAAACTGCACAAATTCCACAAAGCTCCTATTAGACGACTATTCAGCAAAAATTCATCTTAAATCTTCCTTCTTGGTATCCTCCAACTAATATTTTAGGTTATGTTACGGTATTTTAAAAACTATGAAGATCCAACATATTCACTATTCTAATAAGTATTCATAATATGAATCGCCACATATGGGTTCAACATACATGCCTGAAAACGAATCTCATAGTTCTCACAAACTACAAAATTCTCCCATAAGACTATAAAATAACACTAAATTTAAGGTACCAAAAATCAGAAACTTCACAATTTCTTTTGTTGATTAAATAGCTTAACAAGGTTAAAGGCTTAAACTGATCCACGTTGTTTTGACTTGTCCTATATAATATAAGAAATTGTTGAAAGTTGTTCTTTTCTCCCACGAGATACCCCTTCAAAAAGCCCCCCATCTTTTCCATTAAGACAACAGAAACCACTCACCACAACATTAACCACTTCCCGTGACCCCCTCAACTACATCTATAAACTATATTAGCAACTAAATTGTCTAAAAGCAAACAAGTGCTTAATCAACAAGCCAATTCAACAATAACTTGCATTGCCCTTAAAGTGTCTCTGATCAAAGTCTGAAGCAGCAAGCAATGGTTAAAGAACGCCCTTCCCAAAACCCAACAAATATCCATTTTGTTGACATCCATGAAGTAGTTCCCGAAGAAGAGGAAGAAGAAGACGACGACGATCAAGAAAACCAAGCTAAAAGAATGGCTGAAAAACCACCCGAGAAGCGTTTAAACCGACCACAGGTGATCATGGGCGGACCTACTTTAAGAAAAAAATACAGGGTCGTGAAAGGTGTCACCATATCAGTTTGTCATGTGCCACCATATATGTATATATTTTGAAAATGCAATAAAAACACAAGTTTTCCTTGGTAGAGTTGGTTAGTCCCAAATGTGAGGTCTTGAAATTTTATCTTTTAATTTCGGATTATTGAAATTTTATGAAAAAATTTATGAACCAGCCACCAAACCAATATTTATTTAATAAAGAATATCTGTATACATGTTTCTTATAGTGAAAATGGTACCACTGTTTGAAAAAAATTCTGGGTCCGCCTCTGCAGGTGAACAAGCTTCGAGAAGGCAAAAGAAACGGTGCGCTTCACAGGGGTTTCAGCAGGCAAGTTTCGCTAGAAACAGGAGTGTCGAAGCTTAACAAAGCACAAAACGAGATAAAAACGCTTCCACGAAGTGGACGGAGTTTTGGCGGGTTTGGTTCGGCTTATGGGGTCGACGCCAATAGCAAGAGAGGCGAGTTTAATAAGTTCAGGACGAAGTCTACGCTTGGAAAGCAGAATTCGTTCATGTTGCCGTTGAGAAAAGAAAGCGGGGTCGATCAGTTTCAGAAGAATGGCGATGAGGGTGTCGGGCTTCTTGATGAATCCGTTAATAAAAGTGTTCCGGCTGGTAGATACTTTGCTGCTCTTACCGGACCTGAACTTGATCAAGTCAAGGTACTTTTTCATTTACCTCTTAATAGTTTCATTAAGAAGCAACCTCTGAATCGATAATTGATGAATCTTGTTTGGCCAAAAAGTGTTTGCCTCTTAATGATTCTAAAACCCTCGGAATTATTTTGTGTCTTGGATGTCCCTTAAGGCCTTAACTATTAAGCACCTTACTTTCATTTTAAACAATTACCAAACAACCATATTTCATTTTGGACTGTCATATGAGCCCTCTTACCTGTTTGTTAGGCCATCCTTAGCCGTACCCCTTAGAGCATCCACAGTGGTGGAACCTCTAAGAACCTCACTTGCCATATTTTTTCCTGCCACATCATTGCCACCTCAACAAACTAAAAACCTCCTTAAAATCCTCCAATGGAGGTTCTTACAAAAACTCCACTTTCCTTATTCTTATTTATAAATTATTATATAAATTAAATGTATACATATATAGAGGGAGGTTCATATGAAAAATATAACTTTTTAAGAAAAGGTGAGGAGCAATCTCAGCCATCCGATTCGATTTTTGATGAAAAAAAAAACGACACGCGCGACCTCAGGTCGTGGGGAAGGTCGCGCAAGTCGCGCACGGTGTTAATCACATGTGATTTACTATATGAATCATATATGATTTTGTACATGTTTTTTGTACCTGAAGTTTTCCTTTGTTAATCATATGTGATTTTGTACACAAGAAAAAGCACACGCGCGACCTCTGGTCGCGGGGCAAGTCGCGCAACTCGTTGACGTTGTTAATCACATGTGATTTTCTATATGATCTACTATATGAATCACATATGATTTTGTACATGTTTTTTGTACCTGAACTTTTCCTTTGTTAATCATATGTGATTTTGTACACAAAAGTCATTCTCATATATGATTGGCTTGAGATGAGTGGCTGAGATTGCTTCTCGCTTTTTCTTAAATTGATATGCTTCTCGTTTGATCCTTCCCCTACATATATATTAAAAAATTCAAATATAGTTTATTATTTTCACTTTTATATTAATTTTTATTTTTTAATCTATATATTTTATTAAAATATATGAAAAACAATTAAAACACACATATAAAATTTAAACTACGATTAAAAAAATGTGCAACATCACATAAATATTATTCTTTAAAAAAAGTATGAGAAAATAGTTTCATAATAATATAGATCACTCGTAATCTCGATTCGACCAAATATGTTCAACCAAGTCGGCACGAAGTTGATGAAGAACTTCATTTGAGCGTATCTCCGAATTTCTTTGAAGATATTCTTGGAACTCATGGGTGGAACCTTGAAATATTTGTGTCGAGTTATCTACCTCTTCATCAATCCAATTGATCATCATGTCACCTTCATCTTCAACAATCATATTATGTAAAATTATACATGTACGCATAATATCAATTAACTCTTCCCAATACCATAATCGTGATGGTCCTTTAAATATCTTTTATAATTTTTTTCCACTTTAATATAAATGTTTTATTTTACGGTATATATACTTTATAAATTTATTAAAAGAACAAATGATTAGAAATAATAAAAATAATAAATAAAATAATTACAGAAAAGGAAAGTATAACAAGAACCCGGGTTCCTGTACAAGCACCTGGGTTCCAATAAGAACCTGTGACTAGACAAGAACCTCTGTCCCACAGTGGAGGTTCTTGTAAAAACTCCAATAAGAACCCTTTGAAGAACCTCCATTGTGGATGCTCTTATACCTCTCATTTTTGCTGCCACATCAGCGCCACATCAGCTTTGCCAACACCTTACCAACACCATACCAATTCATCCTTAACCATACCAATACCATACCCCTCTAATTAATTGATTGAAAAAAAAGAAAATTAAAAAAGGTAGAGAGAGAAAGAAGAGAGAGATAGAGAGAGAGGGGGGGTAGGGGGGTGGGTTGTTGCTTTTCCTTCCGTCGGCAATGGGGTACCGATACCCTCCACTACCGGTACCATACCCCTCATCCAAAACGGTGTTACCACCGGTATGGGGGTGGTACCGATGTGGTACCGATTGCCACATATGCCCATTAAGGATGGCCTTAGCAGCTTGATGAGCTTAATGAGACTTATAGCTTATTTAGTTAGCATTACATGAGTGTTTGACAATGGCTTAATGGTATAGAAAGTGGCTTATTCAATAAGCTTCTAGGAGGGAGCTTTATGCAGAAAACCAAAAAATTTCCAAACCCGTCTCACCAAATTAAAAACATGTTCCTTCCATTTAGAAAAAAAAAAACCCTCCCAAACAAAAATCTTCTCGATATATATAGGCAGATTAATCCACATAGACAACTTTATCCAAACAAAATTTAATGGAAAACCAACCAAACTGCCCCTTAATCATTATGACCATGGTTGTTTGTTTACCTCTTAATAGTTCCATTAAGAGGTAACCTCTTACTCGCTAAGGGTGAATCTTGTTTAGCAAAACTAAAGTCTGCCTCTTAATGGTTCTAAAATCATCTGGATTATTTTGTTTCATGGGTTTCCCTTAACTATTAAGCACCCTAATTTCGTTATTAACAATTACCAAACAACCATATTTCATTTTGCACTATGTCATATGAGCTTCTTAATCATTCAGCAACTGCCAAACAGCCAACCTTTCGATATGTTTCTTTGTCTTCTAACTTTGATCTTGCAGGATTCCGAAGACATCCTTCTTCCGAAAGACAAACAATGGCCGTTTCTGCTTCGATTCCCAATAGGTTGTTACGGTATGTGCTTAGGACTGAGCAGCCAAGCGATACTATGGAACAACCTCGCGATTAGCCCCGCCACCAAGTTTCTCCATATCCCGCCATACATCAACCTCGTCTTATGGATCATAGCCTTAGCCGTTCTCATATGCGTCACCACCACTTACCTCCTTAAATGCATATTCTACTTCGAAGCCATCCGAAGAGAATTCTTCCACCCGGTCCGTATCAACTTCTTCTTCGCCCCATGGGTCGTGTGCATGTTCCTAGCCATAGGAGCTCCACCGATGATAGCTCAGAAGCCTCTCCACCCGGCCTTATGGTGTGCCTTCATGATCCCCTATTTTCTTCTCGAGCTCAAGATCTACGGCCAATGGCTTTCCGGAGGGAAGAGGAGGCTCTGCAAAGTGGCTAACCCGTCTTCTCATTTATCGGTTGTGGGAAACTTTGTTGGGGCGATTTTGGCTGCGAAAGTTGGATGGAATGAAGCGGGGAAGTTTCTTTGGGCGGTTGGGTTCGCGCATTATCTCGTGTTGTTTGTGACTTTGTATCAGAGATTGCCGACAAGCGTAGCTTTGCCTAAGGAGCTACACCCGGTTTATTCGATGTTTATCGCGGCTCCATCGGCTGCTAGCGTTGCTTGGGAGGCTATATATGGTGAATTTGATGGTTCTGCAAGGACTTGCTACTTCATTGCACTATTCCTCTATATTTCTCTTGTGGCTCGCCTCAACTTCTTCTTGGGATTCAGGTAGTGTAACAGTTCTATTAAGGGGTAGCCTCTGAATCGTTAAGACGTCTTTTATTTGGCAAAAAAAAAAAAGGTGAATGGTTTTGTATCTTGTGCCTCCCTTAACCATTGAACGCGTTGATTTCATTCTCAACAATTACCAAACAACTATATTTCATTTTGCACTATATATAAAAGCCTCTTAATCCTTCTGACCAAGGTTCTCTAGGAGTTGCTGAATGGTTTGGTGTTGGATGATTAATTGGTCATAATGATTACGAGGCTATTATAATATGGTGCAAAATATAATATGGTTGTTTGGTAATTGTTGAGAATGAAATGACGCCTTTGAATGGTTAAGGGAAAACCCATGATAAAAATCATTAAGAGGCAGTACAACAAAATTAAGTTTATAGGACGCCTATAATAAATAAACATCATAATAGAGTGCTTAATAGGATCAAACCAAAAAGGGTCCTATCTAAAAGCGTTACGGTTTATAGGACGTTTTTTTAGTGTCGTAACAAGTTTTTTAGGACATTTCAAAATAAAGTGCCGTATTATTTAATTTTATAGGATGCTTTTCAAAAGCGTTCTATATACCCATCTTTTATAAGGATGCTCGTGTTTATAGGTAACTTTTCAAATAGTGTCCTATAAAATAGTTTATAGAACAACTTTATTTAAAAAAATGTTTTAAAAAACTTGTTACAATGCCCAATATCGTCCTATAAACTTTTTGTAACATTTTTAGATAGGACTCTTTTTGGTTTGGTCCTATAAAACACCCTGTTATTAGGACGCTTGTTTATTTAGGCGTCATATAAACTCAATTTTGTTGTAGTAAGGGTTTTGGAACTGTTAAGAGGCGCTCCCTTTTTTTACCAAGCAAGATTTACCTCTTAACGACTAAGTGGTTACCTCTTAATCATTCAGCAACTGCCAAACAGTCCATGGATGACCGAATCATTCTACATTATGCAGGTTTTCAGTAGCGTGGTGGTCTTACACCTTCCCGATGACTACGATTTCGATTGCTGCTATCAAATACGCAGAGCATATGCCAAGTATCGAAAGCAAGGGGATCGCATTGACTCTATCGTTTCTCTCATCAGCAATGGTGTTTGTCCTATTTGTGTCCACCCTTCTACATGCCTTTTTTTGGCAGACGTTGTTCCCTAACGATCTCGCCATCGCGATCACCAACACAAGACATAACAACAAAGAGAAAAAACCTATAAATCTCAAACGGTGGGCGAAGCAGTCGTTGGTCTCGATTAAGAAGAATGGCGCAACAGATAAGAACACACTCGAGATTGAATAAAACATAAAAGCAAAGCAAGTATCGATTTCGAGATTGAATAAAAGCAAAGTGAATATCAATTTTAAGTGATTCTTATAGGCAATGATTCACATGAATGTATGAAGGATTCCGATCTAATCATCAAATTTGCAAATATAATTCTAGTGTAACATTTGATTTTGTGGATTTAAGTGATAAATCCAATACTGTTTCACGTTATATGGCCTAAAAAAACTATTTACGTTAATTAAGCTTGATTGACATCGAGTTAATGATTACTATAAATGTTTCTTCATACTTTGATGGGCCGTTCTAAGCCCATAGGCCCATAATATAAAGTTTAAATTCTGATGGGCTAACAAAGCCCATAGGCCCATAAATTCTTTAGTTTCTCATTTTGGTTTTTAAGTATTTAAATATATAAATATATACTTTTCTAAAAAAAATCAATACTTATATGAAATAAATTGAGTAGAATTTGTCAAATAGATGAACATGGCAGTCCGTTTGTTAGCAGTTTAGTGAGCGTTTTCAGAATTGAAGCTTTATGCAGAAAACCAAGGTTTCTTTCTGTCTATGAAAATTATGCCCCTTCAATTATAAAACGCATTTTTCTATCTATGAAAAAATATTCCGAACAACTTTTTTTCAATCTATATAGACTATAGACAGATTAATTCGTTAGAAATTTTTATACATACATGACGTCCTCTGATGTTCTCTACATAGAACATATTTTTGTAGCTTTTATTTTCGAACAAAGTTAATAAAAAAGAAAAAAATTTGTTTTGTTAAAGAGAACACCATGAGGGATGAATACACATTTTCTTACTACATCAATGGTTGTTCCTCCTCCTTTTCCAACTTGCTCAACCGTCTTTTTGCATAAACCGTCACGCCAACGGTTGTCACCACCGTTAAAACAAACCCAACCACCGTGCATATAATTTGTGTTGCCGAAACTAACCGTTCATCATTTGAAACATCCGCCAATTTACTTATCGTTATCCCCCTGAAATCACCACAAATTTAAACCAAATAAAAACTTTGTTGCTTACCCAAAATACCCTTTCGGCCATTCATGTTGTTATAGTCTTACATTCAGCTAAATTTGGACCATTCCTCTTTATATATGTTATCGTATTTGAACCTCCTTTCTCTGCTGGAAAAACATTCTTGGAAAGTAATCTAATGGGTCCCATGCACTTTGTTACGATATCAAAGCCAAAGTTTACATTGTAAGACAATTTGTACTATTTTAGCCGGCCACCTCTCAACACCATGGGACAGTATATTCTATTCATGTATTTTTTTAAGGGGATATGTTGGGTTCCACGTCAGCTAGACTTTGACCATTTCTTTTTTATAACAGATGAAGTATATAAAGAAATAAAAGAAATCTTACGTGTAGATTGCAATAAAAATCTCTGGGACCATTCCAACCAATGTGCCTAACAAGTAAGGACCGAATTTAACACCCGTGGCCATGGCACAATAGTTGTACATGAGATATGGGAACGGTGAGATCCTTAACAACACGACCGATTTAAACTGATTAAACCAATCCCCTTCACCAGCTAATCTCAAAATCGAGGCTTTCTTTGGGAATCTTCCTAACCACTCCTAAATAACAAATAATCATCGAAAATATTTAGATTATGATTAAAAAAAACATATAAAGATTTGTCATGATATGAAAACACTCACTTCAATTTTGTGGTGAAATAGGGAACCAAAGAAGTAAGGAAGAGATGTGCCAATAGCTACACCACCAATGATCAATAGAAAGCCAAAACCATAACCAAAAGTCATTCCTACTACCCACATAGAAGGTGTAGATGGTAAAAGGATGGTAGGGAATAATGCTATCGAAGCGAACATAACAACGGCTAGCACCGGCTTCGTGAATGTCTCAGCCTCCCAGTTTAAAAAGGGTATAAGCTCCTGCAATCCAAGTGTCGATTATATTCATTATACATATAAATTTAAGCAAAATTTTCAAGAAATGCATTTTTATATGGAACTTAGCAAAAAGAATATAACCCTGTAAGATCTTTAGCAGCTTATTGAGTTTAATGTGTCTCACAACTTAGGGTATGTTTGTTACCAGCTAAATGGTTTAATGAGACCCACAACTTATTCGATCAACTATACATGACTATTTAACAATGGCTTAATGATATAGAAATTGGCTTAATCAACAAGCTTATAGGAGGGAGATTTATGTAGAAAGCCAAAAAAAATCCGAACTTGTCTCTCTTAATTAAAAATCATGTTATTTCCATCAATGACAAACCTCCTAAAAGACTTAATGGTAAACCAACTAAAATAACAACCCCTTATTTAGTCGGTTATATATAATTCTTTGGTAATAACTTAATGATATAAAAAGTGGGTCACTAAGCTTTTATGGGGAACTTTTATGCAGGAATCCCTCCCAACTAAAAAACAAGCTCTTTCCGCTTATGAAAAAACCTTCAAGAAAACCAAAAAACTTAACTCTAACTTAAGATTATTTAACTAAATATATCATTTTTTGTAATTAGGTACCTTATTGATGAAAAAGGGAGCAATCCATAAAAAGAAACAAATCCCAAAAACCATCATGAAAATAACCACAAAAACATGCTTTGCCCACCACCCAATTGACGACCAAATACCACCACCACCACCACTACAACCGCCAGACGGCGCCACCGCAACACCACCACCGCCACCGCCACCACCGCGGCCTAACTCTTCCCGTTCAACCAATATCTCATAATCACCATTATGAGTCATTATAACAATAATACCCAGATCAAAATTTGTATTAATTAAAGAGAAACAATCCCAAATCCGATGTTTAATGAAATTGGAAGAAAATAGAAGGAATAAATAAGGGGAAAATGGAAGCAAAACTACAAATTAAGCATTGAAATGTTTTGTGTGTAAAGAAAGAAAAATGCAAAATAGAAGCGAAAGAGAGTGACAGCGGCACCAACGGTTATCAAAGAATTTGATCAACAGAAAACTAAAATCAAATTCAAACCCACAAATTACTAATAAAAAGTTAAGGGAAAAATGAAAATAATTCCTGTAATTATGGGTTATTTGTTGAATGAATCTTTTTTTGGATATGATATAATAATCAATTTGTTTATAAAAAAAATATAAAAATATAACAGCTATGTTTTGGCAAAGTAGCGGATAAGCTAATTGTTGACCAATAAGCTAGCTGATACGCTAACTTATGAATAAGTTATGTTAAAAACTAGATTATGAGTATGTAAAATGCCTAAAAATGATATCTTGGGAATAATAAATTAGTATTAATAAGAATATATTGGAAAAAACTAAAAGAAACTCTCGGAACATTACTCCAACTAGCGTTTCAATAAGTTAGCTTATATTGCATTCAACATGTACTAGCTTATCAGCTAGCTTATTGTTATCAAATTGGTTAAATATGTTTTTTTTAATATTCGTATCAGAAATTGGTACAATTGACTTAGCCCGTTTTGCTCGAGAGTGGAAAGTGCGTATATGAAGTTATAAAAGTTTAATTTGATTTTCATATGAGACAAGTTATAACAATATTAAAGCAAACGTAAAGAAATGAAAAACAGATTCACTTTTTTTTAAACACGTTAAAATTAATTGGTGAAAGACAATATAATCAAATGGGTTAAATCTTTTGTTGCATATACATGTGCGACTATATATTTCTCAAAATCCAAAACAAACTTAACAAAATTAATTGAAATGTAGTAAAACCCATTGAGTGAAGTCAATGAATTGCTTTTCTTCTTTCTTCCCCAAGAATCAAGAGTAACCCACCAATTTCATCTTTCAATCAAACATCATAAATCTGAAAAACTACTAGAATTATAAAACAAACATATAGTTATTTAAATGTTTGTTGTGTGTTTCTTGGTTTATATTAGTAGTCTTTTGAAATAATTCAAAAGCAATGACTTCTGGTTTGGTTTATAGTCTTCTATATGTGTTTGGATCAATCTATTGGCTTAAGTAGACGTAAAGATGTCATGACTCACGAGTTAGAGTCCAGTTGGGCTCAAATCTCAGTCCAATATTCTTCTTTTCCGACCAAAAACATCTAGTGAGTTCTCCATGTACAAAATCGTCCTGTTGGGCAGGGCCCAAATTGGTCGCAATTTTTTTTTAAATCAATTTTAAATATAAAAAATCTTATTGAAGGATTTTTGTGGGCAGTATCTTATTAAAATACACTTTAAGATGTTGAATTTGGTATAAGATTTATAAAAACTTCATTTTTTTCAAATAATAGTTATGCATAACTAGCCATGGGCCGGGCCTTGAATTTTTGTAAAACCAGCAACCGTGACGGATTGTCGGGCCACAACCACTCCCTATTGATCCCTAGCCGAGCCCAATTTAACCATCTCTAACCAGATGTATGCAAATCAATGTGTGAGAAAAGGCCCAATTAAGCCTCTTAGGTTTGGCCTCGTGACAAGATTTCTCTTGGTTTGGGCCCTCTAGAAGTGTTGAAAAACAAGTGAATCATGAGGGTTTTTGTCTTTTTGATATGATTGTAATTTAGAAATTTTAGCATAAGATGGTTCACTATCTTCTAAGGTCATGATGGAAGTGCAAGCAATACACTCAATTTTTTTTGGTTTGGTTTGTTGTAGGCTTAAAAGTCACTCTTGGTCCCCTCCTTTTGATTTAAATCCAAGAAGATAAAACCAAAAAACTACGTAAACATAAATCAAGTAAAGCGTTATTTAACACTTTATCAGTTCAATAAGATTATGGTTTTTATGGGCTTTATTAAGAATTATGGTTAATTCATTCAGTCACATATCAAATGTCAATTTGCTGCTAAGATCTCTTGTTTAGGCGCATTTAGACCTTTTCTAATTTTGTACTTTTAAAAGTTGGAATGACAAGAATTTTAGCCGTTCTTTTGTTAAACATGTCATGTTCTTAATCATAATCTTGACTTAATTTAGAAGGTTCTTTGTTATATATATTTTAGGATAAGATTTAAAATCTTTTAGATGATTTATTGATGAAAGTTTGTGAATTTAGTGAAATTGCAAATCATGGGGCTTCTTGACTTTTTGTTATGCATCATAAGAAGCTCAAACTTTCTTGACTTTTGTTTCTTTCTTATTATTATATTTATTTATTTATTATTATTTGTAGCTTAAATGTATGTGAAAGTATCAACTTAAGTCAAAGCTTTCGGATGCTTAACCCTCTTACATATACGTCAACTTTTAGACTTGTATAAGAATCAGATTTTGACTTTTTATAGCTTCAAGCTCTAAACTTCAAATGTTATTATGGTTTTTGAAATCCATTCTTAAAGATAGGTTTTCATAAATCTTTGGCAAAAATAAGATAGTTTATAAGTTAGTACATGTTTGGATAAATTTTAAGCTAGCTTATTGAAACGATAGTTGGAGTAGCGTTTTAGGGGATTTTTGTAGCTTAAGATTAAGTTAATATACCCCAAAATAACCCTTTTGGTCATTCTACATACTAATAAGCTAGTTTTTGTCGAACATAATTTATTCATAAGCTAGCTTATCAGCTACTTGTTAGCTTATTAGTGAACAACTAGCTTATCAGCTATCAACTAATTTATCATCTACCAGCTAGCTTATCAGCTAGTTTACCGAACACAACCTAAGTCATGTTTACTAACAATACGTTGGCTTGTTTTTTGAAGCTAATTAAAAAAGCTATGTTTGGTAATTAACTATAATCCTATTTTTAAAGCACTGCAACAGGTAATATTTTGCTAAATTACACGAGTTTTTTCTCCTTTTTCCCAATTCTGCTCCATTATATTTACATAATAGGTGACAACATAAAGAAACATTACATTTGCAGTAAATTACATTATCATATGACTTATCAGATAATTTTTATTAAATATGATTAGTTTATTATATAATCTTATTTAACAAGTTTCTTAACTAGTTTGACATGACATGGCCTAAGCGTCATCGGTTGTTGGAGCTTGCATGCCGCAACATAACAAAATCATTCTGGAATCTCTATGTTGTTTGCTTTATATATGATTTTGCATTCATCTGTTTTTCTGCATGACGAATTTTATCGGTTATTGTATCGATTTTTCTTGCCAATTGAAGCTCTCGGTGAAATCATTAAAAACTACGCAGAGCATCTGTAACAGATTCTTTATATTTTTTTTAAATTGGAGAAGTAAAAGTTATGATATGTAAAATATTTACATTCAACTTTAAGAGATTTTCTATTCTAAAAATTCAAGCATTAATTATATTATCAAAATATTTTATGATTTTATCGTGACGATACATATTTATAGAAAACTTTATATTAATAGTAATTCAAACTCACCAAGAGAAATGAATTAAAAGAATCATTTCATTAAATTTCAAAAAATTTCTTAATTTGAAGTTTTTTTTTATGTTTTCTCTATTTTAGAGAAGAATATAAAAAAGTTTGCTAGAGCAAAAGTGTAATAAAAAAAAATATGTAGAAGAAGCCAAAAAGTCTACATATTTTGTAACACCTTGACTATTTGAAATATGCATGGAAAATTAAACCTCTCTTATTAAAGAAAGTGTTTTTAGTGCATAGTATTGAATACAACACCAATTAAGATAAACCAACAAAAAAATGGAATTAAACACTTATTATTAACTAACTATGTAATTCGAAAGCAAGACACAAATAGTTACTACAAACAAGAATTCTATCAGAGAGATTAGGGAAGGCTTTACGAATTCTCACATATATCACATAAGGGATATATCTTTTTTATGGAGCTCTGACAATAAAACTAGGTTTTCTTGATGGAGTTGGGTTGCTTTCTTCCTCAACAGCTCATTCTCTTTCAAGATGCTCATGTTCTCCATGTACAACTTCAGGTTCTTGAGCTCCATTTCTTGTTCGCTCTTTACATTGTAGTCAGTACGTTTGTTCCTTCTAAAAGAAAAGAAAACAAAATCCTAAATCAATAAGCTTTTTGACACCCATTTGAAAAAGAAGATAAAGTTGCATACCTGTTGAGCCTATCTACGCGAAATATCTGTATCTGAATTCGTCTTGATTTAGGTTTCCGGGTAATAGAAAGAAGTTGAGTATTGCATTTAGAGGGGATATAGCTACACATTTTGTAAGTCCTTTTTAAGGAAGAAAATGAAAATGGGTACAAACTTCTCTTTGTAGTTTGTAATGAAAATGAAGAGGTGTTAAGTTGTGGTTTGCTCTATCTCGTCTATATATAGGTCAACTAGACCTCCTTTTCATTTTTTCAGCTTTTACTCATAATTTAAATGATAAATTATTGTCATTTTGAAAGAAAAAAAATATATGTAATATTTTCAAAATTTTAAAATCCAAAAAAATATCTATTTCTGAATACATGCTTTTAAAAAATGCATTAAAATATAAATCTTTAGATAAATGGGGTGCATTCCGGTAAGAAGCAAAATCAAGATGAGAAAGATAAAATAGGATATTCATTTTCTGATTAATCTTAATTGAAAAGAAACACTCAATACGTGTAAGAGGCACAAGATCAACTTCATTTTAAAACGTAATTTGTGGATGCACATGCGATTAATTCCTTGTTTTCGCTTATATATAGTTTCGTCAGACATAAGACAATTCAAACTGTTTGTTTTTTTTTTCTTTTCAGAACCTCCTAACTCTTAATGTCCCCTAATAAATTAAGTAATAACTTAGTCTTTCGATTTCAACGTCGGTTTTAGCCTGGATACACATTGAATTTGCAAAAAAGACGCAAAACGTGGAGATTGTAGTGTATTGGCTTTTTAGAATATCTTGAATCACTTAAATAGGGATTCGGTGTGTAAGATATGATTAAAACTCTACAACCTCACAAATTTCTTAACATCCTTTTATTTAATTTTTTTCGTTTCGTCCTTCGATCATCGATGGTCACTTTAATTGGCATATTTATGTTGAATTTTTTAAGGATAAAATAGACAATTATATATATTCAGATATTAGTCAATTTACAAAAACAAACAATTTTATTGATTTAGATTTTAGACTACAACATCACCTTTTTAAAAGTCGGAATTGAAATCATAATTTAAAATCTATTAAATAACAAACTATCACCTTAAAGTGATAAGAGCATCCATACCTCTTCTAGATATAATAGTTAAATCACAAATAAATAACTTTCCAACTGTAATTATAATAAAAATTGTTGTTTGATCTGATATTATATAATGAAATCATTCATATAAATCCATTAAATTTCATTCCTGACCAAATTGGATGGAATGAAAATTTTATTTCTATTTGGTTCTTTTTTCCATATATCATTCCTTATTTTGATGTTAAATGGAACATCTTTTGTATGTTCAAAGTAGAGGAAAATATTCTTTTATTATGAAATAATTTGTCATTGATTATAACGGGTTAACCAAGCAGCATCAATACAATGCTCATTTTCATTCTCATTCTCTTGTATTCTCATTTTCATTTCATTTTCATTCCTAAAATGAACCAAACATCCCCTAAATGGTAATATTAAAGTCGTTCAAAAGAAAATGGTAGTATTAAAATCAACAATCGTTAGTGTATATACTCGTTAGAGTAAAGTGTTACACTAGTATGTGCGATAATTCTATATTTGCAAAATAAGTATATTGAATATTGAATATAAAGCAATATAAAATTGTGTATTTATTATAATATAATGTTAGAGGGTATGAAATGATGAGAGCTTGGTAATTATGGTGTCTGTATTTATGTTAGATCTGACGAAATGATTTCACCATGTGTGCTGTGGCCCTGTTTTTGTCTTACACATATATAATATGACTTATACCAAAATGTTTATAAAATATAACCTTAAAAACACTATAAATTAAGAAGTGATATAAAAATATTTCTAATACCATATTTTTGTCATTAAATGATATGATTTAAGGAATCTTTTCATGTATCTTTATGCTCACTTTATGAAAGATATAAATGTGAAACTCTTTTTTTCGTATAGAGAAACGAAAAATACATATAAAAAGGTTTAAATATTAACAAACTCTTTTGTTGTGAAAATATCAACCTTTCTATCATGACTTTGTAATGTTCTTTCTTTTCTGCTAGCTTATTGCTATCCTTTATAAATTTTCCATTTTATTGGTTAAAAAAGAAAAAAAATATAAATCGAGATGCATAAGATCAATCCTATTATCGATAGTAGTTTATGGGTGGGTTTGATATTAAAATTTAAAAGTAAACAATAATTCAGATTCAATTCTTATGATAACTCAACTATTCATGCAATCCTTAACCACTTAAACGAATGTGTGTGTAGAATTAGGTTCAAACAATAACAAAACCAAATTGCAAGAATGAAGGAACCAACAAAATCACACGTGATTTTGTGCATGGACGCCCACTCGCAGCTCACCCACTCGTCTTGTCGGAGCATGGCCTACACGTTTTTTCCATCGCAGCACAAAATCACATGTGATTTCCTTGGTTCTTTTGTTCTTGCAAATTGGGTTATTTTTGTATGAACTCTCTCTCTCTCTCTCTCTCTCTATATATATATATATATATATATATATAGAGAGAGAGAGAGAGAGAGAGAGAGATATGCAGTGTAATTTCAAGAGTGGCAATGATGACGAAAACGATAACAAATGGAAAAGCCTAAGAAGAAGGAAATGTTCTGTGCACGTAGAAGATCATGGATTTTTAGACACTTGTTAATAAACTATTTTGTTCCAATAAATAAATCATCAAAATACAATTCAGAATTTCTTTATTTTCCCATCGTACAATCTTGTTGGAATGTTTAAAAATAAAAGTTTCTTCTTAAACGATTTAACAGTTAATCTGTAATTAATGAAGTACCAATAGCAATGGTTTTATTTTACCTAACTTTCTGAATTAACTAGGTCAAAAGTTGCGAGTTTAAAATAATCTAAGGTCATCCTTAACCGTACCCCTCGTACATGTTGTCACCTCAGAGTCACATCAACTTTACCAACACCTTACCAACACCATACCATACCATCCTTAACCGTACTAATTCCATGCCCCTCTAAATAATTAATTAAAAAAATAAAAAAAAGAGAGATAGAGAGAAAGGAGAGAGAGAGGGGGTAGGGGTGGGGTGGGGTGGGGGTGGGTGGCTTTTCTTCAACAGTCATGGGGTGCTGGCCCATTGTCCTACCGGTTTCATACCGGGTACCCTCGGCGGTGTTGCCGGTACCGGCCGGGTACCGACCTCCTCTCCCGATGCCATTGCGGATAGCCTAATAGTACGTAAATTATGATTTATGTTTATGTGCTTTGTTAAGGGTCTCAATTTTTTGCTTGTAAGACTTGTAATTTATTGTTTAAGTAAATTACATTTTTTGTTTTTATGATTGTCGTTAGTTATCAAGTTTGATCCGTCTATCAAACTAATTACAGTTTTGGTCATTGTAGTTATTATTTTGTTTCATTTTTTGTCCATATGACCAATTCTCGTTAATAAAGTTAGTTAATAAGGGTATTGTTGTCTTTTATCTTATATTTGCATTTCTCGTTTTTGCTTTATAGATATTACTATAATAAATTACAATTACAGTCCATGTGTTTTTTTTTCTTTTCTACTTTTTCTTGTTTTACATATATTAATCGGGGTGTTTATCAATAAAAGTGTTTATTAGCTTATCAGCTTCATGGAAAACCTATAATCATTTTATTCAAATACTCAAAAACAACTTATTGTTTTTCCAATAAACTAATAAATCATAAACACTCTCAATTCTCAAACACCTCCTAAATAAGAAAATGTGATAATGCATATATTTTCTTATATAATATTATAATAATAATGCGTTTTCCACATTATAAAACTGGGATTAATTTGTCGGTGCATCATAACTTTGTTTTTATAGTTACAAGAAATAAAAAATAGAAAATTGAATATAATAATATTATATCATTGCCTTTTCACTATTATTCTAGATTAATCTCATTATATATTATTCTAAATTTCTAACAGTTATATATATATGTTAAAATAAGTCATTGATGAAATTTGTAATATCAGATTTCAATTTGTATTGTATAAGTTTGTCGTTAAAATAATAATAAAATGGAAATTATTTTAGACAATTGAACATAATAATAAAATTATCTTTTCAGTTATCACATGTTATATTTAACATTAATAGGAAGACAGTAATAATGCAGAAAAAGATAGACAAAGAAAAATAATTGTCTGATAAAATAAATCATTATTTATGCCTACAAAAATTATTCATAATGCAGCCTATATATAAAACGCAAACTCTGTTATTATAATAATAGTGTGCATTTGAAGCTGCTATTATTTAATTTAAATAAAAAACTTATAAATATTATTAATTGTGATAATTAAAAATGATTGTAGGAGTAAAGTTTTTTGTCCACACTCTCGCTTGGGAATAATGCATGCATGGTTTTGTCTACTTGTCTCTAAAGTTTAATTTATGGAGGTTTCCATTAACCTTGAGTTCGACCTTCATAATCCATTATCAATATAAATAATTAATTATAGGGTCAGGTTCAACTGAAAAACTTGAATAAGTGAAAACTTAAAGTACATCTTCGTAGTCGTCCATTTGAACTACATACACTTATACATATGACTAATTTTATAATATGCATCCACATGTGCATAATGCACGTGTGTATAAAAACCTAAAAACAATTTAAATTATCCGTATGCACAAGTGCATACGATCTAGATGAAGGTTAAGAGGGTGTTTCTCGATTTTTCGCTTTTTTGAGGTTTTTCATTGAAACTCCCTCAATAGTTATATATGATTAACAAGAATATTTATAAATATCATATGAATATATGATTATCGAATAGATAATATACGATAGCAATTCATATTCAAAATGTTACAGGTTTATTTTTGTGCAAAAATCGGTTTATTAATGATTAATAAAAATTAATCAATGTCGGTTTATTATGGATTATTTTCATAGTTATAGATAAAGTTATACACAAAATAATAACCTTAATTTTTGCAGCAGGTGTCAATGTAGATAATGGTTTATGTGATGTATTGTGTGAGAGTGATAATCCATGGACATCTATATGTATTAACAATGATAATTCCATACACATCTATATGTATTGACAGTGATAATTCCATGCACATCTGTGTATTGATGATAATTCCATGCAAATTTATATGCATTTCATTTAAGTATGTATAATGAAAATATTATGTATTACATGTAAGATTAGATGAAATCGCCAATCATGAATTGACTAAAAAAGGGAAAACCAAGGAACATTCTCGTAGCCTCCATTTGAACTGTATGCACTTGTGAATACGGGTAATTTGAGTTCTTTGGGGTTTTTATGCACAAGTGTATTATGTATCCATGCATATGCACGTCTGCATATTACAAAACTAACATATGCACAAATGCATACGGTAAAGATGTTTTTTTTTAATTTTACGTTAATTTGAGGCTTTTCCTTAAATATGACCCTCTATATATATTCAATTATTCCATGCAATTATTACTATATCTTCATGTGGGGTGGTTCAAATTCTCTTGGGTTTTTGTCACATCATTTTAATGTTTAATGCCAATTAATCAACTTCTTGAACATTAGGTCTAGAGACTGGGATACATTCATTTTTCCAAAAATGGTAAATATCATTTAATATAAAAATGAAAACTGTAATCTTTTTTTCATATAAGCATGATACATTAGTTTCCTTTGCATGGGAATTAATGGTCAAAGGTTCGATCTTTTCATTGCTTTTTTCGACCAACATTTATATAAAATGTATATAAATCTAAAATTTAAAGTTAAAAATCTGAAAATGTACAAAAAGGGACCGAAAATGGGTTTGCGCATACGATTTTATTATTTATCATCAACAAATTAATAGCACAATTAATTTGTTAAGTATGGATAATGAAGTCGCTTTATTAACTAATCTTGCATGGATAATGATTGCATATCATTTATAATAAGTGTTCTTGTGGTAATAAAAGTTTTGCATGTTAATCAAATATGTGTGTGGGGTGGGGATGAATGATGACTATGTACATGGAAAGGATGGGATGGTAAAATGAGAATATTAATCACATAAGAGAATATAAAATAGTTATATTATGTGTAAAATTATATGTGAATTTATACTAACAGTTAATATAAGAGTATGTAATAGTTTTTATTCTTTTATTTGATTATTGTTCATGCACTATCTTTCTTTCTTTTTTTCTCTCTCTATCTATATATATACATATATATACACACACATATACATCGTATCATTCATAGAAGAAATCGATAATTTGTAAAAATTGTGATAATCAATATGGATCACTTATTTTAATAATTAATGACTTAAAAATATGAAACATAGGGAAAAAATCCCTTAAAAAATTACCTGTCAGTTATCGTCATATTAAATAAATAAAAATGATTAAACCCAACTTTCCCTTCCTCCCGCCCTCTCTCTCTCTCTCTCTCTCTCTCTATATATATATATATATATATATATAGAGAGAGAGAGAGAGAGAGAGAGAGGAGAGTGGGTTCATACGAGAACGATGTCCATTTAAGAAAACGCGGGGACGATTCTCAGCCACACATTTTCAGTTATGGTGGACGTGATCACGGATGATTGACGCGATTCATGGGAGGGTGGAGATGATTAAAGGAGGGTGACCCGGTCAAAGCCGTCTTTATTGACCGGATAAGTGGTTGAGAATCGTCCTCGCATTTTCTTAAAAAGTTATCGTTCTCATTTGAACATTTCTTCTCTCTAGATCTCTCTCTCTCTCTATATATATATATATATATATATATCACAATCGTCAAACTTCCAATCCTTTTATCCAACTCCTTCTCATCATACTTTCTTTGAACAAAACAGCTTAAGAGTCAAGTGTTACCTTGAGAAGTCTACCCTCTTTTGATGGCCCATTATGTTCAAAAAAGTCCAAAACTCCCCATAATCAATCATCATTTCAATGCTAGAAGTTAAATACATTTTTGGATTACATTCACTTTTAGAAACTTTTTTAATAAATAATTATATGTAAACATGTTAGTTAATTTGTCACAAACTACAAAATCATTTACATCTTGTCTTTGATTACATCTATTTTTGTATCTTTACATTGTTTTTTGTATCTTAACATTGTAATCCCATATGCATTCATGATATAGAGTAAGGTACAACAATTTGAAAAAACAACTGGTTCAACTCGTTAATAAGAAACACGTCGGTTGAATTAATTGTTAATTATCTGTTTTTTCTTAACGTTGTTTATCATCCATTATATGACTCTCCATAAAATAATAAAACTTAACCCTTTTGAATTACATAATTTCTCTCTTGTTTTTATAAAAACAAACATGAAGCTTTGCGTTAATTTGAAATTAATATATATATATATATATATATGCATTTATTAGAATATGATAGTTTGATAGAAATGGTTATAATTGTTAGGTGGAAAGAAATGATAATAATGCAAATGTGAATAGTATTGTCCATGGGAGGTTGGGTGCAGTGTAATTGATTGCAGTTTGGGCTAATAACATGAATTTCCATCAAGATATATGTGATCATCACCACTTAGAGAGGAGGGATGATCAAGCACCATTGAATTTGAAGCAGAAGCACAATCATCATCATCATATATAATACTAGCTACTCTCATTTCTTCTTCTATTTATGCCTTTTTAGTTTTTTCAACTTCTAAATTATGTCAAATGAGTGTCTTGTACCCTTTTTTCTATTTATTTTCATTTTTGAACAAAGTTTCGTGTTTGTGTTTTGCAAACCATAAAAAACGTGCAAACCGTGCAAACTCATGGTTGCACACGTAAAATCAGTGAAATTGATTCATGGAGTTGTTTAATATGATGAAAATGTTTCATAAACATCAAATTTTGAGGAAATTGTTTCATATGTTGGTGTTTTTTATTCATATGAAACTTTTTTATCGTTTCTATGAAACTTTTTCATTTCTACGTAAATAAACACCTTCATATGAAACAATTTCATCACAAAATTTAGTATATGAAACATTTTCATCATATTAAACGACTCTATAAAAGATTTTTCATTGATTTACGTGTGCAACCATGAGTTTGCACGGTTTGCACGTTTTTTATGGTTTGCAAAATAACTTCCCACGTATTTTATATATATATATATATATATATATATATATATAGAGAGAGAGAGAGAGAGAAGTTCAAACGTGAACTCATCTTTCATTGTGAACATAAGGACCAACAAAATCACGACACGTGACAATCTGAATCTACGCCAAACTTTATTCAGTATGTATACGCGCACAATTTTATTCAGACTGAATAAAACATGAATATTCAGACTGAATAAAACATGAATATTCAGACTGAATATTGCCACATGGCGCGATACTAGTGGTTTTCACGTTCACAATGAAAGATGAGTTCACATTTTAATCTGACCCTATGCGTGCGTGCGTGCGTGTGAGAGAGAGAGAGAGATATATGAGGTTAGTCATTTGAGAATTCTAAAAAATGTTAACTAAAAAGTTCCACAATGTGAACCAAACATATATGAAACAATCATCTTCTGAAATAAATATATGTTAATTAGACATTAAATATTATTTTTAGATGAGAAAAAAATCATCCGAACAAAATCGTAAAATAGAAGTTATCACAATTATCACAAGTTATCGAGTTCTCATTTGATTAGTCTCCTATATATAATCATGTATTTATTTTTTTAACAATGAGAAAAATTATAGGATACATGAAATTGGTGATTGAAATATATAAATTGGCAATGAAACTAGTGATGTTAGGAAATAGAGTAAACGTCATCCTTTTTTATGTGGTTTGTAATAAATGGAAGTGTTGTCTCAAATACTAAAAGCGTAAATTTAGTCACCGACTCATTATTGTGTGCATTTTGTTTTTAAAATGGTATGACCTAACATTGTTTAAATAATATATATTTTGGACTTTTTATATTCATTTCTTTAACGTTATTTTAAATTTAAAAAATATATATAATATAACACACTACACAGGTACAACTTTCCATCTTCGACAAGTGTAGGTGGGGTGGAATGGAGGTTGGAAAGGAGTTGAGATCGGTGGTGAAAAGGGCAATATCAACTTGTCAAGACTGGAATGGCCAGGTTGTGGTTTCGAAGGCAAGGAGATTTGTGGTTGATCCCTTTGGTGGGTAGTAAACCACCTTAGAGCTCAAAGCAACAAGTTGACCCAATAATTTTGAATGCAACTTAAAACCAAAGTGAGAGATATTGATAGTCCATAACTTGAGGCTTATAAGGAGCTGTTCGTTAGACCTACCTTTGTAGGATTCGCCTAAGATATTGCAAAGGGAGGGATTGGCACAAATACCATTGGTAACACCCCAAAAGCCCAAGCAACACACTAATCCAATAAAAGTTGGATACATACAATGAAAAAACGTGACAAGTTCCATGTAATTAACCCATAACTTTAAGTCCAGTTTAAAACCATGTTGAAAAATATTGGTAGCGCATAACTTTGAGGCTAATAACGAGCTCACAAATTTTACTTATATCCATTTGGGACTAATTGTTATATATACATCGATGATGCATTACCATACTAGCTCTATTAATAACTTTTGTATTTGAAGGACCATTTTCGAGGGTTTTTCCAAACCACATGGATTGAGAATGGAGTTTACTGTAAGATATAAATCTATTTAACCATACAACTTTGTATGAATCAACCCCAAATGCACACACCATCCTACATACCGTTCTATGTTTTTTGATGTTATATTTTGTAAAGACTTTAGAAACCATATTTGATAGTATAAAATTTGTACATACCATTATTCATTCCATCTATGATAATTATAAAGTTAATCAAAATTGAGATTCAAAATTTTTCAATGGATGAGATAAAATGTATAGCAATAAGCGATTGACGGACAGTTAATGCCCGCCTTCAGAATAGGATATGAAGTTACAAACTTATCTTATCTTTAGAACGGATTACAATGTTACATTCATTTTCCGATGATGCAGTGGAAAAGTGGAGAAAGATCGACAAACGTTTAAATTCCTTCGATGACAAGAATTATAAAACATAAAACTTGACTGTAAGAGAGAATTCTCAAAAAAATGTGATTCAAAACTAATTACATCTAAAACCTATTTGTTGCAATTGATAATTCTAAAATAAGAAAAGGATAAATATGAAAATTATAAACCTAATCTAACCAGGAAATCAACTAAGATATCTATTAAAGATAAATACGAAACAAAAAGGAAGCCAACTAATAATAATTCTAGTCTAATTACAAAAGATGATCAGTATTAAATAAAAGTAAAATATTTATCCTAAACTAACTACGAAACAAAATAAAGAAATAAACGCAATCCTTTCAGGGACATTCAGATCATGCATGCGATTGTTTTTCATCTATTGATGCAAGATTTCGGGGGTTTTTTAAGATCGTCTTTCTTTGTTTTGAAAAGTTTCTAAAAAACCCTCGGTAACACTCGAGACCTCTCCGTATCATCCGGGGATCTATCTTCAAATACAACCTTCTAATGTCATTATGAAATACAATTGTTATTGCAAGTATAAATAAACTTAAATGATTAAATAGAAAACACGAAAATATTGAAATGAAAAACATAGGATATTAATTGTAAAAATACTTGGGCCAATTTATCCCAAATGTTAGCCCACTTCAGCTATAATGGCTTTAATAAGCCCATTTTATCTCTTGTAATGCAAATTTTATTTTGAAAACGAAATAAATAAATGAAACGAAAATTGACTACTCAAAATGATTAAGGTGGACCCCAATCTTGACATTGAAAACAATCAAGAGAATAGGATTCAGAACAACCGTTGCCCACAGTTTATGATACAAACACGAAATCTAGACCGTTAATGATTTTAAAGTTTTACGTTGAATCTAAACCATTGATCGTCATCTTCAACAGATTTTTCAAAATAAAAAAGTTAAAAAGTTAAAAATTTTAGAAAAATATTATATCTTCAATAGATTCTCTATTTTAAAAATTACGTAATTAACTGTATTATTTAAATATTAAATGCATCCAATAAATAATATTTTTGTCTCCTAATATTTATTTTAAAATAACTTTATTGAGTGAAATAGTTTTTCTTTCCTAATCATTTTTAGATATATCTTTAAATTTGAGGATTTTTATCATCTATCTCCTATTTTCTCCATTTTGACGAAAGGTTCAGAAAGCTGTTGGAGTAAAAACCCCACAAAATCTCTATTTTGCAGAAGGTGTTGGAGATGCTCTAAGCACTCTATCATTTTAGCAGTGTTTCAAGTTCGGTTATGTATGACAAACATGTTTGGATGGACCGCTAGCTTATTGAAACGCTAGTTGGAATAACGTTCTAGCTTATATAAAAAAAAGTTACTCTAACTAGTGTTTCAATATCTATTAGTTAAAATGATCAATAGATATGGTCCCTTTTTTTCACAAATATTTTATATAAAAATATAAATAAGAGATACTAATAATATAAGCTATTATCTACTTACCAAATCACATATATCTTAAGAAACATTACATCATATCACAAAATGCTATACGATTCCTATAATTCAGTCGTAAACATGGTGCGTATAAAATAGTTTATAAACTGCAAATTCCATAAGATACAAAAGGGTTGTTTGGCAGTTGCTGGATGGTTTGGTACTGGATGATTAAGTTGTGAGAAAGATTAAGAGATTCTTATAATGTAATGCAAAATGAAATATGATGATTTTGTAATTGCTGAGAATGAAATTAAGGTCCTAAATAGTTAAATTTCATGATACAAAACCATTCATAGGATTTTGAAACCAAAGAAAATTTACCTCTTAACAATTCGATAAACAGTTAAGAAGTAAACAAGAAGCCTCGAAATTTACGATTAAAGATTAATATCTCATACGATCCGTTAAAAAAAACTTGACCCGAAAACTATTCGACCCGCAAAGGGATAATAACGAAAGGAAGACCACATGCTAATTATGGTAGGTTGCAGCCACACCGTACCAAAACCACAGGGGGTGTTGTTTTGGGGGGTATAGCCAAAATACGATGCTACCTGCCGGTGGTGGTTCTTAATCTCATCGTCTTTTTTTTATATTCCCAATTTCACCCTTTTTTCCATTCTTCCCCCTTTCCTTTTCCATTATCCCTTTTCTACAAATTCCATAAACAAAATCTAGCATCAAATCGATTAATCGAGGTATTCAAACCGAAATTCAAACGCTAATCACGACTAAGAAGGCATCAAATCGCAATTCAGGTATAGTTTCGGAATCATATAAGGGATAATTTTGTTTCTAGCAACGATCTTACGGTTTTTGTTTAATTCGTCTTCAATTTCGCTCAATAATTGCTCTTATCGACGATCGATTATGTTAACGATCTATGATTTTGTTGCTATTTTCGATTTTTATCGAGAATTACTCTTTGTTGTTATTAGGTTTTAGGAATATATGCCGTTGATTTTGATCGTATAATCCAATTATAGTTTCGGAATCGATATTTACTCTTATTGATAATCTGTTCTGATGAATTCCTCTGGTTTAATCGAGAATTTGTTGCTATTTTCAGTTTTTAATCGAGAATTACTCTTATTGTTATTAGGTTTTATGAATAATTTGCCGTTAATTTTATTGTTTTCATCATATAATCCAATAATAGTTTCAAAATCAGATAGTTGCTCTTAATAATCTCTTATTTGATAATATGTTATGATGAATTCCTCTGATTTTCCTTTCGATCATGAGTTCATAATCGTGAATTAATTAATTGATTTAATTTGTATTTAATTTTGATTTGATAATTAATTCGAGAAGCTGTTAGATCCTTCTAGAAAGGAGGGTTTCTATCGAAATCCTTATGAGCCTAGGTAACCTCTTGGGGTTTTCCTTAACCAAATGGGTAAAGGGGTAGATACGTCATTTTACAATCTCGAAAAACGCAGAAGTTGGTTTTATACTTTATCAGAATAAATTACATATTTGGTCCTTCTGGTTTTTACTATATTATAATGCTGGTCCACATTTTAAAACAATTACAGAAAAATCTATATTTAGTTCATATTTTGAAATAATTACAGAAAAATTCATATTTGGTCCATATTTTTCACTGTTGGTCCCTGTGGCCTAATATTGGTCCATATTATTTTGCACTGTTGGTCCCGATGGCTTAATATTGTACTGTTGGTTTATGTGGCCTGATATTGCACTATTGGTGTGGATTGTGTTGGTGATGCTTAACAGATGGATTTCACACTTAAGTTAGGTTAGAACCAATAGTGCAAATTTAATATAAACTACATAGACCTTTATAATAATTTTTTTTAAAATAAAATTCAACGTTATAGTATAGTGGAAACAACAGGGACCAAATATGTAATTTAATCTACTTTTTATATCTATGAGTAAAAAGACGAAAATACCCTTGCCGTCATTATGGATAACTTCTTTCGAAAGAAAAGTCAACCACTCCTTCCATCTTCCCATCTCTTCTATAAATATTAGATTTCTGTGATTTCGCCTTTCATATTAAACAAATTTTCCAATTTCTTTGATCCTAATTTCTAAACAAAAATCGATTTCTATTTCTTTGTGGTTTTTTGATTTTACAGAGATTTAATTAAAAAAAAAAAATGGGTTCCGATGCGAACAAGATGAACGACGCCGCCACAAGCTTCCAGCCCTCCGAGCCGGCTCTATGCGCCAACGGCTGCGGCTTCTTCGGCTCGGCTGCCACCATGAACCTCTGCTCCAAGTGCTTCAACGACCTCCGTATCAAAGACGAGCAAGCCGCTTCAGCCAAAGCCGCCATGGACAAGCTCGTAAACAAGGTCGTCTCTTTCCCATCCCAAACCCCACCATCATCCTCCTCCTCTTCTCCGTCGTCTCCACCGGAAACCTTGCCGGAACCTTCGCCGGCGCCGGCGAAGCCATCGAACCGGTGCTTAAGCTGCAACAAAAAAGTTGGGGTTATGGGGTTCAAGTGCAAGTGTGGGGAGACTTTCTGTGGAAGCCATAGGTACCCAGAAAAGCATGATTGTGAATTCGATTTCAAGAAAACCGGTCGAGATGCTTTGGCTAAGGCCAACCCGGTTGTCAAGGCTGATAAGGTGAACCGGATTTAAATTTGGGTAGTTGTTGAATTTTTAGTGGGGGTAAAACGGTAAAAGTGAAAGGTTTATTGGTGGGCATGGAGGACCAAAAGAAGGATAAAGAAGATGGGGGATGGGGGATGGGGGTTGGGGGGTTGGATTCCATTAATAAAAAAGTGGAAAGGTATTATTGGATTTGGATTGGTTTGATGATTTTTATTTTGTTTTTTTTTTTCTTTATGGGCAATCTTTCTTTTTTTTAGCTTTTGGGGTTCTTCTTTGTGGTTGCTTGCTAATTAATCATTATTATCTTTGGTTATCTGTTTATGTGCAATGGTTCTCAATCTTTTTAATCTAGTTTATCAGAAAAGGTATAGAATGGTATCGGTTTCATTGTGTATTTGTTTGTAATTTCCGGGATGTTCGGGATTGCTTATTTAATACGGTTATCTGCTTATTGCTTGCTGGTTAGAAAAGTGGTTAGAAAAGTTAAAAGGTTTTGACTGCTTAAAAGCTTTTTATTTGCCGGTTGGTTCTATTATAAACTTTTTATCCGAACACCCAAAAGTTCTTTGTTGGTTGGCTTCATTATAAGGAAATAAGAAGTTATAATTAGCAATTCTAAACTCCTCTTAATTACGTTTATTAAGTGGCGTTTGGCTTGACGAAATTGGAAATTGGAGCATTAGGTTTCATTGACGATGTCATTGGCTTCTTTTGTTATTTAAATGGACGATTGCATTGGCTTATTTTGTTATTTGAATGGAAGGGATTCTTTGGCTATTGGAATTTCATCATTCAATGTGATGGAATTGAATTCCATTGCCTTCCAACTATTAAGAAAAGATCATTGTATTTCAAAAAGCCACAAAGCAAATTAAAAAAAATTCCATTAATGTAATTGAACTTTTTGAGACCAAGAAAATATGTATATATTCTTGCATATGCTTGTTATCTGAATTTAAGAGATCAATGACTAATGCGGTGTGTAATTAGATTGGTTTTACAGGACATCATAATACCAATTGGACGAGGCAGGGTGAAGAACACTCATCCGTCGTCCTTGTCCCATTCCCTTCTAACCAATGGGTAGATGGCTAAGATTTGGTTATGGATAGAATCCTTGTTTCTAATGCAGTTAGGCAAGCGGGTTCGTGCTAGGTTTAGGTTTAGGTTAAACCATCAAGCGTGAATACAAAAAGTATCAAAATTTGATCTAAAGCGTAACAAAATCACATAAAAAGCCTTGTACATTATGATGAAGATAACAAAAAATAACATGACGGGCATGAATTGGGATTAATAGCGGTAGACGAGTATTAAACTAAACTAACAACATAAAACTTGAAACAAAAGGCAATGAGAGAAAAGAAAATGCTATTAAAACTTGGAATCAAATTCTTCAAAAGATTAAAACTCGATCCAAACCTAAAAGACATCCGAACTTGAGAGGACAGGTTCTAGTATGTAAATTGTGTAAAAATAAATATTTTCAGTATGGTTACAAAAACTTTGTTTTTTGGTTATATAGTTTAGACACAAAATCCCTTTGTATACCCACGTGATTCCACGATAAAGAAATTATGTACACTACTATGGATGATCATGCCCTTGTGGGGCACACAGATGTGACCTTTCACAACAGCAGCTCAAAATGGTCATGTTTTTTTGGGAAGAGCATAATCGCGAGCTTAATCTCTTCATTTTTCTTAACAAACTTCCTTCACATGACTGTAGCTTGCTTGATCCTCATGCCACTTCTTTTATTTCCTTTTTCTTACAAATAACATCCACCTTTTTATCATCAGTCATCTTCTTCAATCATCGGCTCATGTTCTCCACCATTCGATGCTCAATCATTACAGATTTACAGAACCACAAAAGCATTCACATGTATAATTGTAAAAGTATCATGTTTGTTGCATAAACATATCACTATCATGAATGATAGACGCTTGAGAACACCGTATCCAAGACTACAATGCACAAATTGCTTAATCTTTTAGAATTCTAATGTTAGAAACAACATATTATAGATACCATTTTTTTGTCTCATATAACTATGAAGACTACTTATAAGAATGACTAATACCATTAATTTGTAGCAAAATGCGCCATACATGCCATTTTTCTTGTAATGTCTCATGTGTTGTTATCTTGTTGCAACTTCAAATGTTAAATGTATCTTTGCTTAAATGATTTAAGCAAATTTCAGATAATTCTTATGTCTTAATTTTAAATCATATACTTATACGTAAGGTTGAAACACTTAAAGCTTTCATACTTTTGAATGTAATTACTTGTGCTTTTAATAAAGTTGTTGCTTCAATCTTACAACTCTTACTTTCTACAACTTTAGTATTTGACATTTATGACTTTAGTCTAGATTTATAAATATACATTGGAATCTTATAAGAATCTTTATAAAAAAAGACTTCACATAAATTACAATAAAAGTTAACGACATTCAACCGATGATTGATGATCTTTCGCTATCTAAATCGATGAATGAGCAACATGAAGTTGATGTCCACATCCCATGAAAAAGGTACAATGATTCCTTAGTTTTAGTTGTCAAACCTTAGCTTTGTTTTCATTACTTCTTTTTTGTGTGTGACCTCAATAATGTAAAAGTAGAAGATGGTACTTTAATGGGCTCAATCTATGTGGCCCAAATCCCATCAACAACATGTCACATATGTACCAGTACCACTGTACCACCATGCCACCACACCCACATGCATTTCTTTGTGTGTACATAGAACCATCTTCAAACTACCTTTCATTCACCAAAATCTTTGTCACCCTACTAAATTCAAACAAACAATCATATGTCTATTTGTGGAATGAACCATCTTTTAATATTATTAAGGGTATCATTATATACACATTTATTTGTATCAAAGATTAGATTAAATCATCTAATATAAATGTAAAAATGGTGTTTTGATAATGATAAATAAATATATATTTAGTAAACAGTAGGTGTACGATACGTTTAGCTAAAATCTCTTGTTTTGCAAGAAAAACCCATTCATCAATTGTGTTTCATATCTTCAAGTTGACGAATAAAAAAGGTACAAATAGCAACATTTATGGAATATGTAAAGAATATGTTTTTTTGTAATATATAGTATTCGGTAATATGATATTTACTCATGCAACCAAGAGAATATTAGCCAAATAATGAATATCCTAAGATAGTGCAAATCGACTTACAAACTTAAATCAAGACAAATTGACCCTCCAAAAGAAAAGACCCTAACTACTCAAACTTATAATGGAAATGATGACCAACTTTAAATAATATTGATATGACACAACGAAAGGATTAGATAGCATAGTTAGTAGACCATGCATATATTGTTCACAACAATCGAGGCAGAAAATTCATCCAATCATGAAGCAAACATAGTTTACTATGCTAGCTTTTTCATGTAGGGGCAAGGGGTATATGTGTAGTCAGTCGAATTATCATTACTTTATAAAAGACTGTCGTACGTTATGGTAATCTGTTTTGCCAACGTTAAATAACTTTTATTTGAATGTTGTTCCCCATGAATGTTAAAGGGAAATCACACGTGATGCTCGAGTTAACATACCAATGACAAAGAGGCTAGCAAGCATTATATTGCACCGTTGCAAAGGAAAACCATGATTGTTTTTGGTTTGTTACAAGGTTAAGAAGAAAGAAATCGAAGTCATGATAGTTAACATTAGAACACGTATCTTGACATTTTTTTTAAATTGATATTGATCCAATATATTAATGGTATTGACGAAAAAAAGGAGAAAATAACATAATGCACAATTGAGTCCTTGGAAGGAGGCATCTAGCTACGGGGCCATCCTAGTGACTTTATACAAAGAGTCTTTCGGACATTAACGAGTGGTGGGGTGGGATGAGGTGGGACTATATATATTTTTAAAAAGCTTGTGATTTAGTGGGAGTTGAACACGAAGTGGTAAGTACTCAAACTCTATGTCCTAGAAGACGACTCGACGTATAAAAAGCCTGAAAAATTTGGTGAAAGACTAGGTTCCAATTCATTTAATTTTTCTTTATATATAGTAAATGGTATATATATGGATAAGGACATAAGATTCAAATCCGTATGACTGTGATGTGTTACTTTAAAAATACCCTTTAGAAGTTCTTTCATTTTCGTCAAAAAATAACAAATGAGTACGATTTACAATAAACCATGTATTTACATCAGTGACATATGAAAAACGAATACATTTAGTTACTGATATAGATTCTAAAATCACTTATTATATGTGTAATAAAAATGAAAAAGGGAAGAAAAGAAACGAAAAATCTTTAGTATAAAGACACGATCCTTTTCTTAAGGAAAAATGAGGAGAGGGAAGAAAGAGGGTGGGGGGCTTATTTATGTAGATATGATCACTTTAAATGTGGGAAAGGTGAGTAATTTGTGATAAAGATGCTTCAACTGCTCAACATGTGGTTTGGTCCCTAAACACCCTTGCTAACATGCAACTTATCTTAGTTCTTAGAGGGTTACATACTTACATATCAATTAATATAATATATATGAAAGTCCTCTTGTAAACTCATTTTTCATTATGAATATAAAAATAGTCGAG
Organism: Centaurea solstitialis; assembly: GCA_030169165.1. NCBI lineage: Eukaryota > Viridiplantae > Streptophyta > Magnoliopsida > Asterales > Asteraceae > Centaurea > Centaurea solstitialis. The sequence continues at coordinate 81,233,041 of CM058044.1, forward strand.
AGCGCAAGACATGTTATATTTAGTATGAATAACAAAGGTGAATGTCCATCCATGATAATATAACATTCGGTAATATATTATTCATATTCACCTTCGTTATTCATACTGAATGTAACACGTGTAACTCTCTTGGATGTCCTTACGTTTGCAATGACATGTGAGTTTTCATTTGAACCCGTCACTATATAGGCATTCTTTTGATAACCTATGAAATCGTGATAACCTTTAGAACTAGTGCATTATGTACTATTTCATATGATTTTTCCCCATCTATGACCAAAATTTAGAATATTGTTTAGTATATATTTGTTCTACAATGTATTTGTTTCACGTCTACACGGTTCACAATGTGCGCAATTAAAATAAAAACAAAAAAAATCTGAAATTTAGCAATTGAAACAACATGCAATAGCTTCCGATATAAAATCTTTTTAGTTTTATACATGATTAACCAAATTTAATAAGAAAAAAGAAAAGCTTAAATGTCATTATAGATAATGACTCTCCGTCTCTTTATAATTCCATTATACCTACTTTTGAGGAGTTAAGTTAACACGTTATTTTAGAATTCAATATCTACTGTATATGCTATATTAATAAATAAATATTTTTATGTCGATATATCATTTATTAATGCTAAAACTAATGTATTTATATTTATGTAAAGGTAAGATGCCGTTCCTAAATCAAAATGCCTCTAATAGGATTTTTGAATCACTAAAGTAGTATTCAAAGTTCAAAATAATAATTTGGCTTTATAACTTCTATTTTGTTGCTTATCAATAACTACTACACAAGACAACTTGTGTCTAAAAGACATGTATATTCAAATAATCACAATTTTAAAAAAAAATATTTTATGCCTTGAAGTCTAAAATATATATTCTTTGAAGAATAAGCTTTTGGAAAAATATAAAGCATGCTACAATTTTCAAACACAAACTTCTATATGTTTTTAAATATGTGCTTTAAAGTAATATTATTTAAAGCAAACGTTTATGTCTTTTCAGGATAATATACCATATTACAAAGTAATGGTAATATTAAAAATATTTTAAATGATTAAACCATATATTAAATAAAAATAATAATCCATTTATTTTAAAATAATAAATTTGCAAAACATTGGGTCAAAGACAAGTTAATGATGTCAAGAAATAAGAAAGTATGTGTTTTGCATTTGTTTTATTTAAAAATTTATGAAATATGAAAGTGGGGTTTGCTTTTAATAAAATTTCATTAAATGTTTCAAAGTAGATTTTTTAGATACACTTTTTGTCATATTTCAATTGTGTAGGCCATTATTGGCAAATTATATTTTATAACCTAAAATTCCTTTTACAATACATAGCTTTAGATTGTTTGATTGCAACAAATACCAAACTAAGTTATCATCTCCATAAAACACTCTTAATTATTTTAAAACTCATTAATTTAAGATAAAAACTTAATTTTAAGCAATCAATTTTCAAACAATGAATTTCGTGATTAATTTAGTTTTGAAAGTTGAGTTCTTAAATATATATATACGAACTATACATTATTAGTTCTTATAGTAAACAAAAAATCATATTTGACTTTTTAAAACAAATAATTATTTTTTGTGAAAATACAAAAATAAAGTTCCTGTATATATTATTTTAATGTTTTTTTAAACAATATTTAATTCCTAACAAGAAATCAATTGAATGGTGGAAAAAATAATGTCTCCAAATCTAATTACGAAAGTATTTCATCCTTCTACCTAAATTTATACATAATTCACATGGAAAAAAAAAAGCAGGACACATTTAAATCCACTTTCTTTATTTCCATATTAGAAAGGAAAATTAAATTAAATACAAAAAACATGTTAATGTGATTTGTATTTTAAATCTAAGAAGTTAATCTAAACATTTTTCTTAATCTAAAACCTTAATATGAGATTAAATTCGAAATCCTTGAAACCAAAAGGGACGGTTAATTATGGATTTATGGTCAACCTTCAGGGGCATTTCCGTCATTTTACCCATACCACCACTCCCCACGTCAAACTGAAACTGGTGATTAATGTTGGTCAATTAGCTCATGTTAGACCTCAAGGTTTAAAAAACTTAAGTCTAGCCACTCAACTAAAATGATGGATAAGGAGAGCTTCTTTACAAATATTCATGAGATATCTTTTAAAAAAAATATATTATCATGATTGTTTTAATCTAGTTTGGTAAGTTTTTGTCTTCTTACATGTAGATTCAGATCGAGAAATATTATCAACTGATGATGTAACATACACCGAAATAAAATAGTAGCAAGATTAAGAATCATAGAAGAATTTACGTCACATTGAAATAATTTTACGATAGCACTAAAACCCACCAAACAGAGAATAGAAATGCTATTGATGGCATAACAGATTTACCAATTTAAATTGATTTCAAATAATAATTAAAAATCAAGAAAATGATGAAAATAGTATTTCTTTGATGAAGTGTCAATCATCACAACCACCTCATGCAAATTAAATCGATTATTATTGTATCTCGTGACTTGAACAACAGATCTGTTTCTGATGACATAATCAAACTATCGATTTAGAATGATTTAAAGTAATAAAGAAAATCAAGAAGATGATGGAAATAACACTTCTATGATAAAGCATCTATAATTACAACAAATCCACTCCAAAGACTTAAAAGATAAATCTATCCTTGATGGCATAACCCATTTATCGACTCAAATTGATCTCAAATAATAAAAAGAAAATTAAAAAATAACGAAAATAACACTTTTTTGATGAAACGTTCATCAACACAGCTAATCCAGTCTATATAAATCGATTATCACCGTACCATGTGACTTAAAAAAACGTCTTATAAAACACATTAGAAGTCCAATATTTCAACAATATGAATCTAGAAACTGAAACATGTAACGTACATAAAATACTCTAAACTTGAAGGTCCAAAGTTGGTTTTAATCAATCATGAAGGATCTCATTTTACACATTCCATTTCATTAGACCCAAAAACATAACTTCATTATTTCACCAAAAAAAATGAAATTAAAGTGCAAGAAACCCATGTCCCCCACCCCCCATACCCCACTACTCCCTCCCCCTTCCTTCTCTCCCCTCTTTGCTTCAAAATTCAACTCCCCCATAAATCTTTTTCTCTACAGGCTTCACTGTGTGCATTTAGTGTGTGAAAAGAAGAGGTGTTTCTGAAGCTAAATTAGTTATGAATTTGGTATAAAAATGGCCAATAATTATACCTACAAGAATGGTGGTCTCAAAACCAAGTCAATTTCATCTTCATCTTCTTCATCCTCATCTTTTTCTGGCTACAAATCGAAGCCGTCGGTGACCTCCGCCGTCCGCCGTAGCAGCACCGGCAATTCCGGCGGTGGACACCATAAGGATGCTCCCGGAGGTCCGTTTCTCACCTTCAATTTTGCTTAATTTTGTCTCAATTTTGCTTAATTATATACATATATATATGTATATATATATGATTTTGTTATTAGGTGTGTATATATATATATATGTATGTATGTATGTATGTATGTAATTGTGGAGAATTGTTTAAGTGGTTTTTCTTTGTGATAAAATTTTGGAATTATTTGTAGGTAATAAGTTAATTTTTTTGTTTAATTTGAGAATGTGTTTGACCTAGAACTCCTAAATTGGAATGACCCAATTCATATATTATGTTAGAAGTATAAAAAGGATGAAACTTGAAGAATCTTGGATATTTTCTTGATTAAAATAGATTGCAGCAAATGTAACTTATATGGGGAAATAGGCTTTTGGAAGTCTTGAATTCATACACTAATGAAGTTGTAATCTTTTTGGAGGCATTGTTACATTTAAAGTTTTTTTTTTTTTTATTACAATGTAAAATGAGATAACCAAGATAAGTGTGTATATATATATATATATATATATGTTTGTATATAGAGGGAGATTCATGAAAAACCGCAAAGGAAATAAAAAATTGAGGAATACTCGAATAACCGTTCTTCTGAACGGGATGTACATGTATATACAAGTAATTGAAGTTGTTTTTTCGGGTTTTTTTTATACATGTGTGCATGTTATATGCACATGTGCATACATTTTTAGATGAATAGCTATGAGGGTATTCCTCAGTTTTTCATTTTTTTTGCAGTTTTCCCTGAACGTGACCCTACTATATATATATATATATATATTACTGAGGCGATAATGGGACGTATTATTTTTGTCTTATGATAGAAATTAATAGACTAAGGTGGGATATAGTTTTACATTCGTTGATTACAACCCCAAAGAACGTAAAATTGGGTCCTAAAATTTTGATTAAAATCACACATTTAGCATGCTAAACAGCGGCCCTATGGTGGGCCTTAGATGTTGCATTTTGGATATGGGGTTTGTGCAAGTTGTGATCTTTATGGAAGCTTTTACAAATTAGACTATTTTTGAGGACAAACAAGTGTGTAGAACACATGGGATTCATTGTGGAATCACATGTATAAACAATGCTTGTAGAAGCTTCCTTCCCGCATGCCGGCACACACGGTATGTTTGGCCCCACAAATCGACCTAAGAATCTTGCGTGTTGGGAGAACGCTTCTGGAAGCATTATTCATCGTGTTGCACTCCACATATGTTTTGATTCTTCAATGTATGTATGTGTGTGTATGTATATAATATATATAGTTGAGGTTAACATAAGAAGTGGTTATCAACCATTGGATGAGAGAAGTGGATGTACGCTAGGATGAGATGCATTCAGATAAGATGCACCAAATCAATTCCCTTCTAAATCTCTCTTCATGGGAGGTCATGAGATTAAAAGTGATCAACGGTTCAGATCCACTTCTCACTTTAACCTCAACTTCTCACATGTTCCTTCGCCTGTATATATAGGCATGAGATGAAATACCCTCTCATGAATTTCGACTTAGTAGTGGTTATCAACGGTTGATAACCACGTCTCACCAAATTTGGTATTTCTCACAACCCAACCCTATATATATCATATGCGGATGCATCAATATAAAATGCCGTTATGTTTATTGACACATTTGTATTCACATATTAGTGTCCGGGCGAGTTCGAGTGGCTGTAAGATTACGGCCACGAAACAGTGAGGAGCTGTCAACCGATGCCGATTTCGCTGATTGTGTCGAATTGCAACCAGAGGTATTTTAAAGCTTTTCTTCTTTAATTATTGCGCATTTAGAAATTTTCTTCTTGTCTCGAAACCTTATCAAATTGATCTCTCATTCTTGTCTTATTTCAGCTCAAAAGATTGAAACTCCGTAGAAACAACTGGGATTCAGACACATTCGAATTCGATGAAGTTCTTACCGAATTCGCATCACAGAAACGGGTTTACGAAGTTGTCGCAAAACCCGTTGTCGAGGTTCGGAATACTCGTTATCGACTTTGTCATAACCACCATTTTTACGATATTTTTGCCGTCGATAACGTGTCGTTTTTTTTCCTCCGACAGAGCGTTCTCGATGGATATAACGGAACGGTCATGGCATATGGACAAACGGGTACGGGAAAAACGTACACGCTCGGACGACTCGGGGACGAGGATACTTCGGCTCGCGGAATTATGGTTCGAGCAATGGAGGATATATTTGCTGAAATCTCGCCCGAAACTGATTCTATCTCAGTGTCATATTTACAGGTTTTTGTCGGTTTTTTTGAAGCACTTTTTTATGCAATTGTTTGATTGTTTAACGATTATTTTGTGTACGGCTACTTGCAGCTGTATATGGAGACGATACAAGATCTTCTTGATCCTAGTAACGATAATTTATCGATATCGGAAGATCCGAAAAGCGGAGATATTTCACTTCCCGGTGCGAGTTTGATCGAAGTACGGGATCAATCGAGTTTTCTTGAATTGTTACGGTTAGGAGAAGCACATCGATTTGCTGCTAACACGAAGCTGAATACGGAATCGTCACGTAGTCACGCCATTCTGATGGTGAGCAAGCGTAATGTTCCTTTGTAAAATATTTGCCGTTTCGTATCGTGGAGACGGTTGTATTTTAAGGTGCGTTTGGTACACTAGACAAGACAGAACAGTACAGAACAGGGATCACTGGTCCATATTTGGCAGGACTTTTATGTGAACCAGAGTGGAACAGCCCTATATTTTACCAACATAACATCAAAGTAAAACCTAAATACACCCCCTTTATATTTTGTTAATTTTATTTTGTGCTATTTACGTTTCATTTTACCATCCTCAAAATATTATTTTTGTGCAGGTTCTATATTTTGGTTAATTTATGTAATTTATTAGATATATATTAATAATAATTATATAATAAAGAAAATGTATAAAATAAAAACCGGAAACTACACAAACTTTTATTTTGATGTAATCTTATCGCCTTTTGACGAAAACTTTCTAGTGATATATATTTTGTTATAAAAAGTTAAAAATATTTATTTTATTATAGTTTAATTAATTTACATAAATTAATCAAAATATGTAAAAGATATAACACTTCATCAAGTGTAAATTGGCCTTTATTTGTATCCAGTCTAGTCTATTTCAGTTCCGTCTTACCAAATACTGAACAGTTGTTCTGTCGTGTCCTGTCTGGATTCCAAACGCACCCTTACAAAACTCCAAATATGAATATAACATGGACATCACGACTCACGAGAACTTTGTTCTTGGTGCAGGTGCACGTTAAGAAGTCGGTGAAGGAAAGAGAAGGGGCCGCTATTTCTAATGAAAACGGTGGAAAGTCCCACATGAGTCGAACGATGAAGCCGCCGGTTGTACGCAAGGGGAAACTAATCGTTGTCGATCTTGCGGGTTCTGAGCGTATTGATAAGTCAGGTACGATACATAGCTTAGGCATGGGATCATGTGAGAAGTGTCATTTTAGGTGAGAAGCATAAGAAGTGGATCTAAACCCTTGATCTCTCTTAATCTCATGCCTAACAATGAATTGCGCTTTAGAAGGGAATTGATCTGGCGCATCTCGATGTATCTTATTATGGTGCATCCATTTTTTATCCAATGGTTGATAACCACTTCTGACGCTTCTCAGTTCTCACTTTAACCTCAACTTCTCACCGAAACCAATCCCTGTTTTGTTATTTATTATCACCGTTTACATGTTGAATTTTGTATTTTGTTGGTGTTATTTTTCCAGGAAGCGAAGGACATACGTTAGAGGAAGCTAAATCTATAAATCTTTCTTTAAGTGCACTCGGAAAATGCATAAATGCATTGGCGGAAAACAGTTCTCACGTTCCCGTTCGTGACTCCAAACTTACGAGATTGCTTCGAGATTCATTTGGAGGTGAGTTTGTCACATTGTTTATTTATTATTTCACGGTTTTACCCCTATAAACTTGCACTGAGAATCGTATTATCGATGATCGTCAAATATTTTCAGGCACGGCAAGAACCTCGCTCGTTATCACCATCGGTCCGTCTCCTCGTCATCGAGGAGAGACGTCAAGTACAATAATGTTCGGGCAAAGAGTAAGTTATTACGCCAATCACCCTTACAAATCGCCCGGTTTCACCAATTATTTTTATTTTTTTCAATAACTTTTATTTTGGTGTAGGCCATGAAAGTAGAGAATATGTTGAAGATAAAGGAAGAATTCGATTACAAGAGTTTGGCCCGAAAGCTCGATGTACAAGTGGAATCTCTCATTGCGGACCACGAGAGGCAGCAAAAAGCGTATCGAGATGACGTTGAGAAAATCGGGTTGGAAGCAAAGAAGCAAATATCCGAAGCTGAAAAACGTTATGCCGATACGTTGGAGGTAATCAATCGTATGCGTGAATACTTGGGTGTTGTTTGTTTTTTAAGAGTTCTAAACTCTAAAGCATAAAGTCTGATTTCACATCTAAAAAATAAGAGGTGGATGATGCACCTCTTAAAAATTTAGGGGGACGGTAGGAGGTTTTCAGACCTTTTTTTTAAATAAAACAGTCTTAAGTCTGCAAACCTCTTAATTTTCAGACTTTAAGAGGTTTTAAGAGGTATTTTTTTAAAAACAAACAGCCCCTTAGTCCTCCATAGTTATGCACATGCGAATAAAACATATACTTATTATTCTTGTTACGTCTTCAGAAGGAGAGATTGAAATACCAACGAGAATGTACGGAAAAAATAAAGAAACTCGAAGCGCAATTGGCAGTTAATCAAGAAAAGCAGGGTGATGCAACAAGGGTCAAAGTTGGAATTAAAGACGAAAGTCTTCATAAGAAACCGAACGGGGAGGTATTTCGAAGGATCACATAACTTCAGAAAAACCACCGGAATACCGACTAGTTATTAACACATTAACCGCTCGTTTTATATGTTTAAATATTCAGGCTAAGCAAGATGTGTCGGCTAGTACTGAACTTATCGAAGTTAAGAAGTTGCTACAGAACGAAATACTCTTGCGGAAAGCTGCCGATGAAGAAATCGGTAATCTCCGAAACCAAGTGGTGCAATGGAAAAGATCGGAGGTACAAAATTACGCCCTGTAAAATGTTAGGCCTTATTTGTTTTTTCAATTTCAGCTCTTAATGACCACTTATGTCTGATTCGGTCAGACATAAGACAATTCAGACCGTTTGTATTTTCCCCCTTTTGAGAGCCTCTTAAACCTTAATGTCCTCTGATAACATAAGTGATATCTTGTGGTTTGGCAGGCGGCAGGGAGTGCGGAAAACGTAAAGCTCCGGAAGATGCTAGAAGACGAGATTCGTCAGAGGGAAAAGCTCGAAGAAGAAATATCCATGTTACAAAATCAGTTGTTGCAAATAAGTTTTGATGCCGATGAGGTATGTTGACAATTAGTTGTAGTTTTGATAGAATTGCAAGTGCGGTTATTTTATATAGTGAATTAGTGATAACTTCCGGTTATTTTGACTATAAGTTGTTACTTTGTTATAGACGAGAAAACAACTGGAGAGTGGTCATAGTATAGACATGAGCGGAGATATGGGTTCCCTTGTCTCTCCGGTTAGGCAGCAGCAACAGATGAATCATTCAGGGGAGCAAGAGAAAGGCTCCGTGGCAAAACTCTTTGAACAAGGTGATCTTTAAATTTCGGTTACAAAATGTAATCCGGCTCTCGTTTGCCAATATATACACACACACACACACAGAAAGAAAGAAATGAATAGATGGGGAACAGCCTAATAAGTAATAATCATTATGCACACAAGGAATAGGAGATGTTTCCTGGTTTCTCTGCACGTCTGCATATTATTGACACGACCAAATTATTACTAGGGTGTTTCTCAGTTTTTCAAACTTTTATGGTTTTCCCTTGAACCTTGAACCTATATATATGTATGTATATATCGATTTTGTTGTACTAATTAAATATGCTCTCCAACAGTTGGACTCCAAAAGATTCTATCTTTACTAGAAGCAGAAGACCCTGACGTTCGAATCCATGCTGTAAAAGTTATTGCAAATTTGGCCGCTGAAGGTAACTTATGTTTAACCATGAAAAACTGTATATATATCTTTTCTTTTTTATATCAGATTAATCATTTTGACATCATATTATTACATAATCTATCTGTTTTATCTGATCAGCAACAAATCAGGAAAAGATTGTAGAAGCCGGTGGGCTTACATCTTTGCTAACACTTCTTACGAGCTCCGAGGATGAGAACATCCACAGAGTTGCTGCAGGCGCAATTGCAAACCTTGCAATGAACGGTAATATTTGTGTATGTGTGTGTGTGTGTGTGTGTATATATATATATATATAGAGAGAGAGAGAGAGAGAGGGAGAGAGAGAGAGAGAGAGAGAGAGAGAGCGAGGGAGGGAGGTTGAAGGGAAAACTGAAGAACACCCTTGTAGCCATTCATGTGGACCGTATGCACTTGTGCATAGTAACCATTCATGTGGACAATATGCACATGGGAATGCAAGTAACTGAAGTTGTTTTTTGGTTTTTATGCACTTGTGCATACCGAATAGATTGCTTAGAGATCATTTGTATGCATGTGTGAATACCAATCAAATGAGCGGTCTACCATGGTGTTCCTTAGTTTTCCATTTTTGATGTTTCCCCAATATATATTGCATTGGAATGAGTTATGTTTTAAAAGTATCGTGTAACTTAATGAGTTAAATATGATTGCAGAAACCAACCAGGAGCTTATAATGGCTCAAGGGGTATTAGTTTGCTAGCAATGACCGCAGAAAATGCTGACGATCCTCAAACTCTTCGAATGGTGGCTGGAGCCGTGGCTAACCTTTGTGGAAATGGTATTCTTGTTACAAACCTTAAACTCTACTTCAATAACGATGTTGGTTTTAAAGTACTAACCATTATTACAATTATTAAAAAAACAAAAAACAATCAGACAAATTGCAGGTCATGTTAAGAGAGGAAGGTGGTATTAAAGCGTTGTTAGGAATGGTGAGATGCCGACATCCGGATGTACTTGCTCAAGTTGCTCGAGGGATTGCTAACTTTGCAAAATGCGAGTCTAGAGCATGCACTCAAGGTTGGTATTTTTATTTTTGTTTCTTGTTGGTGATTAGTTGTAATTTATTTGGTTAATTTTGAGATTGTAATGTTGATTATGTTGGGTTAAAATTGAATAAAGGAATTAAAAGCGGGAAATCTCATTTGATCGAGGATGGTGCACTTCCGTGGATCGTGAAGAATGCCAACAACGAAGCGTCACCGATTAGGCGGCATATCGAGCTTGCCCTTTGCCACATGGCACAACATGGTACGTTAGCTTTCATCGTATACAAGGTCAAGTTCAAGGGAAAACCGCATAAAATTGAAAAATTGAGGAATATCCAAATAAGCGTTCATGTGTATAGTATACACATATGTGCAAGCAATTTGCTTGGGAATTGGGATGCACATGTGCATAGAAACCAAGAAATACTTCAATTACTTGTATGTACATGTGCATACCGTTCAGATGAATTCTCATAAGGGTTTGGCTCAACTTTTTATTTTCTTTGATGGTTTTTCCTGAACCTCAAGGGGAACCCTCAAAATAGAAAATGAAAAAAATAAAATAAAATAAGGAAAACAATCGTAGCGTTTCATCTCGACCATATGCACTTGTACATAGTTGTAAATTAAGTTGTTTTATGGCTTTTATGCACGTGTGCATATTACAAATTATTTCTATGTACAAGTGAATTCAGTCCAGATGAAGGGTTGCAAGATGTCACCCTCTGAGGTGCCCCAACCACATTGTCCCATGGGCATCATGGGGGAAGTAAATCAGCATATGAATCCTATTGATAGAGGAGTTGGGCCTTGCTTGGGCTTGAACCCAATACCTCACACTATTACACTATGTTAGATTTGGACTATTTCTCTTCTATATATGTTAGAACCTCATCAAGAGCTCTTTTCGAAAGTAATACCGAAAACAAGATTGTGAAATTTTTGTTTGGTTTATAGAAGTAAATGCCAAAGACATGATATCGGGTGGTGCATTATGGGAGCTTGTTCGGATTTCACGTGATTGCTCAAGAGAGGATATCAGGATACTTGCACGACGGACGTTATCGTCAAGTCCTACTTTCCAGGTTGAGTTGAAGCGTTTAAGATTAAATTAACTTTGTTTAAATATATATACATATTGGGGTTGGATGTGTTTAAATTATTTGAAGTAATTTGTGAGTTAAGGTTTTTGGTGGGTAATCGATTGTATTGGTGAAAATAGCAAGTTTTCGTTGTTGTATGTAGGTAGGGTCAGTTTATGGCGTAAAACCTATATATTTAATTTATTTTGTAAGTTGTAATTACGTAATATATATATATATATATATAATTAATTATATATGATATTTCTTTCAATTGTATGATGAAGCTATATATGTATATATAGTATAGATTTGTATGAAATTGGTTTGTAGGTATGTTGGTTGAGTTGTATTTTATTTAGTTGTATTAATTATAAGATATTTGTTAAATTGATTCTTGTATACATATATTTCGATAAATACACATAGTAAATATTAAATCATGAAAATTGATTTATGAAGAATATTATAGCAGTGACGTCATAAAAATTGAACAGTCAAAGTTTATGAATTCCAAAAATTTATTACAAAGGAGACAGGATCAGTGACAGTTAAACTCCATGTGTCTGAGTGTCTCTACCCTTTGACCAAATAAATTTTATACCACCTTTAAATCTTTCCTTTTTAATAAATATTTGATTGACTAAAGTTAAGCAAATATGTTAATATCTTTTTAAAATTTTCCAAAATAGAGAAATAAAAATCAAAATTTCAAAAAAAAATTTCATTCAACTTCAAAAGAATTTTCATTTCAAAATTTCAACATTATTTTTAATGTTAAAATATTCTATCAATTTATTAAAAAGTATTTATCTCTCTAAATTACTACTTTTCAAGAATTTTTATTAGTTCTCCCATATGATAATTATTTTTGGAGTGATTTCTAAGTATGGAGAATTTTTTTCTCTTTTCAACTTTCTCCATTTTACAGATAAGTTTGAAGAAACCGTTGAATCAATAAATCAATCCAAAATCTCTATTTTTTCTTTTCTTCATTTTGGAGTTACTATTAGAGATGCTCTCATATATGATGAAATTCCATTTCAGGATTAATTTTATTTATATAACGACATACAGATCAAATTTTCAAATATCATCCTAAGTATCGATGTACAAAGTGGTACCCCGTTATCTTATTGAGTACCATTTAAATCAATTTTATCTGATTTTATATTCTTATTAATCTATTTATAAACGTCATATATCCAAAATATATAACCTCGTAAATTTACTATAAAAAAATTATTTTTTAAAGTACTCTTTGGTTCTTTGATGGATCCTCGTATATATAAAATAAAAGGGTCACTGTGATCCATATACGATTCCTTCTTATCCCAAACAAATGCTAAAAGAACCCACAAAACCGACAACCAAAAAAAACATGTCAAGCAATCATTTAATTCTAACCAAATTAATAGTTCTAAAACTATTATATACTTGTGAAAAATCCAAAAAACCAATAGTTTTCTTACTATTCTTGAGCCTTTGAACTAATTTTCTAATAGAATTTTATGGGTTTATTATGGGTGTTTAAGTCAATTCGTGCACATCTCCACGAAAAGAATAGCTAGTAACGTTACACAAAATTAATCTGACTTTTTTGACCACTAAAATGTTTAATGTAGTAAAAGTATTGAAAAAAGTGATAATAAAAAAAGTACAACAAACTTTTATATTTTAAATATGTATTAAACCATTAAATCCTTAGAGCATTCATAGGTTTTGGTTTTTCAGCAAGTTTTTTTACAGCTTTTTTCTTACACATTATTGTTAACTCAAATAATTTAAAAACCTCTATATACCTTCACGTCAAAAACTTCATCCAAGTTTTTTAAAAAATTTTAGGGTCCCATCTTATACTAATATACATATATGTGGGTTATTAATAAATATAAGAGGAAAGTTCAAATGTGAACCATTTTTTGGTTGTGAACATGAGGACAGTCGAGAGCGCGACACGTGGCGTCTTTGAGTGTGGTCTCCCCCTTTAATTCAATGCCTCCCATGAATCGCGCCTAGTCATCCACCGTGGATCTGACGTGGCGCCTAGTCATCTGCCACGTGTCGCGCTCTCGGTTGTCCTCACGTTCACAACCAAAAAGTGGTTCACATCTGAACCCACCCCTATTATATAAAGTATATGTATGTATATATAAGAGTAGACTAGAGTGGAGGTAGATATGCATAGGCCGACAATACGTGAGGTGTCGCTGAAAAGCAAAACAAAGAGTGTGTGATTGCTTCAGTTCCAAGCATCTTGACTGCCTCGCCTCTTTCTGTTCAATCTCATTGCCAATGGATATATATATATATATACTCTATATATACCATCTACCATAGTTAGATTTAACAAGAACGATATCTATATAAATAAAAATGACAACCAATAAAATTATATAGGATTTTGTAAAAAAAGGCCATTCGAACAACTTTAATTAGCTATGACTTAAGTCGCGTGAATCATTAATCATATATAATTTCATACATTAATCGTATATATATGATTTTCTTAATTAGCTCGCGTGTTCTTTTAAATGCTTATTGTTCTCTTTTGATAGTGCCTCACACATACTATACATATTTTTTTTTTGAAACAACAGCTTTATTAAGAACCGGGGCAGCAAGAAGCTAGCAACCCGCACCCAAAACATTACAAAAAACCAGGAGAGCAACTCCACTCCAACCAACTAACAGACTTACCGAGCTTACAACAGTTATGAAACCAGAAAAACATACTATACATATATATAGGTTGGATTCTCGTGAAAAGTTAAGGACATGAATGGATTTAAAGTGATCAGAGCATCTCCAAGAGTTATGCTATAATTTCTCTAAAATAGAGTATCAAAAGTTAAAATCTTTAAAAAAATTTACATCAAACTCCAACAACTATTCTATTTTAGCAATTCTACCATTAATTTAAATGTCTCCTATTGGTCAAAAATTATTTTTCACTCTTAAACATTAGTTTAGATGTCTCCTATTGGTCAAAAAGTATTTCTCTCTCCTACATATAGAGTTTTAGCAATTCTCCAAATATAGAGATTTCTACCTTCTCTTTCTTCATTTTTCTATTTTAGCATACATTATAGCATAGCTGTTGGAGCAAAATTTTAGCTAAAATATCCAAAATCTCTATTTTAGCATAGCTGTTGGAGATGCTCTCAACGGTCCAGATCTACTTCTCATATTTCTCACATGATCCTTCACTCGTGTGTGTGTATAGGGTCAGGTTCAAGGGAAACCCACAAAAAGGAAACCGAGGAATCGTAGCCCTCCATCTGGACCGCATGCACCTTGTCCATAAGAACTAAAAACAGCTTGATATGCGTAAATGCATACAATCTAGCTAGATGGAGGGCTATGAGTTTGTTTCAATTGTAAAGTTAGTTAGTTTAGTTGTATACTTGTATTGGAAAGCATATATATATATATATATATATGTGTGTGTGTGTCAATGTGTCCTTGCTAATAACGAGATACTTATTATGGATGGATGATGTATCAATGGATCATGAACGGTGAATTATTCACTTTGAATGATTTCAAAGAATCATGTTTATTATTTGTGATCAATGAAAACAAATGAAGACACGTGTAAGGTTATCTAATTTTCTAATTCAGTTTGTACAAATTAGAGTGGTTTGCGTTTGATCTTTCCCATATATATATATATATATATATATAAGGGAAGGTTCAAACAACAAGCATGTCAATTTAAGAAAAAGTGAGGAGCAATCTCAGTCACTCATCTCGCGGTTACAGTGAACGTGATCACGGAGGATTAACGCGATTCATGGGAGGGTAGAGATTATTAAAGGGGAGACTGGTCAAAACCGCCTTTGTTGACCGAGATGAGTGGTCATATGGAGAGAGAGTCAATATACACATTTAGCAAGCATGCAAGCTGTTTTTTTGGGGAATGACATTTTCAGCTGTCTATGTGCATGTAATTTTATGCATCATCATCACCATCATCATGTTGACTAATGAAATGTGTTGGACACATTGTAAAGAGATTATGAGAGTTTCAATGCACATGGTACAATCACAGAGTAATGTGAGAGGTAAAAGTTACATTCATTTGTGGCAATGTAACATGAATACATGATGATAACGCTCGCCTCTTTTCTTTTCTCCATATCTACCTGCACCTTCAAAGTACTCTGAATCTTGAAACCAATCTCTCTCTCTCTCTCTCTCTCTCTCTCTCTCTCTCTCTCTATCTCTCTCTCCCTCTCTCCCTCTCTCTCTCTCTCTCTATATATATATATATATATAGATATACACACATGGGCAGGTTCAAATGTGAACCACTTTCTGGTTGTGAACGTGAGGACAGTCGAGAGCGCGACAGGTGGCGGATGACTAGGCTCCATCATGTCCACGGTGGATGACTAGGCGCGATTCATGGGAGGGCATTGAATTAAAGGGGGGACCACACTCAAAGCCGCCACGTGTCGCGCTCTCGGCTATCCTCACGTTCACAACCAAAAAGTTGTTCACATTTGAACTTTCCTCTACACACGTATATATACATATATAATATGGTTGAGTTCACGTGAAACCAGTTTGTTTTGGTGAAAAGTATAGAACCATATTTTTATATTTTCACAATGTTTTGCTACGAAACTTCAATAAAAATGTAATTTCATAGGTTTCACGAAAACAAACTGATCTCATGTAATACCGACCATATATATATAAGGTCAAGTTCAAACGGACACTCAAATTTGATTGCGAATGTGAGGACAACCAGGAGTGTGCCACATGTCCTATTCGAGCTCATTTTCAATCCGAATATTGTATTATTTGCCTTGAATAATGCATAAAATTTAGTCTAAATAATCCTGTATAACTCAGACTAAATATGTCACACGACGCTCTCGATTATCTTACGTTTACAATGGAAAATGAGTTTACATTTGAAGCACACACCATTGGCATCCAAAAGGTTTATCTAATTATTTGCAAACTCGTATAATATTCTTAACCTATGGCTCTCCTGGAACATAACTGAATTAATCATGATGTATTAATAATTAAAATAATCTTAGAGTGACAATTTGAGGTATGTAATTAATGATATCATTATTTTCGAGTTACAAACCTGTTAGGATGTTCATATGCTGTTATGCATACTAACATTAATCTATTGTATCAGTTGACAATTATTTGGTCTTCAAAAAAATATATTAAAACATTTAAACATAGTTGACCCTATAATTTCCTGGAAATAGGAATAGAACCCAAGAAAAACTTGTATGGATAGCTTTGATAATGTTAAATATGGATAAATAGCACATTTGAAGCAGATTAAATAAACTATATAAGATTATGGTTAAATCTAATTACTTTTTCTAGGATTTTGGTGTTCTTAGATCTTGTAGATTATATATATAGACTAATAGACACCTACATATGATGCAATTGTAATTTAAAAATTCTTGTATATTTATATATAACAAATTATTTATCTGAAATTAATCCAACTCCTGATTTCACCAAATTTATAAGAAGCAACAATTTACAAACATATATGATCATCATCTAATTAATTAACAACAATAATATAAAGTTTATAACAACTTCTAGCTAATTAATTAAGCAAAATCAGATTAAGAAGCAAAAGAGTTGACATAAATTAGGAACAAAAGGGTAAAAGAATGAAACCTGATTGAAATCTTGCTCAACAATATAATTCAAATCCTCCTCCACAAACCTAAATCTTTGTTCACCATCAATTCTCAAGTGTGATTTTTCAAAAGAATTAATGGATATACATTCCACATCTCTCTCTTTTTCATTCACCCAATCACATCTAAAATTGCGGCCGACCACCGCTACCACCGCCACCACCATTGCCGCCGCCACCGCCCGTCCCCCAATAAGCATCGTTCGGTAATTGAATCGAGTTGAGTAGATTTTGTGACATCCCTTGAAACATCGAAGGATCCGTTAACAATTGTTGTTGTTGTTGTTGTTGTGGCGGAGTAATGGCCCCCGGAGACCCTAACGAACCGCCTTGCAACGGTAAATTGCTTTCTTCGTCTTCTAGCGGCAGTCTTTCATAGGCGGCGTTGCTGAACGACGCCGCCATGATGACCACCGGTCCGGTGGCCTGAAGTGCTCCCACCACACTTCCACCCACCACTTGCCCCTGGCCACCGGCCAGATAGATGGTCAGGCCAGTGGCAGCAGGTGGGGCAGGTGG
The DNA here is from genome assembly GCA_030169165.1 of Centaurea solstitialis. Classification (NCBI taxonomy): domain Eukaryota; kingdom Viridiplantae; phylum Streptophyta; class Magnoliopsida; order Asterales; family Asteraceae; genus Centaurea; species Centaurea solstitialis. The sequence goes on from CM058044.1 coordinate 81,250,788, forward strand.
TGGGAGGAAAGATCCTGATAGCGACAGGATCTCAAATCGGCCGTGCAGCGTCACGACCGCACCCGGCGACGCTGGCTGTCGCAGGGTGACGTTCATGACGGTGCCGCTGCCGCTCATAATGCAGACGCCACGCTGGCGCCGCCGCGCGAAGGTCGCGATGCTCTCCATCACATCGCAGCCGTCGGCGACCTCCATGACATGGGTCCGGAGCGCGTTGGCGCTGTCTCTCGTGATGATGATCGGTGGTTTGGGTTTGTTCTTCGAACCTGCAGGCCTCCCTCTCGGCCGCCGCGAGATTTCGCCCTCTTTCCCTTCGCTACCACCGCCGCCGTTTAACAAGTCGTCGTTGCTCTTCTCTTCACGTTCTCTCTTGTGACCTCCCATGTTGAGGCCGCTCGTACCACTTTGTTCATCTTCGGAATTTTGTTGCTGAAATTGGTGTAGATTGAAGTTTCTCGTATGAAAAGGCGGCGGAAGCGAGTGGCCGTGGGATGCCGCCGTTATCTGATCCATTAATCTTGATCTTGATCTTGAATCTTGATATGAATTCTTGAAAACCCACAAGAGTTAACCAATCAAACAGCAAGAAAGTTGAAAATTTTAGGGTTTTTGATCAAGAAAGAGTAAAGGGTTTCTTTCTTGATTACTAGCTAGCTCTTTGATTCTTTTTGGTGGGTTTTTGAGTTTGACTTCAAGAAAGCAAAAAAGACAGCTGAAGAAGAAGAAGAAGAAGAAGAAGAAGATGGATTGATCAGACTAATTGTTGGTATGATCATAAGATCCACCAAATCCAAAGTAGAAAACAAGATTTCAAGATTTCTTGGTTTCTTGGCTAGTTAAGTAGGCTTTCTTCCAATGATCAATCTAGGTTTTGAAAGAGATTGTATGTTGATAAGAGAAGTGGTTTTGATTTGGATGGTTAAGAGTTAGGAAGAATGATGTGAAGTTCATGTGATGATGTGAGAGAGAGAGAGAGAGAGAGAGAGAGAGAGAGAGAGATGTGGGTTTTTGTGATGGTGGGTTTGTAATTAATGGAGTGATTGTGTTTGATAAAGATTAGAAGAGTTATGGGTTAGGATTAGATTTGGATTTGAGAAAGAATAGATAGATGGAGATGGGTTACCGGGAGAACTTAAATTTGAGAACATATGTATATATGTGTTCTAATAATTAGACCCCTATTTTGTCTCTTAATTGTTTGTATTAATAGAGATAAATCCAATTTTTCAAATTTCTGTTATGTTTTATAACCCGATAGTTAAAAGATAGTTGTTTACTAATAAACTAATTGTTAGTAGATAGTTTTGTTTAGGAACCTTGAATATTTTATAAAATTGGAAACCACCTTGTTGATTGACAAATATATGTATACTAAAAGTTTGAAAAAATCTTACAAACTCTTATTTTGAATTATTAAGTCTATAAATCGTTTTTTAATAAAAATACCATTGAATTATCTTATTTGAAAGATAAACTCTTAGAACTATTTTTTAATTAAAAAAACTAATAATTTTATTTAAACGGTTATATCTTTGAACAATTGTTTATGGAAATACCATTAAATTTATTTATTTTGAATGATCAACCTTTTGAACTATTTTATTTTAAAATAAAAAAAACGAATAACAATGGAGTGGTGAGGCAATATAAATTAGTTTTATTGTTCTCAAATCCATTGCGAACAACAATATTGAACCCCCTCTTGCCGCTCCATTATTTTCCATTTTTATATTGTCTATCATGTTGTTGGCCCCGGTTGTCGATGTCTTTTTTTCTATTTTAACCTATCAAAAGAGGTATCAAAAGATAAAAGTCTGGTTAAAAGTAGGTAGAATGATGACAGGGGCTGACAACATGATAAACGATAAGAAAAACGAATAACAATGGAGTGGTGAGGCAATGATACCCTTCTTTGTGAGAGATTTGAAGGGCATAGGATTTGAAAACAATAAAATTGATTTAGATTTCTACGTAACTTTAGACCTTTTTAGTTGGGTAGAGGTTTTTTTGTGTTAAAAAAATGTAGGTATGTAACTATTTTTTAAAAATCTGAAACTTAATCAAAGAAAATGGAAAATTTTTAATGGAGTGGTAAGTCTTCCTATCTCGGATCTGAAAACGGAGTGGTAAGTCTTCCTATCTCGGATCTGAAAACGAAGTGGTGTAATTGGTTACCCAGCAAGGTCAATATCCATTTATGGCGGATTCGCATTAACAGGCTAGCAACTTTTTGATAATCTCAACAAGAGAGGGGTAAGATTACAAGCGAATGAATGTGTGATGTGTCACTTAGCGGTTGAAAGCTTGGATCACATCTTCAGTAGTTGTTCGACCTCAAGACTAGTAGGTGCACATCTATCGAATTGGGTGGACTGGTGGCCTAGTTACGACTTTACAGCTCTAAGGTTCTGGTCGGTTGCGAGATTTGCAGCAGGTGACAAAAACAGAATCAAAGTTCAGAAAACAATTGTGGCAGCATTTTTATGGGTTATGTGGGCTCAACGTAACGGCAAAGTGTTTAAAGGTTGCATTAAAGAGGAGACGGAAATCTGTTATGAAATTCAATTCCTGGCCTTCGAGTGGCTCCATTGTCGTACTAAGTCTGGTAAATTTCTTGATTGGGATAGGTGGATTTGTAATCTGGTGGATGCTTTCTTATCTTGTACCTCTCTAGCCCCTCGCTAGTCTTTCTTTAATAAAATTTCTCGCTCTTTGCCGTCCAAAAAAAATCATCTAAAATAACACAATTCGTTTGGTTTTTCTGGATTTTTTCCACTTTTTTCGAAACTCATTAATAAAGATATATGCTACGTAGAAGGAGTGTAACAAGTAACAAAGCAGGCAATATGATATAGTAATTTAGTTTGAAACAAATAACAACTTATTGTGTAATTAAGTTTCTATTTTATAATTATTAGAACAATGCATATTATGATGAATGTAACATCATAACCACTTAAATAATGTGGTGCACTGGTAAAGCTTCGCAAAAGAATGTAATAAATATTTATCTTTTGCTAGTTCAGACTTCAGATTCAACCATTATTGTCATAGGGGTTTTTAATGTTTTTTTTCTTTGACCGGCAAAAAAAAACAAGAACTAGGGTGAGAGCATTTGCAAGGTTATCATCCACCCCTAGCCAACCAAGCTTTATTTAAATAAATAAAAAAAGCCTTAGAGGTGTTCCAACTATTACAATTTAGACTTAGCTTACGATTTCTATTCCCTGTCCAAAGCTTAGGAAGATTCTAAACTATTAGGAATGGGTCTTCGCATTTCTTCCTCGAAACCAAACTTTCATCAGAATCGTTCCGCCATATCCATAGGGGTTTTCAATGTCTCCAGACTATTCACGATCGTTTAATCAAGGGATTAATCGGTACGATAGATTGGTCTAGAAAATTATAGTTACCAACCAAAGTACATCATCATTTATTTTTTTTAAATTTGAACAACACGTATTGGTCTTAAACAAAAATGGCATAAATTAAATATTCGTTGCACAAACAATCAAAAACAATTTCAAAATCAGATCATTTACTTTACATGTTAATTAAGATTCTTATATAAAAATATACACTAACCTTTTGTCGATGAAAAATGTTGCTTCAAATATAGTTATAGGATTTGTTCAATTATAATAGATATATAATTTTTTACATTGATAATGTAACTTAAAGGTGTAATTTAACAATACTACATTTCCTTTATTAAATTAAACAATGTTTATTTTGAGATAGAGACATGCAAATGAAATAATTTACAATTATTTTGGGACCAAGACTTATATAATATAAAATACGGTTCATATTTTAATTTGTCTATCTTTTATGGATACCTAAACCAATTGTTGTGCAGATAACTTTTTCTTTTTTGTTTTTAATTATATATATACACCATAATTTTATGAATATGTTATATACTAAGGCATATTAGGATAAGTAATTATTAAAAGGTGGCTTGATTAAATTTAAAGAATCAATACAAAAAAATAAATGTTTTAATAACATATTTTGTATTGTAAGACTTATTATCGTGGAAGAAAACTATACTACCTCATGTTTAAAAGTGTTACATTAAACTTATAGAACATTATAAGTAGTTTAACAAGTTTTTAAGATACTTTTTAATTAAACTGTTTTATTGATTAATTATTTTATATAGCATATTTGAGAGGTGTTTTAGAAATTTATCTTCTTACAGGATGCATGTGTTCATAAGACATTAACTTCAAATAGTATCATGTAAGATATGTATTATGATACTTTATTTAAAAAACGTTCTAAAAACCTGTTAAAATTCCAAAAACATTTTATAAGTTTATTATAATACTTTTAGACATGCGCTTTTTGTTAAAATATGTTGTTAAAATGTTTATACATTTTGAGTGTTCTATATACCTGACTTGTTCTAGGGAGTGTGTGTGTGTATATATAGATTTATATTAGAAAAAGAAGAAAAATAAAGTAAATTGGGGATCGAATTTGAAGGAACGTTTTTTACTTTATAAACAAATTAGGTAGGCATCTAAGTGGCATAATCCATAACTTTTTCACATAATATTATAGAATAAAAAAGATTTTGTTATAAAGTAATGTGGCTAACTATTATGAATTCTTAATTAGTAATTTGATGTTAGCTAGGGAGCATGTGAATACTTCTATGTATGTACGTATTTTGGAAGGAAAACCATCTAATATTTTTAAAAGAAGGGACACATAATTTGTCTGATACATACATGTTCTTAATATATATGCATAAAAACCAATTACATGTATAAACATGTACGTATATAACAGATAAATGGTTAAAGTGTTCTTTTGCGTTTTCAACCTTTTCGGAATTCTCCCCTGAAACCTACTTTTGATATAGGTGGACTTCATTTAAGAACCCATAAAAGTTATATTAACCATAAGAACCATTGTATTATGTGTCATTTCACATAACTCATCATTCACAATCACACATTTTAAATCCATACACAGCCACACATATATACAGCTAACCATAACCAACGTTACTTTTGAATTAGAGATGCATAACCTAAAGTCCTCTTAACTCTCAACTATATGTATTTTGTTTAATTGGAAACAAAACTTAGATATTTAAGGATCCTTCCTTGTTAGATGTTTGTAAAGTTATAAAGAATTCTCATATCCAAAAGAAAAGTAAGTTATTGGAAACAAAACATGGGTATTTCAAGCTGTTTTTAAAGCTAATAAATTTGGTTTGATTTTATTTTCTTTATAAGTTGTTGCACCTTAATATTGAATCCCCACCAAAAAGGAAAAAGAATGGATAAGATTAATATATTTATATAATATAACATATGATGAAGGTATTATATGTAGTAATTATGTATGAAGATGGCACCCACATGCACCACTACCCTTCCACCTCTGGTTTGTCCCACTCACTCTTCATTCATTATGCCACGTGTCATGGGTCCCACATACTTATGTTCTTATGCCACGTGTCATTACCCTCCCCTCCCAAAAAAAAATCGAATATCAATACGTTGTGTTACATAATTTCAGGTATCCATTCGAATCTCATCCATAAAATTAAAATATACATTATATTTCCAAATTTGTAGTGTGATAAACAAAAGCAAAGATATAGGATTTTGGAAGAACAATAAGAATTTTTTGATAAGGCAAAAAAAAATAACTTTTTGAAGAAGCTAATAAGCTGATGGATACTTATTCATCAAGTGCACTTCCAAACACTCTCTAAGTTGGCACATGACAAGTCCATCGTTTGTGGAAAGAACTAAAAATAACAAAAAATTACCTTCGAGTGGGGTAGTTCAGTTGATATAGGTGTCGAGCAATTTTGCGCCAATACACAATAGGTCTACATCTAGCATGAGATATGCTTAAATCTCTCTGCTAGCCTTATCTCCTAAGGGCCTTTTGGTTAGCAGCTTAATTAGCGTAAAGAAATTCATAGTTTATTCAGTGAGTCTTTTGGTTCATCTAGGCTTTGTCCAGACTACATCGTTGACAATTTTTATCGAGAGCTAAACATGCTCCCCTGGGATTAATATTCAGTGACCACCATTTGCGCACGCATGACTTCGAACCCTGGTAAGAGCTATCACTCTTTAGGAATTTACCACTACGCCACACCATGGTGGTGGTTTACCTATACAGGACTTAATGGAAGATAAAACAAACAACCTCTAACTGATCAGCTTTAAAATATTTGCTCAATTGTGGTTCTTAAGAATACATTCTATATGAGACCGATCAAGATCATCAATAACAAACCTTTTGCTCAAATAACAATTGGATATATATGTGTTTTATTTTATTAAACAAATTAATTAGTAACTTAATAGTATGGTAAAGTGAAGAAAGTGAGTGCGTGCGTGGAATAAATAATGGAGATTAGGTGGGTAATTAACCACTTAATAATACGACATTGAGTCGTGATGTAAACTTTCTACTTTATGATCAATAATATCTATGCAATTTGCAATATATGAGTTATTGCTACTTTTTTTGTACTTAGTGTATCATATTTAATGTGATGGAATAAGATACAAAATTATATTGGAACTAAGATATAAAAATTAATTCATATTTTTTTAAATTATTTGATGGATCAGTCAAAATAAAGAAAAATGAAAGATGGATTTAATTTAATGATGTCTTAAGAAAAATTCTCATAAACTTTTGTTGTTGGTTTATTTAAACGCATTCAAGTTTTTATAGTTGGATTGGTTTTCAAAAACGTTAATGAAAACAGTTTTTTATAATCAAACGTACGCAGGGTCGGTTCTGGGCACGTGCAACACGTGCGACCGCCCAGGGCATCAAGCCCAAGGGGGCATCAAATTTTCATCTATTATTATTAATCTAGGTTAATTGCACAATTAATCTACGTTTAATAATTTAGAAGTTGAGATTTAATTAAAAACATAGGCCCAAACTCTTACCGGCCTAGCTAAAGCTTGGTAGTATTGTTGGTCATCGTGAAGACGTTTTCGACTTATTTGGTTGAATGTGGAGGTTTAGAGGAGTCTTATTATTGTAGATTGATGAACTGAAATCTATCTTTGAGGTTGGAGTATTCCAGATATGAGTTTGACTAGGTTCTACAAAATTTGCATGTTTTTTATTTATTAAATTAGGGGCATATATTTAGCTATTCGCCCAGGGCATCCAAAACCGTTGGACCGGCCCTGAACGTACGTTAAGGTGGTGTTTGGTTGTAAAGGTTTTCATTTTTTTTAAATGTTTTCAGAAAATTAGAGTCAAATTTTCATTTTCAGATTTCTATGAAAAAAATTCAAAAAACGCGTTTGGTTGAAATAATAGAATTTTCATATTTAAATTTGGAAAATTAGAAAAAGCGGTTACAAAATTTTGAAAAATATTGAAATCAGCTTTCTAATTTACATAAAAGTTTAGAAAATAGAAAATTTTGATTTTCTTAAAAAAAATTTGAAAACCAAATGAACCAAAAAGCATTTTGTAAATGTTTATTTTCCTTAAAAAAGAATTCTTGGAAAATTAAAAAAAAATTTCTACAATCAAACACGTTTTTTTAATAAAAAACTAAAAATAAAAACTCAACTACATTTTGTTTAAGACAAATTGGTTGTAAATTTCCACAACCAATCGCATCCTAATTTTTCCATTTCCTTAATGTTTTTCTTATGGATTTTGTTACTATAGAGAAGCGTAAATATTATGTATAATTAATAAATAATTAAATTAAATTAAAAGGAAATAAAATAAAAAGAAAAGGTGGCCTAGGAAATGTGGCTGGAGTTGGTGGGTGGTGGTGACAGCGGAGCACCTTCTTCCCACCACCATGCACCCCGCCGTACTCTTCGCTGATCAACTTCTTGGTGCTGCTGTTGGGATTTGTTTCTTTCTCTACCATCAAAAAAGAATATATACTAATACTGTGTCAATGGCGTGCAGCTCAGCTGGTAATGAATGGAGATTGTGTTTGTCCATAATCGAATGGTACTGGATTTGATTATGGAACGTCTGCATAGCCACAACCGTTGGATGAGTCTAAATAAGATATTCCCCTCACAATACAGAATCGATTGACGATTGCATGCCGGTTGAGGGTTGTCTTTATCAATCTTTTGTCCACAAATATATAAGTTAACTAATTAAATATACGGGTCGGGTTCAAAACTTCAAATGGAAACTCAAATCTGATTGCAAACGTGAGGATAGCCGAGCGCGTATCACGTAGTCTAAATAATCTTATATTATTCAGACTAAATATGTCACGTGACGTGCTTTTGGTTGTCCTCACGTTAACAATCAAATTTGAGTTTACAGCCGAATTTTCGTCTTAAATATTATACACACACATATACATAGGGTATGATTTAAAGGAACCTTAAAAAAACGGAAAAACTGATAAACAAATGTATATGGTCCAGATGAAAAGCTCCAAAGGTGTTTCTCGATTTTTCTTTTCTTAAGGTCTTTTGAACCTCCCCTCTCTGACTCTATCTCTCTCTCTGTATATTCAATAAGAAATTTGACAAATTTTATTAATTTTGATGATTAATTAATTAATTAGGAGCCAAACCAACAACCAGTATTTAACTTATTGTTAAATTTTGTTTTATTATCAAAATATCACATAATTCAATTTCTTGGTGCTAAATAATTAATCTACCATACTATCTGTAAAAAAAAAAAAAAACATATAATCTTAATGTTTTTGTCTTTATGTATTACAATAATACTATTTAAACGATTATGTCAAAAAAATTCAAAATATCCAATAATCCAAAATAAATTATTAAAGATATCTAAATAAGGGTCAAAAAGTTAGCAATTAACAATTTTAAACATGTTTTAAAAATAATAATTAAAAATTATAATACTATGATAATATCATAATAGACTATAATGCCTCAATTAAAACCCAAAATAGGAGACTGATTTAATAGTTTCAAATCAAAGTTAAAATTATAGTAAAAAGTTATCTGTAATCTACAAGTTATAAAGTTTTTAAGAAGTTTATAAATAATATTTATATTTATATTTTTAATAAATTTAATTAATAAATAAAAACAATTAGTAGGGGTGGACCACGGTTAGCATGTGATTGGCAGTGGAATCCTCCCCACCCTTTACGCTGTTAACTCATTTTTTGAGACCTTTAATTCCAATTTCTTTTCTTTATTTAATATTATTATATTATTAATTGCAGAAATTATTATTAAATTAACGTGGTTAATCACAATTACAAATTAGCTAATGAGATTATTAAATTATCATGCCCATGTGAAAGGATGATAGTGACAAAAACTTTGGTTATCGTACATAACCCGTTCATCGTCTCTTAATTAGTCGTTTTCGACTTTCAGACTTACAATAAATCAGTATAGAATTGCGTGTACGATACAATAACACATGCTACATCATTGGTTTTCGGCTTTTTTTTATATTTATGTACGTTTTTTTGCCTTAATCAAATGATTTAGATGTCAAAAGGACTCGAAAGAATTCAACTTTGCGAAATTTGTCGTTTAGCTGAGCTATGAACATTGGTCGAAGTTTCTTATATTGACGACCAGATTATATAATATGTTTGAGATTAATGATTCTAATACGTAAAACTTATACATCTAACACGCGTTTTTTAAATAAAAAATAATGAATTTTTTCTCCTCCTTGAGAAAATGAAAGTATAGACTTTGTTAATTGTGATTAAAGCAAAGAAAATAAATTTTTTAAGACCTTAGCTTTATGTATTCAATATAATTTGCCCCATGTTTCTGGAGTTACACAATAAATTAACTAATTAGAAATATAAAATACAGCAATATATATTTGACTTCAAACTAGATTGACTTAAGACCAAATGATAGTAGTTGATCATTGGTGCAGAATTAATAAATTCTAAAGGGAATTTAATCATTTTTTCATCTAATAATTTGTCTAAAACTCAACCAGATCCACCTCAATTTAATTGGCAAACCTATTTAATCATTTCTTGCAAAGTCTATTTTATCATGGCTAAATAAATAGTATTTATTTATGGGCAGATCATTGGTATTATATGTCATATAAACTCAAAGCCTTTAAGGTATTATAAAACAGAATAATTATTTTGATTTTTTAAAGATAATACATAGCATACTCAATCAAAGTTAGAAACAAAAGTATTACATTAAAAAAAGTTAAAACATTTTCTTTTTACAAGTTCTGTTGATCTACCATATTTAGAGGAAATAACGAACCACAAATCTCATGTTCTGTTTTTATTGTACTTCGACTCTTGTTCTGTTAGTCGTCGTGATTTATTTTTCTTTAAAACCAAGACAAAGAGGGGTCCTAGAACGGGCTTCGGCCCAAAATTGCCAAGGATTAGTCTGGGCCCAATATGGTCTGGGATACCTCTTCAAAAAAAAAAAAGAGGGGTCCTAGAGAGTGAATGTATACACTTGACCCATATCTTTAAATTACAGTTTTGGTTCTTGGAGTTACCAACCACTATTAGCTTTCGTTCTTATGTTAAACTAATGACAGTTTTGGTCATTGTATTTCACTTGTAGTCCTCCAACTAGCATCGGTTAAAAATTTCATGAAAGTCTTGGGAATTTTGGTCATTGGCTTCTTTTTGTCTTTATCTTTTTGTTTTATTAGATAATCTAATATATATATATATATATATAGAGTCAGGTTCAAAGAAAAATCTCAAAAAAGGAAAACTGAGGAACACCTTTGTAGCTTTCCATCTGGACAGTATGCACTTGTGCATAAATGTAATATGCTAAACAACTTATCACAAGTACATATGGTCTAAATAAAATGCTATAAGATGTGTCTGGCTTTTCTGTTTTTTTAGATTTAAAGAAAGGGAGAAGACCAAAATAGATTTTTTTAGATGACGTTAGTTGGTGGTTCAATAAGTGAAACAGAATCCTACATACAGTAACCATGACTGTAATTAATTCAAGATAAGGACGAAAGCCGATAGAGAGTAATAACCACAAGGACCGAAACCGTAATTTATATTTATTTTTATATGGGCTTGGATCTACCCAAAGAAACTTAAAAGGGTTCATTTCGTTACTAAAAGATGTGGAGTTGTGAACTCAGCCCAGGCCCAACTACAATTTTGGGCAATACTTAATATCCAATACTTTGTTTTATTACATTTATTTTGTATGCAATACTTTTTTTTTGGGAAGGATGTTCGGGCCAAAGTGCGACTAATCCTCGGCAATTTTGGGGGTTAAACATGGCCCCTCTTAAATGTCCCCAGACATGTACATGGGAAGGTTCGAAGTTGGTTAGGGTGCTATGAACCCCCGAGTAATAACCAATCCGCCACAGCACTTGAAGACTTGTATGCAATAATTTGTTTTAATACAGTTTTATTACATTTATTTTTACTTTGTTTTGTATGCAATACTTAATAACTCAGCCCAGGCCCAACTACAATGTTGGGCTAACTCACAAGTTCCAACTCCCAACAATGATTTTTTAATTATCACCAACTTTTTATAACCTGTTTCAAATTCATCAACAAGAATCTACATGTAAAAGAGAAATGAATAGTAAGTAATAGAAGATTCAAATGAGAAGGCTAAATATGATTACAAAATGAGTTCATCGGTTGACATCGAATGGCTGCGAGTTGTGAAGGAAACCAAACCGGTTCAATCATCCATTAGATAAGCAATCCCACACACCCTTTAGATGGTTCTTCTTTATTTAGCACAAACCAATCAATGGGTGTTTGGTAGTTAATAGATAAAGTTTTTTTTTGAACGGCAAATAACTCACACACACATCTCGACGCGAAGTCAAGGAGGTATCGGGGAGCCATACGGGCACCCGAGTAACCCTCGACGACCATGGACCGATCCGAAAGTTGAACCATGGTTAGGATATCGCCACATCCTCACCCCATGAATTGAACCCGGGTAGACATGGATGTCATCCACTGTCCCTCCCAATGATGTTACCGACCACTAGGCTACTAATACTTTGATAATATATAACGATTTTTGCCTTGGGGTAAACTACAAATTAACATGTAACTTTAGACTCATGTAAGGCGTTGAAACTTTTGTAAAATTAACTTAAATTAACTTAAATAATTTTGTTTAATGAATTATAATAAATACATCAATAGCATGGAACCCAACCCTATACAAATAAAAAGATATTTAGTGCTTTCCAAATGTATAAGAAAACTTATAAGCTTTTAGGGCTGGCTGAATGAATGCAATTATTGCAGAAGTCATCATCCTTTTCTTTATGCAATTGAAAATTTGTTGGGGCCAAAGCCAAAAAATGGAATCATGAACCATAAAGGATTAAAGGTTAAGACAGGGCCAAGAGGTCCACCTGTGGTTGCACTTGTGGTGTAAAGATTGTTGCATGATTGCCATTACACTCTATTTATTTCTACAATCATTTAAAGATATTCTTCTAACGTTACTGGTTTTAAATAGATATATTTATCATGATGCTAATTGGACCAAATCATGTGACAACTGAATCCATTCCCAAACGATGATATCTACCAAAAGAACTAGAATCATATATTCGTCTAACAAATCTCAAGAGTTCAACTATAAAGTAACTTTTTTAGATACGTTAAAAATTCAAAAGGTAGGTATCATAATGCATGTAAATTGAAGTTATCACAAAACCCACAAATAAGAATATGAATAATGTAAAAGAAACTGATAAAAAGTGCCTATCAATCTCCTTAAATGATAACCATAAGGGTTGTGGCATAGTGGTTAAGGATTAAGGGGATGTGGTGGAATATCTCTTCTGTCCAGGATTATATTCCAGGCGTGCACAACAATTATGGGCTTGTGGCCACTGGGTATCAGGTGCCAATATCTTACAATTATAATTTGTCAGGATTAGTCTTGGTAATACATGATACCCTTCAAAGAAAAAACTTCCTTAAATGATAACATAACGCTTTATTTGTAAGATGCTTTAATAGAAACGTGAAAAAATACGTTATTTTATAAGAATGTTTCATCTTAAAAGAATAATGCTATCATGATCTTGAACACTGATATCATTCCCACTTGCCAATATGCTACAACATTTTTAATGTGAGAAAAGTGGGTATTACTATTATTGATAGGTTAAAGCACTTGTGTTGTATATGTTCTTTTCTATAGATAACCAAAGGTATCACCAAGTATATCAAAATAATGATTGCATATAGAGAGAGAGAGAGAGAGGGAAAGGGGTCTAAGGAAAAACCAAAGAACACCAGTAGCCTTTTATCTGGACTGTATGCACTAATGCACCTGTGCATAGAAGTACTTTGTAATATGCACATTTCATAATGCACACGTGTATAAAAAAAACAAAAACAACTTCATTTACTTCTATGCATAAGTATATACGGTTTCAGATGGAGGACTATAAAAATGTTTCTCAATTTTTTGTGCTTTTGAGGTTTTTGAACCTCCCTTTATGCATATAAGAGGCTAAGAGAACCCACATAATTGATGGTTCAATAACATTGGATCCAATTCAACACTACACACTTAATACTTATAAGAAACTCACAACTCACAAGTGCCATTTTTTATCCATGTTAGACAAATTGTTTTAAAAGATTACAACTTTTTATATATTTGTTTGTTATATTACTACAACGAAAGTTCTCAATTCTTAACTTCTTACAAAGAAAACATCAGTTGCCTAAAAATAAACGACAATAGTCCCAATTCGTCACACTTTGCTCATAGTCGTCCCTTCTTGTTACGTTTTCGTCACACATTTGTTACAAGAAAGAAAGAACAAAATTTCATAAAGTTGGTTGAATCACATCTTTTTCAACGTTAGTTTATTAACAACACGAAACCCATGCACCCAATTTCAAGCTCCTAGTGCTCCCCATCTTTCTATATATATCTTTCATTCCCAAAAACCTCATAATTTCAACTCCAAAAACCCACCAAAAAAATGGAAGAACAAATCCCCCAAAGTCGGCCGGAAAAGCTCCTCCGATCGGCCTTCTCGGAGCTCAAAACCCAGCAATCGATCGCAATTCCGTTGGTCGCAATGAACTTGACATGGTTCGCAAAGATAGCCATCACGACCGCTTTTCTTGGCCGACTGGGTGAGCTCGAGCTAGCCGGTGGCACGCTCGGGTTCATGTTTGCGAACGTGACTGGGTTCTCGGTCTTGAACGGTCTATGTGGTGCTATGGACCCCATTTGTGGTCAAGCCTATGGAGCCAAAAACTTCAAACTCCTCCACAAAACCCTAACCATGATGGTCTCTTTGCTACTAGTCACATCACTTTGCATTTGCTTCTTGTGGCTAAATGTTGATACAATTCTCCTCTATTTTGGCCAACAAGAAGACATTTCTAAAAAAGCAAAGACATATTTGTATTTTTTGCTACCAGATTTGATGATCACTTCCTTTTTATGTCCTCTAAAATCCTACTTGAGTTCGCAAAGCATAACAGTCCCGATCATGCTCACCTCGGCTTTTGCGGCCGTCCTCCACGTACCCGTTAACGTTTTTCTATCGAAATCCCGAGGTTTCGAGGGAGTTTCAATGGCCATTTGGATCACCGATCTCGTAGTGGTCGTTTTGTTGTTGGTTTACGTTATGGTGACGGAATCGAGAAAGGGCGGAAAATGGAGGGAAGGCGGGTGGGTGAGTCACGGGTTGGAGGACTGGGTCCGGTTGCTGAAGCTTTGTGGGCCGTGCTGCCTCACGACGTGCCTCGAATGGTGGTGCTACGAGATCTTGGTGTTGTTAACGGGAAAGCTCCCGAACGCTAAACAATCGGTCGGGGTGATCGCGATCGTTTTAAATTTCGACTACTTGCTTTACTCGGTGATGCTTTCCTTGGCCACATGTGCGTCGGTTCGGGTCTCAAATGAGCTCGGCGCAAACCGGGCCGGACCCGCGTTCGGGTCGGCATGCACCTCGTTGGCGGTGGGCTCAGTTGCGGGTTTAGCCGGCGGGTTGGTCATGGTGTTGGCTAGAGGAAAATGGGGTGGTCTGTTTAGCCACGATAGAGGGACCCTGAGGGGTGCGAAGAACGCCATGTTGTGGATGGCGTTAGTTGAGGTGGTTAATTTCCCGTTGGCGGTTTGTGGCGGCATCGTGAGGGGAACCGCCAGGCCTTGGTTGGCGATGTATGCAAACCTCGGAGGGTTCTACCTGATAGCGTTGCCTTTAGGTGTGAATTTAGCATTTAAGGTTCGAATGGGACTCAAAGGGTTGTTGATCGGGTTCTTAGTCGGAATGGTCGGTTGTTTAGTTTTGTTATTGGTGTTCGTTTCGAGGATTAATTGGACAGCGGAAGCCGAAAAGGCGCAAAGACTTGCTGTTGAAGATTCGGGCTGTAAGAGTTCAGCCACTGCTGAAAACATTACCACATAATTAGCCAAATGTGACAAATTTCAGCAAGATTGTATATAATCCAATACATTAGGCCCTTTACAAGCCTTTGTTTGTAGGATTCTTTTTAACTTTCCAATCGACTTAAAATCATGGTAAAAATTATTGGTTGCCCACAACTTTGAGCTTAATAAATAAGCTCACAAATCCGCTTTTCTATCATGGGTATATTATATAATTTAGACACTTATCAAGATGGCTCAAAGGCAGCATATAATTGTGCATGATAAATAGGATAGCATTAACATTAAGATATGTGTTTGAAAGAAAGCATCACATTAGATATACATAAAGTGGGCCCACATAGCTAGATCATTAAGCCAATGACTAGGAAGAACAATTATGTGGGTAAGAATGATTCAAGATTTTAAAAAACTATGATTCCACTACATATACCCTTTAAGTGTTAGCTTTTAAAAGGGGACTCTAATCATAAAAAGAATCCAAATATTTTAAAATTCAAGAAATGCTTACTTTCCCATCTCAAGATTTTAGTGCTTATTCATTTTAGACAGCAATTTTCTTGCTTTCATCTAGTTATAAAGATGAGCTTATAAAGATGCCATAGCAGAAACCCCAAAAGGGAACTCTTATCATAAAAAGAATCCAAATTGACTTTAAATTTCAAGTAATGCTTACTTTCCCATCTCAAGATTTTAGTGGTTATTCATTTCAAACAACTATTGTCTTGTTTTCATCTAGTTACAACTGATCTTTATAAAGATCCCATTTCAGAAAACCCATGAAGCTAGTTTTGGTGTTGGTTATGTACATTTATCATCGATAAACTTGCAAAGAGACGAGAATCGAATGCTAACTTTTATTGTACACTTATCAAGAACGGTAAAAAAATTATAACAAGTTGAACAACATTTACCAGATTAAATGGCGATTCATTTGACAACAGTGCATGTTACTCTTCGACAAAACCAGGTTTAGAAATTAAAGAGCGAAGTTCTTCAGCTTTTTGTTCGTTGAATCCGAGAGTAGCCATTATTTTGTGTCCTGCTCCTTCCTCTTGCAACCACACTCCAAGAAGCAAGTGAGACGTTGTAATTTCCCCACCATCGCCTAGATATATAGCGTATAGTTTAAAGAACGATTAATTCTCTTTTTTGATGATAAAAGAAGTTACAAACACAAAAGGGTTAAAAGATCTTGTAACAATGTGTGATCATGTAAAAAGAAACCCTCGTGCACGAGAATCCTCGGCTTTGCAAGTTGCAAGATTCAAGAGGGGAAGATTTAGGATAGCAGACTAGGGGTTGTTTGGTTGGTTTTCCATTCAGTCTTGTATAGATAAGGTTGTCTGTATGGATTAATCTATCTGTACAAATGAAGAAGGTTTTTTGTTTGGGAGGGTTTTTTCATAGATGGAAGGAGCATGTTTTTTAATTGGAAGGGACAAGTTTGAAAAAACTTGGCTTTCCGCATAAAGCTACACCATTAGAAGCTTAATGAATAGGCCACTTTCTAATTTCTATATCATAAAGCTACTGCCAAACAGTCGTGTATAGTTGACCGAATAAGTTGCGAGTCCCATTAAGCTCATTAAGCTACTAACAAACTGACCCTGGGAGTGGGACTCTTTAAATTAGACTAAGGCTATGTTTGGCAAACTAGCTGATAAGTTAACTTATCACTGATAAGGTAGCTTGTGACTGATAAGGTAGCTTGTGACTGATAAGGTAGCTGGTGACTGATAAGGTAGCTGATGACTGATAAGGTAGCTGATGAATAAGTTACGTTTGGCAAAAACTAGCTGATAAGGTAGCTTATGACTGTAAAATGACAAAAAAAGACATGTTTAAAAATTGATAATATAAAAAGTAGAAGGGTATATTTGGAATAAAAAGATAAAAGGTTCCATAAGTCACTTAAACGCTAGTAGGAGTAGCTTTTCAAAAAGCTAGCTTATAAGTCAGCTTATAAGTTAACTTATGGTCCATCCAAACATGTACCTGACTTATAAGCTGACTTATAAGTTAACTTATAAGCTACCTTATTTTTACCAAACAATGCCTAAGGGTGCGTAGTTACCTTAAATTGGTTATGGCTTTCTTGTACCTGCTTCTATATGTATTTTATTGCTTTCTTAACCAACTTTTCAAATCTTTATCATATCTGAATTTCTCTCTTTGTCACACTTTGCACAAACCAGGGGTCTTATATTGGGTTCAGCTTACCCTCCCCAGACGGCCAGACCCCATCTGCAGGTGGGATATATTCAGTTCATTTGTTCTGGTTTATTTCCATTGCTTTTTCCAAAGAAGTTGTTTCCAAGATGTTTTCCTAAAATACCCTTCCTTTTTCTCTAATTTACAAAGAGAAAGGTTCATGGGTTGTTCATAAATTGTCCATAAAATGTACTTCCGATTCATTCTAGATTCTAAAGTGGGCACTTTTTGGTCGAAGGGATTAGCAAGATAAGTATACGACACATACAAGGAAAGAACTTTAAAGTATGCAAAAGGCGAAAAGGTTAAGAGACTTGCCTGATTTGAGTTTTTCATCAACAGCCCAATCAAGGGCCTTTTGAGCTGATTCGGTCAGAGGTGGATGCTCGGGGCTGAAGTAGAAATAGTCGGGTTTTCCAATCAATTTGATGGCCTCCTCCCGCACTTTGGTAAGCGTAAACCCATCTGCACGCAAAAATTTTGAAGCCCGATTTGTTCCTGCAAAGAATTTGAGGGGGAAAAATATAAACTTGAATCAAAACTTCAAATTTAAAATTTTAAAATTCTAATTCCATATTTCCATTATTTCCCAATTTCCCTTTTTTCCCCCACGGACACTCAAACTCTGTCGATAGTTCAAGACTAAGGGGCTGTTTGGTTGGTTTTCCGTTAAGTCCTGTATGGATAAAGTTGACTGTGTGGATTAATCTATCTGTATGGATAGGGAAGGTTTTTTCTTAGATGGATGGAGCATGTTTTTAATTGGGGGCCTGGGGGGATAAAAATCTTGGCTTTCTGCATAAAGCTCTCTCCTAAAAGCTTAGTGAATAAGCCACTTTCTATATCATTAAGCCACTACCAAACAGTCATGTGTAGCTGACCGAATAAGTTGCAAGTCCCATTAAGCTGATTAAGCTGCTAACAAACAGGGCCTAAGGGGCTGTTTGGTTGGTTTTTCATTGACTCCTTTATGAATAAAGTTGTCTGTGTGGATTAATTTGTCTATATAGATCCGAAAGGTTTTTGTTTGGGAGAGGATTTTTTACACAAATGGAATGAACTTGATTTTTTAATTGGGAGTGACATGTTTGTAAAAAACTTGGCTTTCTGCGTTAAAGCTCCCAACCTAAAAGCTTACTGAATAAGCCATTTCCTAATATAATTAGGCCACTACCAAACAGTCAAGTATAACTGACTGAATAAGCCGCAAGTCTCGTTAAGCTTGTTAAGCTGCTAACAAACAGGCCTTAAGTCTACAATGCAGATTGCTTGAAGTAAAAATAACCAGAATCAATATCATATTATTCATATACTTATGAATAAAACACAATGTGAATCTAATAAACAACCATTTCAATTTAAAAAAAGAACACAAATCTAAAGGGAAATGAAACCAACCTTCAACCAAAATCCCCATGAGAATAGCTTCAGTACCAGTAGTTGAAAACTTAAGCTTTCTAGCCTCCAATTCACCCATGGCAAATGACTTAATTCCTTTCAACGACCAGCTATAAACAATTGAAAATTTGAAATTGGAATTGAAACCCTAATAATTCATTCATCAGAAACTTCTAAAACCAAAAAATTTACAAAAATTAAAACTCACTTGGGAGCATTTTCAGTTGAATTAACCCTCTCTGAATTCCTGCAAACAACAAAACACAATATATATATATATCAAAAACCTAATTTGATTTCCAGAATTTGAAATACCTAAATCTCAAATTAGTTAAAAATTTTAACAAATTTCAATCTTATGGATTCATACAAAAGAGAAATTGAATAGTTGAAAACTTACGCAGTTGGGAGGCTGAATGTGATAGTGGCGGAAATGGATCGGGTCATGGGTAAACCGGGTCGGGTATTCGAGGATTGAAGGCGGAGCTTCCATTGAAATTGAAGCTTGTGTGTGGGTATGGGTATCCGGATAGTTTGAGAAAACGGGTCGGGTCTTATGGAAGTGGTTGCAAAGAGTGTGTGAGAAGCCATTTTTGCCCCCCCCTTTGAAAAAATTGGAGCTTTTTCTTTATTTTGGGTAAGAAAAAACTAAAAAAGGTATCTTAATTCTTAGCTGACCACTTTCAGCTAGGGAAGAAGAAAGATAGATGAAAAACGACGTCGTATTTGGAGGTACCTGCCTGCCTATTGGACTGCTGGCTTTTGTTTTAGTTAAAAGTTGGGCCTTGTATTTTGACTGGTTAGGCCCAAATACTTGAAGCCTAATTGGCCCATTGAGCTTCTAATATATTTGGTCTAATTTGGCCCATGGTGATGATGATGGCCCTATTGAAGAAAAATTCTAGATTTTGTAACAAAGAAAAGCAATAAATAGAGAAAAGTGATTTGTAACCGGTTATAACCCAATTTGAAGTAAAAATAACTGAGATGGTTATATCCGGTTACAAATTGGGTTAGTTAAAAGTAGTGTTTGGATTGATTGGTTTAACCATAACCAGTTACGGTTAGAGGAGTTTGGCATAATAACCGGTTGAGGTTATTTGTAAGCGGTTAATTTTGACCGGTTATAAATTGCTCAAAGGGTTATTTTTTGTTTTAATAAAGTTTATGATTAATTATAAACTTTTGAAAAAATAAATTTTGAGTCACTCAAGTACAGTTTAAAAATATATTTTATTATACTTTCGAATTATTTACATCAATTATTTTAAAAAAATACATCTCTTATAGCGAAAATTGTTTGCGACTTTTGTGTTTTATAACTTGTTATCTTACTCAATGCACCACACAACTTATTTATGGTTTGTTATGGGGAGTTAAAATGCAAAAAGGCAAGTATGGAGAGAGAAAAAAAGGTCATACATAACAGTTAACTTTTTAAAAAAATTATGTTTTTAAATAATAGGTTTTGGGTTTGTCATAAACGGTTATGCAAAAAACGCAAAAAAAGAGTTACCGGTTAATGATTCCGTGTAAGTAACCAGTTAAATGTTGGACAGGTAAATCGATTGGGGTGAGGTGGGCCCATTTGGCCATCTATATAGTCTATCGTTATATTCTTTAGATAATAACGTGTTTATCTTTCAACAAAACTATAAATTTTAGAATATTTAAGTAAACAAAATCTATTTTTTTGTCATGAGTTATATGTTTGAGATTAAAGATTTTGAAATATGGTCATATTTTTTGTATATATATGTATTATAATTCGGTATTTTGTAGTTATTATTATTTTATATAATAAAATAATAGAAAACGAATTACTTTACATCTTAAAAAAACTATAAAAAGAATATGTGACATTTCTTTTTCTTTTTGGTTTGATATAAGCCAAGAAGCAAAACTCTTGGCGTTTATTTTCTCTCCACGATTTGATCTTTGTCAACCCTCCAAATTCCATCCACCCCACCATGGCATCAAGGGTCAAGCTATACGTTATTTTATGGATAAGTGTATATAATATATATATATATATAGGTGAAAGTTCAATTGCAAACCACCTTTTCATTGTGAACGTGAGGACAAACGAGAGCGCGACACGTGGCAATTTGAAAAAATTTCGACTTAGTTATTCAGACTGAATAAAGCGTTATTCAGACTGAATAACACTAACATGCACTCTGATGCAATTGGACGCGGGCGGGTCAGCCGCGGGTCATCCGCGGGTCAAGCGTTATTCAGTATGAATAACACTAACATGCAGTTTTATTCAGACTGAATATGACTTGACCCGCCGTTTCAGATTGCCACGTGTCGCGCTCTGGGTTGTCCTCACGTTCACAACGAAAGAGTGGTTTGTATTTGAACCCACCCCTATATATATATATATATATATATATATATATATATACAGAGGAAAGTTCAATTGTGAACCACTTTTTGGTTGTGAACGTGAGGACAACCGACAACGCGACACGTGGCGGCTTTGAGTGTGGTCCCCCTCTTTAATTCAATGCCCTCCCATGAATCGCGTCTAGTCATCCGCCGTGGACTTGACGTGGCGCCTAGTCATCCGCCACGTGTCGCGCTCTCGGTTGTCCTCACGTTCACAACCAAAAAGTGGTTCACATTTGAACCCACCCCTATATATACACACACATATATATGAGTAAAATGTTTCATAATGTTTTTGTTTTCTAGCTAATTTAATTTTGTCTTCAACTTCAAGTTGTACTCATCCAAAGTATATTTGATTCAAATGTAAGGATCTAATAGTGTACATATTGAAGGTATCGAGAAGATAAAATATGAAAATACCGATGAAATGGAAGATAAGATATCAAATAAGTTAATTTTTAGGATCTGCTATACCGTACATATCAACATATCAAAGGTACTACTATGAGAATTTAATGTTGTTTTTGGTTGTTGGCTCTCACATGATATCCTCTTTTATTTCTATCATCAAAAATACTAGTTCAGCAACAACTATATTTTTTTCAAAGTCTTGAATTATCCACATCGGATTAGGTTACCGTAATGAGATCTAAGTTGATTCATGTTCAAGCAAAATCACGGTCCTTTTGAGTTTATACATTCTCAACATTTACTGGTTATTTATATTTTTGGTGCTATTTTGTAATTATAAGCAAGAATATGAAAAACACACTTCCTAACTATTAAAATAAGTATTTTGTTTTGGATTTTGTGCATCAGTTATATGGTATTTTTACTTCTTGAGATATGTTACTTGTTTGCAACAATAAAACTTGGAAGTGAGGCATGGGAAACAAAAACTCATACCCGATAGGAAACCCAATACTCGAATGTGGTTTGACAGGAACCTTGAGTCGACCGTTTAATTTATAAACCAGGGATGGGATATCTTTCATCCCTAATGCAATTATATTTTGGAAGGGTGTCTTGGACTATGGCAAAACTAACCTTGGAAAATTATAGTTATATGACATCAACCCTGATATAGTATACTTAGTGATAACAGTTATTTTAGACGTCTGAAATTGAACCCCTACCAAATTAATAATAAAACAATGTATATATAACAGATATGAAAATTTCAAAAAGTAAATGTAATATATAGATGAGCAAATTACAATTTTCGTCCCTATGGTTTGTTAAAAAAATTTATTTTTGTTCTTGTGATTTATAAATTTCAATTTTCATCCCTATGTTTTGTAATTAATTCCAAACTTTATCCTTGTGATTTATAATTGTTGCTTCAGTCCTTGTGGTTTATAGCTCTTTATTAATCCAGAAACAAAAATAGCAATAAATTACAAATTATGTGAACGAAATGACAATTTCTAAAACATAAAGTCCAAAACAGAATCTTCTAACAAACCACAATGACTAAAGTTGTAATTTACTCTATATAAATTTAAGAAATATAACAAATCTTGATGATGTAAAGCTATAAAAGTAATTACATCAACGAATTGTTCGTATAAAACTTATGACAATAGTAAAAGATTGGTGTCTTTGGTATGGTGGATCTTTATTGCTATCTCTACTTATATAATATAATATGATTTATGACAACAAATTATAAGTATAATATGTATAATATGATTTATGTCAATAAATTAAAAGACTTGTAATAAATATTTATACATAAGTTCTTACCATTTTCTTATCAAAATTCAATTTTATCATGAGAAGGGCACAAAATTGGATGAGGTGGGAAAGGCAACCATAATCAATAATTAAAGATTAAACTTCAGCCGACTCGATGCTTCAAAAGAGTTCAAGGTTAGCACGATGAGAGATATTCTAGAGGGGCAAGAAGGTAATGCGAGAGTGGTCACAGTTTGGTCAAAAATAATCCCAAAAAAGGTTTGTGTTTTCATTTGGAGAGTTCGATTGGGGAGAATACCATGCCGGGTAATTTTGGACAAAATGGGATTGGATTTAGACTCCCTACTATGTCCAAGGTGTGGGGATGCGATTGAGACTATTGACCACGCTCTTGTTTCGTGTTCGGAAGCGAAATCGTTTTGGAGTCATGTTGGTAAATGGTGGAACAAGCCGCTAGATGATGTCAACTCGATCCAAGACGTCTTACAAGTGGATAACTCAACACCGTTGATCGATGAGAAGGAAGAGGTGTGGGCGGTAGTGAGATGGTGTTTTATGTACTTCATTTGGGCGCAACGGAACTCGTTGGTTTTCTCGGAGAAGAGGTCGAAATTGTTAGATAAACTAACCGAAATGCAAAGAACGACTTTCGAATGGATCTCAAAAAGATCAAAGAATTGGCAGAAATCATGGGAGGAGTGGCTGACGGATCCGGATGCGGCGAAAGGTACTTGGTAAGCGTTTCAGAAAACTTTACGGTACACAATTTATTGGGTTCGCGGAGCTGATGGCTTCTCTCTTCTTTAGTCTGTAATTCACGTTTGGTTCTGCAAGTTTATTCCTCATAATCTTGCTGTTTGGTTTTGGGTTGTTGTAATTGGGTGGGTTTGTTTCTGTTTCTATGTTGGGTCCTTTGGGTACTTTGGTTTTGCCTTTGGTTGTTTGGTTTTTTTGGGTTGCAATAAAACTTTCCTGCTGCTTTTCAAAAAAAAAAAAAATCAGAATTCAGCACGCTTTATTTAATGACAATTAAAATAAATTGACATGATATATTTCTATACCATATATTTATTATCATGAAAATATTATTGCAACAACTTTTTGAATCGTTTACTGAAAATTGTGGTCTATATTTTGTATATACCCTGAGAGTTGATTCTTTAGAGTTGAAATTTGTGTAAATAAATTAAGTTGATTATGAAAAACAAAACTATATTTTTTTATTTCTCATAATAAGAATATATATGTTTTAAGTATACAACATAACTTGGCTTTATTGTTATTTTACAAATTACAATATAGAACCAGTAATATTCAAAGCCTTTTTTTCTGCATGAGCAAACTTAATTTTGTTGTTAGATGATTAAGGGACCATTATCAAACACCTATTGATTGTTTGACGATTGTTAAATGGTTTGGTGTTGGATGATTAAGAGGTTAGAATAATTAAGAAACTCTTATGATATAGTATAAATTGAAATATTGTTATTTGGTAATTGTTGAGAATGAAATTAGGGTGATTAATGGTTAAGGGGGATCCAGGATAGAAAACCACTCAGAGGGTTTTAGAACTATTAAGAGACCGTTTTCGTTTTTATCAAATATGATTTACTTCTTAACGCTTCAGAAGTTGCCTCTTAATGGAACTATTAAGAGGTAAACAAACAACCCCCTTATAGTGGGTAAGTGCTCACTGACAATAATCAAACTCTCATTTACATTATTTTTAGCCATTGAATTAGATTGATGGCAAATAAGTGATTAGTAACGACTCATAAGTCGGTGTTTATAGATTGTTGAGTCAAGGGGAATCTCTTGTAAAAAAACTAAATAAAAAGTTCTACTTTTTTAAAACTTTTATGGGTTATTTGGTTCGTGAAATTCATAGAAATTTGATAGAATTCGAATGACAAATTATTTTTGACCTAGTTCATTAGTGATGATTGGTTTGCAAAGTGAACCTGACAGAATCCTTCCTTTGAATTTCATTGCATTCCACGATTATTTTCATCATTCATGGACTTAACCGAAGAAATTGAATTTTTACCAACCAAATATATGGTTAAATTTCATTTCAATTTCGTCAATAATTCCAACTCCATCAAATTCGATTCTGCAAACCAAATAAATCTTACTTTTTTCTAATTAGTACAAACCAGATAAATCAATGTTAAAGTTGAACATAATAACTAAATTCTGACCATCTTACATAAACATCTAGATACAATAAATAAATTGCCTATCATTTTCTAAATCTAATTCAATTGAGTTGTATGGTTAGTCTTAATTATATAGTGTTTATATTCAACTTTTATATTAAAATATCAATAAAGCCATTTTATTAATTTTAGAGGTTGAAAAAGAGTTTGCAAAAACAATGAAAATGGGACCCAATTAGCTTGTGAGTTAAGCTAGTCCCAGCAGGTGTTATATTGCCTTTGCCTGCTCCTTACGCTTTCGACTCTTATCACCAACTATTATGTTTTATTGTTTATACTTCTTTTGTATATAATAAACAACCATCATTTTTGTCTTTAATATTTTCATAACATAAAGTTGGTAAATTTCTTTCTTTGCAATAATATTTCACATCTCTAAAGTTGCTATTTTATGTATGAACAATCAATGCATATATACAAGTATGGTAATATATGCAAGTTGATGAAAAATTAATGACAAAACCAACCATCTTGAAGAAAAATATCTCAAATTGTTGTAGTATGAAAAAAATTTATGTATATTAGTTTGAAATTAAAGCAATTGTTATATTCCATAGTCAACCGCCACCATAATTAAATGGGCTACATGAACCATAATTACTGAATACTTGCATAAACGAACTACAGGCAATTGTAGAGGAGGTTTAAATAATTAAAGGAACGGGAACTAACGAAAGTGGAGAGAGAGAGAGAGAGAGAGAGAGAGAGAGAGAGAGAGAGAGAGAGAGAGAGGACTAACTAACTTCACATCATGTCAACTTAATAACATAAACTAATAAGTTTTCGGGCAAAAGCTATATTTTATCTTTTACCTTTGTAGGTCTCTTCCTTAAGGACTTTAACAAATCATCAAGCACACATACATGCATGCACACATAATCAAATAGCTTTGTTTTAAGTGAGTTAGTGATTTCATATGATAAATACTTCGCAGTTGAATTCATAACAAATAAAGCATCTCAAATATTAAATGCTTTGTACTTAACAAAGTTTTGTTGCAACTTATATAATTGGATAACAGCATGGTTGGACTTGTGTTGACCATGCAAATGCAACCACGTGAGCTCTAAACTTGCATTGCCTGGAGAACGTGACTTAAAGATAACCTTAAGCTTGGACCCTAAATTTTCTTTCACTATTTTGTCTATGCAATGTCTGGAGTTTAGTCACATTAAATGCACTAATGTTTTTCTTGCAAATTGTGCTTATTTGAGTCATTGAATGCACTGAAGTTTTTCACGCAAGCTTTTGGGGACCAAAGGATACACAAGTACAAATAAAAAGTAGAGCCATAGTTACTGGTACAAATTTGTGAAAATGACATGATAAATCAAAGGAGAAAAAGAAGCATCAACTAAGAAATTGAGGCTTTATTCATGGAAGTTGGTAAATAAAGCATTGATTTGATAAGAGTTGGTGAAAAGGTTGTTTAAAAACCAGGATGAACAATGTGAAGTCCTTTATAACAGGTAGTTATAAATGAAGATCCATGCATAAGAAAGAAGTAGTCGAGGTTTCAAATTTCCAAAAAACCGGGTAGATTTGATGAAGAGTAAGAATGAACATCACAATTGTATATGAATGATTGTTTTAATTCTTAGTATTGTATATTTCTTTTAAGCAAAAAAAAAATGAAATCGCAATACATAAAGCAGAACCTTAAGTCAGTATTATAAAACCACAATTTGCTGACTGCAACTTATTATTTTACTTTACGGCTTGCCATTTCGTATTTTATTAATGTTGTTTTTTATTGCGAGCAATGTGTCTGGAAGAGGATTGACACCACAAGCTAAAGTCCGTTTACGATGTTAGCCTTATAAGATTTTGTTTTTATTGTGAGCAATATGTCTGTAAATAACTACGGAAAATTACAACTACTGACATACCACGTCAAGGTGTGTTTGGAATTGTTTGTTAAATCTCTTTATTTGCTTATAATTGAGCAACCAACATATAAAAAGTTTTGTGTGTTTGGATAAAAGACTTATAATGAAATTAACCATTAAACAAAGAGTTTAAAAAAATCAAAATCATTTAACTTTTTCAACCAACACTAAAGAAATAGGCAGATAAAGATAAATTGTTTTAAATAAGTAGCCGAATAACACCCCTTACTAATTTCATATTTTACTTAGGGTTGTTTCATACAGAGATTTGGAATCAGAGAAATGGAAATGGATGTGAATATCTTGTTTGGGAGGATTGACATCATTTTGGGCAGAGAAAATAGAATTCTATAGGAATTCATTATACTGTAAAAATAGAGAAATTCAACTCTCTCCTCCATTTTGAGAATAAATGGTGAGAGTTGGTGTCTAACTTATTCAACTTCAAACCCTAGCCAACTTCTCATCTCAATCTCACTCACCGTTGTCTCCCGCCGACCACTTGTATCGGCGGCGGTCGGCAGCGGCCATCGACCCCCTACGTCAACGATGATCACCTCCGCCAACCACCTGTATCTGCGACAACTCTCTAACAACCGTCGAGAGTTGCCGCCTAATGTTGCCGCCCAATGTTGTCGTTCGGCGACAAGAGCCACCGTTTCTCCGTTTCATTTATCTAATAATATCAAACAATGGATCAAGTCCAATTCTTCATCCCATTTTTATTTTTGCCTTTTCCATTTATTTATATTTTTATTTTCAATTCTCTCCAATTATTTTCTATCCACCAAAGACGTCCTAACATATATTTAGGTTCAAATATTGTAATTCTAAAATTTGCGTATATATACTTTGTGGTTTGATACGGAAAGTAACCAATGAGCATAGTTGCCAATATATGGATGGATTCAAAAATCTACACGTCACTTTCTAGTTTCGAGTTTGCCGCCAATGAACAACCGGTGGGTGGCCCACCGGCGGTCTTTCCGATGTGTCTCCGGCCAAAGAGGTAAAAAGATTTAAAAAGGTGTCAAAGGTACATCTGAGCTGTCATCCATTTTATATCAAAAATGGGTCCCTCATTGTCGATTTTCGCGGGAACTCTCGTGTTTAACGTTAACTAATAATCAAATCTTATAGAAAAGCTTAAATAATTGTCTAAAGATATTTTTTATCAATTACTAGTATATTCAACATTAACTAATGTTATCTTTTTCTTTAAAGATGTTTTATTAAAGAGTCAAGTTATGAATTATATTCGACATTAGTTGCGGGGTTATTTGTCAAACGTTTATTTACTAAGCGTTTACTAGTAAGTAGTAATAGTCGATACTTTCATTTATTTTATGGCATAATATTTCAAGTTAGCAGTCTTCCAGTGTTGTGGCGGATTAGTTATCGCTCAGGGTGTTCATAGCGTCCTAACCGAGTTCGAGCTTTCCCGTGCACATGTCTGGGACATTTAAGTGGGGTTATGTTTAACTCCCGAAATTGCCGGGGATTAGTCTGGATTTGGCCCGGACACCCTTAAAAAAAATCAAGTTCGCAAAGCTGATAAATGTTTATAAAGTAAGACTCCTGATCTTTGTCTTTCTTTTATTGGAAAAAATTGCCGGTCATTATCATGCTCATTTGATAAGGTAACTGAACATGTAAGCATTTACCAAAATAAATATTTAGTAAACAGATTGCTAAGTTGTACCAAAAAGTTTACCACCACACAAACATAAAATATGATGACTTTCGTAACATTTAATTTGTTGAAGCCGCTGAACCGTCATTTTTTAAGTCTATTATCGGTGTCCCTTTCTAATAATTTCAAAGTAAATAGAATTATAGAGCTTGTATAATAATGGTTGACAAATTTTTGTTGTAGAAAACATGTTAAATTTGAAACACATAACATGAATTTATTGCGTGTTTACATCACTTGAACCATTAATTGCTTCAAATTTCAATAACAGGTCTTCAAGAGTGACTATTTCAAAACCAATCAATTATACACATTATATAGAAAATGATAATTGATTGTATAGTCCCAAAGCATGAGACCACTAACGAGTTAACGACCAACGCCTCATCAGATTTCAAATTTTCATGTAGAATATGAAACAATTGAAATAACTATAATTTGGTCATTCAAATGACCTGTCTTGAAGTTCATGTTATGCCACAAATATTACTATCATCGTGCAATATAAAAATCATGTTTGATTCAACATGTGTAGTTTTTCTTTGTACAATACGTTATTTCACTAAATTAATAGTTTGTTAAGTTCTAATAGTTCGCCTTCGGTCATCTGCCAACTTCATTACCGTAGCATGTTACGTATTAGTTACACTTTATAATTATTTTTCATATCTCATACCAACTTAGATCATCAACGACCACATAATTATTGTCTAAAAGATTTGGCACCATCTCTCAACCTAATAACATGTACTATTACCATATGATTCAAGGCAATCTCATATGCAATTGTAAAGTATGAGTATGTAATGCAAAACAGTTATGAGAACCTGGCCCAGCTGATCAAACCCAACATCTATATTGACCTCATACTCACATTCTCTCTATCTTTTGTAAAATACCCATCATATCCGCTAAAAAGGTTCGTTTCAGCCAAATGACAAGAAAAACCGAAGTTGTGGCACGAGATGATTGGGCCTCGTTTTGGATTTTCAAAACCGAACGGATTAGTTTTCGATTCGGTTTTGATCAAAACCGAACCGAACGAAACCTAGCTTTATAAAACACATATTTTGTTTTTACTTTTCATAATAAGTGAATAAACATAAAAATGGAAGTAATGTTAAAAAAGAAAAAGGATATATATATATATATATATATATAGAGGAAAGTTCAAATGTGAACCACTTTTTGGTTGTGAAGGTGAGGACAACCGAGAGTGCGACACGTGGCGGCTTTGAGTGTGGTCCCCCTCTTTAATTCAATGCCCTCCCATGAATCGCGCCTAGTCATCCGCCATGGACTTGACGTGGCGCCTAGTCATCCGCCACGTGTCGCGCTCTCGGTTGTCCTCACGTTCACAACCAAAAAGTGGTTCACATTTAAACCCACCCCTATATATATATATATATATATATAGGTGAAAGTTCAATTGCAAACCACTTTTTCATTGTGAACGTGAGGACAAACGAGAGCGCGACACGTGGCAATTTGAAAAAATTTCGACTTAGTTATTCAGACTGAATAAAGCGTTATTCAGACTGAATAACACTAACATGCACTCTGATGCAATTGGACGCGGGCGGGTCAGCCGCGGGTCATCCGCGGGTCAAGCGTTATTCAGTATGAATAACACTAACATGCAGTTTTATTCAGACTGAATATGACTTGACCCGCCGTTTCAGATTGCCACGTGTCGCGCTCTGGGCTGTCCTCACGTTCACAACGAAAGGGTGGTTTGTATTTGAACCCACCCCTATATATATATATATATATATATATATATATATATATATTCCAGGTGGCAAGAAGATGGAGGAAGAGTGGGATAGTCGTCGTAGATAAAGATAATGCTACGTCAGACATGAAATCTTTAGCACAGAGAGAGACAGCGGGTAGAATCACACCGGAACGGGACGTGTTTTACGATGGCACGTGTCCCATGGCTTATGGAAGTGGGACCCACCCCACATACAAGCCCCTCATTAAAGTGAAAGTTTTGGGTGCGTGACCCTTGCCCCTTTTAGTGGTCACGTGACATCTCCCATCTTTCGGCTTCTAAAATTATAATAGTCTTCTCTTTTTAACCTTTTGGATTATAATTATATACTAAAGTTTCACCATAAGTAAATTTCATTTTTCGTCTATAACGTTGTTAAATTTCAATCTACGGTTTATATCTTATGTTTGTTATTTTATATTACATTTTCCTTTGTAAAGTTGAAATGAAAGATACTTTAATTTTCAAAACTTTTTTTCTTGATTTTGAATACCCCTCGTTCGCCCAAGTGTGATGAACTTAACTGACAAATCTTTAAGATGATTAAACTTCTATTTAATAACAACTTAATAAACTTAATGAAAATCATAGCTTATTCAGTTAAATTTTCATGGTAGTAATTTGATAGTGGCTTAATAATAAAGAAATTGCCTTATTCAATAGACTTGTAGAAGAGAATTTTATCCAGAGAGCCAAAAACTTGCCCCTCCAAATTAAATACACACACTCATTTTATTTAGCAAAAAAACTCTTCCAATTTCTACATACGTATTAATCCACATAGATAAATTTATACATACAAAACTTAATGAAAAACCAACCAAACAACCCCTAAAACACGAGTGCTTTGCCGTTATGCCCATAACGGTGCTCCCATTTGCACATATACCCACACCGTTATGCCGTTATAACGGCGCTATAACGGCCCAAAACGCCGTTATTTGACTAAAATGTGCATAACGACCCTTATAACGGCCTTTTAGGGGTATTTATGCAAAGTGGGGGTGGGGCTTTGTGCATACACATCAATTACCGCTAAAACACACATAATTTAGTTGGACTTAATGAAAAAAGTCATCAATTGTTAAGAAGATTAGGTTTAATTATTTTTCTAATATCAATAACTAATATTTATGTGCATTTATAAAAAAAATATATTAATATCAATGATTTCAGAAGATTTTTTTGTCTAATGTAACCATTATAGATCATGGGCTCTCTCTCTTTGAAAAGTTGAGATTAACGCGAGGAACGATTGTCAATCATTAGATGCATATAAAAATAAAATGCACCAAGATAAGATACAACAAAATGCACCAGATCGATTTCTTTCTAAATCTCAAATTAGGCATGATATTAACAAAGATCAAGTATTTAGATCAACTTTTCATGCTTCTTACCATTAATTCAGCTTCTCATATGATACTTCACATATAAATCAATATTTCATTATATATAAAATCAATCACTTGCATTAATTGAGTGTTAGTGAGAAGTGAAGTTATCACGAGAATGGTAAAAAGAAATCTTCACCATTGAGTGCATATTACGGATGAGATGTTGTGATATGCATCAAATCAATTTCTTACCAAGCACAACTAATATGATAAGTTTAAAATTAAAAATGACCGATCATATAAATCTTTTATTACCATTCTAACCTTTAACATAACGTTTAAAAACAATATTTACTATGATTTACTTAAGTATCAATATTCTTTTGTAATAATATAAAGATCGTGGAATCACACCTTTATCTATCGATCTATATATAGCTTTTAATAATAATTAAA
Organism: Centaurea solstitialis; assembly: GCA_030169165.1. Lineage (NCBI taxonomy): Eukaryota > Viridiplantae > Streptophyta > Magnoliopsida > Asterales > Asteraceae > Centaurea > Centaurea solstitialis. Next base: position 81,283,234 of record CM058044.1, read on the forward strand.
ATGGTTAATATTAAATATGGGAAGTAGGGGAAGTGTCCTCCCATGATCATGAAATTCGTTAAGTTATGCCTAAGAAGTTGTCGTCCACTACCCAATGTACGGAAAATAAAATCCCTTTCTTTCATTTGAAACAATGTTATTTTAATATTATTTAATATTCTCTTAAGTAACAATCAAACATTTGAAATACATTTCATATGAATTAACTTTCAAAAACTTATGAATATTTATATATTTTTTTCCTATTACCAATAAACATATAAAATATAGGGAAATAGAAAATTGAGTTGGATGAGATGGACATATGGAAATCACACGACATCATATACATTTTGAAACTTCGATAAATTCACAAGTTTCTTTTAGAGGAAGGTTTGCAAAACTTTATTTCGCCCCATTTTTGTGTTTAAGTCTTTTTCTTTTTGGTTTTTATTATTTAATTATATATTTTTATGTTTCCAAAAAGAATTACAACAAAAGAGAGCGATGATGTTTTTCTAATATATATAGGGGTCGTATCCATTGCAAACCGTATAGTTTGTACAAACTATACAAACCAATCTCAGCCATACATGTATATGATCAATGGTGTGGATTAATTTAGTTCCTACATTTTCTCTCAACTACATTTTAAAACCACCTAAGATTTAGGAAATAAACAAAATATAAACAAAATCAATGGTTAAGATTAGGTTTGTATAGTTTGTACAATCTACCTGGTTTGCAACGGATACTTCCCCTATATATATATATATTGATTTTTTAAAGTCAAATGGTGTAATCATTTGAAGAAAATATTGGTATATTTTTTTTACGACAATGGTAATCTAGTGACCTTGAGGACATGAATGAAGCATTAACCTTAGGGGTTGACTCAACTAAGGTTGTTAAGATCGCGATCCTAGCTAGTATTGTTTTTGTCTTTGCAAGCTCGGATCGTAAGCTCGGGATCGGGATCGGGATCGTAAGATCCTACCTACTGCAAGTCAGTATAAATTTTATCAGATCCTACTTCAAAATTCGAAAACATACATGCATATTTCAACATCTAAATTTCAAATTAACATACATCTACATCCAAAATAACATACATCCACATCTCAAAATAACATAGTCTTAAGTCTTAACTCTTAAGCCTTAACAATCCTCAAAATTACATAGTCATAAGTCTTAACTCTTACCAATACTCAAAATAACATAGTCAAAAACTCAAAATAGCTTCAAAATTTTAAAATAACATAGTCTGCACGATCTTACGATCCGAGCCGAGCTTACGATCCGAGCCGAGCCTACACGAGCTTACCTAAAAACGATCCTATAAGCGAGCCGGCTAGTTTTTGTAGGCTAGGAAACTCGTACGAGCCTACGAGCTTGATCGCGAGTTTGACAACCTTGGACTCAACTATCAATAGGTTTTGCTTTTCATGCATTAGTGCATCTCTGATGGCTTAAGTAATAGAGAAGGGTTGAACAAATTAAAAGTACATTATAAAAAAATGGTCCGGTTATAAAGCAAGTTTTCTATTTTCCCCCTCGTACAATCCTTTCCTCAAACATTTGAGAAACCTCAAGTGGTTGACACACCAAGCTTTCTTTAAGTTTTTTTTTTCTTCTAATAATAAAGTTTTTTCACTTCATCTTTAAACCTTCTTCAAACAACAATTGGAGATGCTCTTATTAACCCAAATATATAAGGCAGATGAGTTATCTGACGGTTAAATTCAAATAACCATAAAATTAGTTGAGATTGACATAAAATGACTCGAAATAAAAACATGTAAAAAACATATATTCAAGGAGGTGTTCACAATATATTTGTATGATAGAAAACAAAAACATGCAAAAAAGGAAATAACAAATGTTAATGATACATCACCATAGTTTCTAAGAGCGTCAAAGGGCCGTGCACTAGTAGGGATGGCAAAAAGGCCCGAACCCGACGGGGATACCCGAAACCTGAAATAATTGGGCCGGTATAGAGACAATAAATGGGGATGGGGATGGGGACGGGGACGGGGATCCCCGCTAATTTTTAGCGGGGACGGGGAAGTATAAATCCCCATTTACCCGGCCCGATTACCCGTTTAAATACCCATTAATATAATTTTTAATATACCTAACCTAATATCTAAATATACCAAAAGAGTAAAACACTGAAGTCAGTGTAACCCTAGTCCAAATAATTTCAACAGTCGCCTCCCTTCCCAATTTCCTTTAATCCTTTTCCGGATTCCTTTTCCAATTTCCGATTGCATACATATTTCTTGTTAGATTTGTATATATCGCATATATCATGGTAACTGGTAAGTCATCAATATATATATATATATATGTTAATAAGAAATCTTCATATGTAAGTCGCCAATATCATGGTTTACATTAATTTAGTATTTGGTGAAAAATCATCATTAAAGACTTAAAGTTAAACGGTTTACATTAAATGGGGATACCCAATTACCCGTTTCCCCGTGGTTTTCCCCGATTACCCAACGGGGATCCCCGTTTAAATCCCCGTGGGTTTTTAAGCGGGGATGGGGACGGTTATTTTAAATGGGGATGGGGACGGGGGGACCAATCCCCGGCCCAAACCCGGCCCGTTGCCATCCCTATGCACTAGAAGTGTAGAACGCGGGGACAGAAGGGGCTACTGGATGACGAAGCAGAGGGATTTTGGGGTCGGAGTAATATGCGACAACATCTATGTGACAGCATAGCGATTTGTGGCATTGGATTGCCGTGATCTGGATCGCTGACAATCATGTTTTATCTCATTCGTAGCTCGAAGATCGGCTGGTGGTTTATCTTTTGCAAACCCTCCTCCTGGTTGTTGGTTGGGTCTATCGATATGTTTTGATGTTAATGTTTATTTTAGTATCCTATCGAGTTTCAGTCTATCTCGTTTGTGGTAACTTTGGTTGTATTTTGTGATTCTTGCGGGTAATATAATTGTATTGCTGTTCAAAAAAAACATCACCATAGTTTCTATGTTAATAAAACAAGTTAAAACAATTATTACAATTTTGATTGTTACTATAATCGATTATGGACTTCTAACCGGTAAACTTGTAGCATTAGTTTATGCATAATCTATATGTTTTCCCATATGTTGATGTCTTTGCTTATTGTAATACCATGGTACACAATCTAAACAATATATGTCTATATCTATCAACTGTTCATATTAGATATGAAACCATTTAGTTTTGAATACATTGGCTTTATGTACATTAACAAAAATGTTGATTCAGCGTGGACTTTAATTAGTCTTTTTATATGTTTTGTGCACAAATAAATTCCCCGATGACGAAAATTATTCACATTTTGTTCTAGTGCTACTTATGATTCTATAGACTTCTATGCTTGATACCACTACTTATATTCCAAATTCTAAAATTTGCCAAAAACATGCAAACTTAAGAAATATAAAATTAAAGTTTAATTAGAAAATTCTTAGGGTAGGAAATGGAAGTAAGAATCCTTTTTTATGGATCTCCCTTTTTTATGGTACAAAATCTAATGGCATATATATTAGCACAAATATTTGTTTGTTACTAATGTTTACATGGTTTTAACATCGATAACAATTAAATTTCTAATGATTTTAAGAAAATTTGAACTGTTTTAATGGTTATATTATGAGTGCTGCTATCCTTTTTATCTTGATGTCACCTCAACTTTTTTTTTCTACCCTTATTACCTTGAAATAGAGTACCACAACCCAAACTAACTTAATATTTACCTTACTTTTTTTGAATTATTTTTAATTAATATATATAGAATAGAAAGAGATAAATCGGGTGTGGAGACCCGAAGGTGGTACTCGACAGGTAACCAAAGCGGCACGTGCCAGTGTTATGGCCTCACCTGATGAACTGCTGCCGAGCCCAATCCCTTCACCCAAGGAGGGTACGGATGGCCTTATGATTCTATTCTATATGCTTGATACCACTACTTATATTCCAAATTCTCAAATTCGCCAAAAACATGCAAAATTAAGAAATATAAAATATTATTAACAATTAGGAAACTCTTATGAAGGAAATGGAAGTAAGAATATCTTTTTTCATGGATCTCCCTTTTTATGGTACAAAATCTAATAGCATATTAGCACATTTTTATTTTATTTTGTTAATAAATGTTTACACGGTTTTAAACAACGGTTAAATTTCTAATGACTTTAAGAAAACTTGAAGTGTTTTAATGGTTATATTATGAAATATTTGATTTTGTGAGAGATGGTCATTAATATTTTAATGTAAGCAATTAATGTTATTTATGCAAAATAGATATATAAACTTATAAGTAGAGAAAAATAATAAAAGCTAATGCAAAGAGCATGTGATCCGTATAGAGTGTTGTAACAAATCATGAATACAAAATAAAAACCGGCGTAAATGTAAAGGCATTGTTGCGGTGTGGGCCGTGTTGCCGTCATTATTTCGGTCGGCTATTCTTCTTCATTGTAACTAGTGATTGTAAAATATTAGGTAAATAATATAAGATATTTATAAACTGTTTACTAAATGTTTATCAGATAAAAGTATCAGATCAAATGAGAAGTGTTTTTAAATCGTTGATCCAATTCTCATTCAACGGTCGATAATCACTTTTCATCAAATTTAGCGTTTCTCATCAAAACCCAACCCATAAGATAAATGGTTATCGATGTTGTTTACGATTAAGCATGATATCGACTAAACAGGTTATTCGGTAAAAAGCATACTAAGCATTAAAAGTCTTACCTAGTAAGTGGGAAAAGGCTTTTCTTGGATAAACATTTATTAGGTTTATGATCGTTACCAATAATCTGTTTTGATGACTAGAATCTTAGGCGATGAGATAAGTAAAGATAATTTCTTGTGTGGGTAAGTGTTTACTTGCTTGTTTTTTTTGGAAGGGTGTCCAGGCCAAAGCCCGACTAATTTCCGACAATTTTGAGGTCTAAATATGGCCCACTTAAATGTCCCTAAACATACGTCAGAAAGGCTCGAACTCGGTTAGGGCGTTATGAACCCCTAGTGTTAACCAATTCGTCATAGCACTGGAAGATGTGTTTACTTGCTTGTTGTAACATAAGGTATTTTCATTTCCTTCCTTGTTTTTTCGATTCTTATTTATGAAAGTATGGTTTTGAAACAAGGGCACACTTTATATTGGCTAGCATATTTATAGCGTATTTGTCTTATGGATATGGCTTATTTGGTTATAACATATTTTTATAAAAGTTTAAATGTATTATCAATTTGTGCCATGTAAATGGTAAGTTGTTAATGTTGCATAATGTAATAGAAGTATTATATAAGTATAACTATATAGGGTCAGGCTTAAATGAAAACTCTAGTTTGATTGCGAGTGTGAGGACATCTGATAGCACACCACATGTCATATTCAGCTCATATTCAGTCTGAATATGGACGTGATGCGCTCTGAGCTGTTTTTCAACCTTCTTCTACACATATGATGTTTCAACATTTCTATAAATTTCAAAGTTTTGAAAAAATGAAATCTATATTTCCATGGATTTTCAACCTAACTTTTAAAAAATATAAAAAAATAAACAAAAAAGGGGGGCCGTTTCCACGCTTTTCATAGAAGGCAAGGGAAGTAGTGAGACGTGGAAAGTTGACTTGCATACAAAGAAATTTATTTAAATAATTAAAAAAAGGAATTCGGGTAATCGGATCCGGGTCAGGGTCAGCGTGTTTACCGCCATGTGCCCCCTGGCTTCCATCCATGCTTTTAAAAACAAAATATATTTAATTTTTTTTCCTTTTTGATTCAAAATAAATATTTTAGTATTTAAAACCCAAAATCAAAACTGATAGATAGATAGATGATATAAATTCCATTGAAACCCCCAAAGAGAGAGAAAAAAAAGTAACAGCTCTATTCTCTATTCTATCTATTCTTCTTTCCATGGCGATTTAGTCTATAATTTCTTCGATTTCTGGTGTTCTTCAATTAGCTGTAATCAGCTGTTTCTTTGTTCAAATCGTGGTTTTAAACAAGAGTTTTTCTGAATTCAACTTCTATTTGAATTCAACATCTATTTGTATTAAATTGAAATCGTTAAGAAGAAGAAGAAGAAGGAAATATGATGCAGATGGATCGAAGACCTTGTTTGGATGAATTCGAGAAGCTTCTAGTTCGAATGAACACTCCGAGGTCAGTTAATTTCTCTCATCTGTTTTTTTTTTCTTTCCCCTAATTTTTAGGTATAATTTGTTCCTTAATCACATGCTTATAACCTAATTAAACAGTTAGAAGTAGTTTCGGTTCTTTCGACATATACGATACGAGCAGGTTCAAACGAGAAACATATCAATCTAAGAGAACGTGTGAAAAACAATCTCAGCCACTCGTTTGGTCAACAAAAACGGCTTTGACCGGTTCCAGCCTCCCTTTACCCTCCCATGAATCGCGTCAATTCTTCGGTGATCACTGATCACGTTACGACGAGATGAGTGGCTGAGATTGCTTCTCATGTTCTCTTAAATTGATTACCGATTTCGGTTATAAATTATTGCTAGTTTTTTATGCCCTAAGCACAGTGTGTTTGAAGTTTGAAGGAAAAGAGTTTAATTGTAGGAATTAATTTTGTTATTATTAAGATAATTGATGATTTGTGAATTTTTGTAAGCCTTTCAAGTTTGTTTATAGATAAAATTAGATTTTTATTAAAAATATTATTATTTGTTGTGACTTTTCAACGACTATTTCATTTTCCTGTCGATAGTTTGGAGTTCAAAATTTGAATTTTCTTACACGCTATACAAACTTTGGTTTTCACAAGTCGTAATCAACTTTTTTTGATGTGAATTTTCAGGGTCATGATCGATAATGCTGCTTGTGTAAACGCAACTCTCGTTATGGTGAGTCTTTGAAAATGAAAACAACTGTTATCGCTCGGGGGTTCATAGCGCCCTAACCTAGCTCGAGCTTTCCCGTGCGCATGTCGGTGAACATTTAAGTGGGGCCATGTTTAGCCCCTAAAATTGCTGGGATTAGCCAGGCTTTGGCCTGGACACCCTTCCAAAATAAAATTGTTTTCTTTACTATTTCTAGTAGTTGACTGGTTTCTTTGTTAAATTAATTTTTAATTAATTCATGTTTTTTGACTAGTTTTTTTATTTTATAATAATTTTTTAGATTGATAGTGCAAGGAAAGATGGAATTCTTCTAGAGGCTGTTCAAGTTCTTACAGATTTGAATCTTTTAATTAAAAAAGGTTATGTCTCCTCTGATGGAAGATGGAACATGGATGGTAAGCTTTAGTTGAATACTTCTTCTTTTTTTGTTTTTAAATTTTAGTTTTGAATTATTTTTGTATATTGATTTGTTTTTTATATGTCATTTAACAGTATTTCATGTTACTAATTTGGATGGCAACAAATTGACTGATGATGGGATCATCAATTGCATTCAACATGTAATTTACTTACCCTTTAACCTCTTTTAATGGTTATCTGTTTAATTATATAGGGAAATTAGAGGGTTATTTTCAAGATTTTGAATAGATATTGTATATCATAAGTAACTAATTTAAAGTTTCTTGATTGTGGTTTTCAGTCACTTGGGACAGTTCACAGCACAAGATTCAAATCGATCGATGGAATGACCGCGATTGAGCTAACCGGGACTGACCGAGTTGGGCTTTTATCGGAGGTTTTTGCGGTTCTTTCCGACCTCAAGTGTGATGTGGTGGAGTCGAAGGTATGGACGCACAATGGGCGGATCGCGTCTCTAATTTTCCTGAAAGATTGCGAAACGGGATGCCCGATCGGGGATTCTCAGAGAATTGAGGGCATAGAAGCTCGTTTACGCAACGTGCTCAAAGGCGATAACGATATCAGAAGTGCGAAAACTTCGGTTTCGATGGCAATCACGCACACTGAGAGGCGACTTCACCAGATGATGTTTGCGGACCGTGATTACGAGAGAAGTCCGATCGTAAAAACTAGTGGCAAAGATTCTCTGATCGTATCCGTTCAGAACTGCTTGGAGAAAGGGTATTCGGTTCTGAACATTCAGTGCAATGATCGACCCAAGCTCTTGTTTGATGTAGTTTGCACTTTGACGGATATGCAGTATGTCGTCTTCCATGCCACCATCAACACCACAGAAGACGGAGCGTATCTGGTTCGTAATTCGTATTCAATTAATTATTCATACCCTTCTACGGGTTTTGATTAATTTTGCTAAAGATTTATTCTTTTTCCCATAAATCAGGAATTCTTTATCAGACACGCGGATGGAAGCCCAATTAGTTCAGAAGCCGAAAAGCACCGAGTGACTCTTTGCTTGAGAGCTGCCATCGAGAGAAGAACTTCTGAGGTGCGTTCTTCCTTCCCGTATAATCTCGAACTAAATAAAATCGAGTTTCTTATCGTTATTAATTAATTAATTAATCTTGTGTTATTTAAATTAATTCAGGGTGTACGGCTTGAGCTATGCAAGGCGGATAAACCAGGACTATTAGCCGAAGTGACGCGAACGTTTCGTGAAAACGCCTTAAACGTGACACGGGCCGAGATATCTACAACAAGGGGTACAGCCGTAAATATCTTTTACGTCACGGATGCCCTTGGATTCCGTGTAGATTCGAAGATCATTGAGTCGGTCCGGGAACGAATCGGATTAGATTACCTACAAGTAAAGGAACTACCATCTACAAATCACCAAAAAGGAGATAAAGAAGAACAACAAACAGGTAGGATTGGTGGGGCTGTTTTATTGTCACTTGGAAGCTTAGTAAGAAGGAACCTTTACAACTTGGGCCTCATAAAATCATATTCTTAAAAGATAATAAATATATTTGGGGACATGGGCATATATACCTTGGTTACTTGTGAAATTATGTAAATATTTTTTTAAAAAAAAAGGAAAAAGATTGGGTAGATTGGGTTGGTGTTAAGTGGTTGTGATGGGTTGGTGTTAAGTTGGTAGAATAGGTATATAAAGTGGGGCCACAAATTGAGCTGTTTTCTTGCTGGCATGGTTGGGGCATATATAGAAGAATGGGGGGCAAATTTATTTAGGTAGATGGATGTGGAATTACAGTTATACCCCCATTTGTAACTTTCATATACACAGTAACAGTTGTAGCAGTTTGTACATAACTTCTTTTTATAAATATAAATTTGATAGAATCTGGTGTTGTTTATTTAATGTGTATGGCAGATAAAGATGAAGATATTCTATTCCATGCACCATTCAAAAAGGTTGGGATTGATGGTATTTGGTGATTAGGATGGTTTCATCTTTACTTGCACTTTTTTATTCCTATGAGATCTTTTGAATAGATCTCCCTCCCTTTCTCTTTTTTGCAACCAATTCACAATATAAAAATGTAACCTTTTATTGTGAAATGTGTTGAAAGAGGAATTTATATCTTCATTTTAATTCATCAAAACATAATATAATCTTCTAAATAGAGCACCTATAAAACCTATAAAACATGTGTGAGATCTTATGCAATTGCTCGACTTATTTTTACAAGTAGAATCTTTAAGAGGGTATGAAAGGTGTATGCTTAAATCAACAAAAACTTAAAAAAATTCTTCAAGAACGAAGAATTTTGGCTAAAAATATAGGGTTTATTTCATAAAATAGTAACCAAGTTTCATTTTTGTTTCCCTAAAGTCACTCAAACTTTATTTGTTCAACAAAAACCATTCAACTTTCATTTTTTGTTCTAATCTTATGTAATTTACCTGTTGTAGAAGGTTACCAGGTAAACTTGACTTTTTTATTTAATTAATATTTTACACAATCCCTAATAAAAATAAATTCAAACACTCTCTAAACCAAAAAACACATAATTATAAGCACCAAACGTTCCAAAAACAACCCAAAAACACAGAATTACAAAATCGTAGAATTTCATATACCACAAAATCATGTGAGAAATGATTTGATTGATGCTTTGAAATAATGATCGACTATGATTTATATTTTTTAACATTTATTATTTGTGTAATTAACTATTAAGCAAAAATTTACTAATAACTTTTACAATTCTATCGTTATAAGGTTTTGGGCATTTATTTGGAATGATTTTTTTTCCATAAACAATTTGAAAAAGTATCATAGTATCTACAATAGTTTGAATAATTTACTAAAATGAAATTAAATCGAAATGGGGTTTAGAAAAGATTAGAGAATGTTTGAATTATAAATTTGTAATTCTATGTTTCTGGGTGAATGTTTGAACCATGAATTATACATTAATTATTTTTATTAGGGGTTGTGTATTATTAAAATATTAATTAAATAAAAAAAATCAAGTTTACCTGGTAACCTTCTACAACAGGTAAATTACATAGGATTGGAACAAAAATGAAAGTTGAGTGGTTTTTGTTGGGCAAATGAAGTTTGAGTAACTTTAGGAGAACAAAAATGAAACTTGATTACTATTTTATGAAATAAACCCAAAAATATATCAGATAGTTTTGTAAGCTTTTCATCAATCTGAAAGTCTACTTGTTCAATGAAAAAATCTTGAACCTTGATCTCAATTTATTCAGATTAAAACTACAAGTAATCAACAAAGTATTTTATGTTCACTAATATTAAATCCACCACTAGAATAAGAAGCACATCTAGAAGCATCCATTTTTAGAATATTCTACTTTAATCAATCTCGAACATTTAGGAATGGCTTTGATGACGTATTTTGCCGCCTATTACCACATATCTAAATTATAACTAACAACAATACTTGGTGTTCACAAAAACCGGCTAATATTTGGAATCTTGTTTTTTTTTTTAATCTAAGGCAATTATTTTACTAAAACAAAATGATGATTCACTATATATTTTCAATAGAAAAATAAGTTATGATTATTAATTAAAGAACAAGAAGTTTAAGGTGACGATAAAATGTTGGAGTTGACCATGTAGTTACATAAATAAGTCAACTCGATGCTATATTCATGCTTTACATGTATATAAAGGTTGACTAATGTAATATTTCATTCATGCATTGACAAGATCATAAAAATAGTCTGATTTTGTAATAAGAGACCATTAAATTAAGAGGATTTAACAAAACTTAACAATCAATACTATATCAATTATATCAGTCATACATTTTTATTCAAACGAGATACGATCTCATATATCCTTAACCCTTGGTTTAAAACTTAATTTGTGTACTAATTGGGTATGTCTGTGGGATCATGCACATGAAGTGCACAATTTTGGTATACGTGTTTCAAGGGTACCTTTGTATACAATTCAATTCACTTTTGATAGTCATAAGGGGCACATACTGCGGCCATTGTACATAAATAAACCAAGACATTCGACCCTAATACGATGCGGTTAAATTAAGATATCATATGTGTCGATTTTTCCATGTTGTATGCGTGTAAGTTTCTCAGTGTTTGAATACAGTTTTAGTTCGAGAGATGCACTAGCTTACTTAGCATCAGGCAGCTCGATCAAAACTGTTTGAGTACAACTTCTATGTCACCATGTTTGAAGTAAGTCATGCTCAGTTACAACTCAATCCAAACCACTAGCTTACTTAGCATCAGGCAGCAACAAGCATAAGGGATTCATGCGATTTTCTTTAATTAACGTTAATTTATCTTTAGTCTTGTGTTATAGTCCCATGTTATTATTTATATCGAAATTCTGTAATTCAAATATAAAAGACTCTAGTATTAGATCCTCCAAATTATTTAAAGATCTCAGAGATTTTTCTAATCAATTCTTAAGCCTTTCCCTACTTATAATCATATGTTGCTTGTGTGTCAACTATTAATTAGATTTCATTTGAAAAGGTATTCGAGGCTTTGCCTCGACTAATCTCGGCAAGGTTCACCAAGAACTAAAACATGATGTCATGAGTTAAACTCGATGACCACAATTGGGAAGCGCCTAGATTCGAACCTGGCGGTAGAATGGTTAAAAAACCACTTTCTTAACCTTAACCAGTACGCCATGCATAACCTTTTTCTTAATTAGTTATTGATTATTAGTAATCGTCAATATCTAAGAAAGTAGGATGTGACATCTTCAGAAAAGGGGGTTGCTATTCTCACCCCTTCACTCACATAAAAATACCGGATTCCACCTCTGGGTCCAACATATGTACTCACACCACCAACTCCCACCCTCTACAAAGAGGCACAGATAGAATTCACCGTTAAAAAATCTTGAAAAAATGATTACAAAAACAACTTGAATAGCCGTCTTATTAAATTAAAAACCGTCCACAAGAAAAAAAATATTTTTTATTCTTAAATACCACTTTATCTACTTATTTTGGTAGCAAATAATTTCTCAAAAAGAAAGGTGATGACTGATGAGTGATGACATCAAAAGAAAGCTATTTCCCTAACCTTTTTTAATTCTTTTGTTACAACATTAAGCTTCCACGTATTTATCAAATATTCTTTATAATTTTTAGATAAACACTAGAAATTAATCAAATAAAATGTACAAAACAATAGTCATTTAACTTTTTGCCAACCATGTATTATTAATTTTTCGTTCAAGAGAATAAACTTTAACTCTAACAAACTTTATAAATATAAACCACATATAAGGTTGGTATTTTTTTTTTTTTTTCAAAATCGATGCTTTACTTATTCTTTTTATTAGAATGATGATTTTAATTACATTGGAAACAATAAAATCAGAATATTGATTCAATGTATGAAGTTGGATAAGCACAAATTCGATATTATTATTAATGTAGAGAAAAGAATACTTGAAAGATAGGTTTGTTGATACACTTTAGGCAAGTATGGTTTGGAGAATATGTGCTTTTGGTTGCCATATTTTCTTGTTTTCATACTCCTTTTCTATAGATTTGTATTGTTTATATTGTTTAATTAATTGATCTTAACTTTTATAATATTTTACAAGGGTTATTGGTGGAATTCTATTTATTTTACTCAAAGCAATTTTGAGTTTTGTCAACAAATCTAATTCAATTAACTTTGGACAAACATAACCTACCCAATCTTAATCAAATGAATGATTTGATGAAATCACTTTACTCATTGAATAACGCTAAGTGTCAGTGGTCATCCGATCATAATTCATAAGTTCCCACACATTCTTAATATTATGTTTCATCTAACCTTATTATTCTAAAAGAACCAACCCATATTTAAAAAAAAAAAAGCAAGTATATTCAGCGAACAGGTTTACTTGTAAACTCGTGTTTAATATTAACATGACGTTTTGAAACAAAGGTTTAAGAAGTCTAATAAAGATATATCGCTAAAGATTGTTGTTACAGACGATCATGAAGCAAATAAGGGGTTGTTTGGTTAACTGGTTTTCCATTAAGTCCTGTATGAATAAAGTTTTCCGCATGGATTAACCCATCTATATAGATTGAAAAAGCTTTTGTTTTTTAGATGGTTTAGTTTTACATGAAAATAGTGTTTTTTAATTGGGATGGACAAGTTTGGAAGGAAAAAAAACCTATCTTTTTACGTAAAAAGCTTTCCCCTATAAGCATAATAAATAACCCAACTTCTATATCATTAAATAGTTATCAAATAGTAATAGACAACTCATTGAATAAGTAATAAGAGAGAGTTTCATGAGAAAAACTTTAAAAGAAATGAAAAAATGAGCAACATCATGATGATCTTTCATCTAAACGGTATGCACTTATACATACAAGTAACTTTAAGTTATTTTTTTTTGGGTTTTACGCACATATGCATGTTATAAATGTTTATATGTATAAGTGCATATCGTCTGAATGAAAGACTACCAAGATATTATTCAATTATCGGATTTTATAAGGTTTTTCTCTCAAACCTAACTATAAGTTATAAATTGTATTACTTTTGGAAGAAGGAAGTTGAGATAATGTTTGGTATCAAAATACCAAATAGATAAGATTTAAGTGGCTTGCAACTCTCCCTAAAACAACAAAATGTACGGCAATATTCCAAAAGACCTACCCACTCTCCACTAACACTATATTAGTTAAAGAGGAAATTATTTATATAACCATTTGAAAATTATGGATTCACCTCCTAACCATTCTCCCACACCGTTTCACCATTTAACCCAAACCGTCGCCCTAGAATCCGTCGCCCCGGGCGACTATGAACTTTCCGGCCAAATTTGCATAACCGTCGCCCTATAAATAGTCTCCTCGGGCGACTTATACAAACACCCCCTCAATGGAATGAAAGCAATGTTCTTTGACTTCTTGCAGACTTATATTAATGGGTTCTCTCTTTCTCTCTCATCTCTAACACCCCCACATGTTCATGCACACAAATCAAAACCCACACCAAAACAATCATTCCTAGGAAAACCACATCACATAGCCACAAAACATTATTCTTTCTTTCTTTATTAGACCGTCGCCCGGGAAGACTATTTCTAGGGCGACGGTTGTGCAAATTTGGCCGGAAAGTTCATAGTCGCCCGGGGCGACGGATTCTAGGGCGACCGTTTGGGTTAAATGGTGAAACGGTGTGGGAGAATGGTTAGGAGATGAATCCATAATTTTCAAATGGTTATATAAATAATTTTCTCATTAGTTAAATTATTGTCCTAATTCGTTTATTATTGATTATTTAATAAAAATAATTTCACACAAGAATATTCCCAAACACCATAGAACCTAATTATTTGCGTCATTTCACATGCTCAATATACTTCATCGCATGCGTTTAGTTTTTCTTTTTTTACAACAATAAAGTTCAAAAAACATTAGCGGTTATTTAAGCCAATCGAATCAAGTTAAGTAAGACCGCATTTGACAGTTTAACCGTCTGATCCGATTTGAAAAATAATTGAACCACTTGGTCTGATGGTTCGAACGTTTCTTTTGGGCGATATGTCCCAAATCGATTGCAAAATATACATGTATCCAACCTGCAGATTAAACGTTTTTTTTAGCGGCTTGAACCAAACCCGCCGCCAAAATATACATCTATCCAGTCTGCAGTTTAGTTTTTCTTTTAGTGGCTTGGACTAAATTTGCCGTTGAAATATACATGTGTTAATTATATTTAGTTTCAATCTTGTATGCTCAACAATTATTAAAAGTCATTCTAGGACAAGGACTTTTCATTTTTCACTTTACAAAGTCTTCTCGTTCCAACCACCAAGGTGTGGCGTAGTGGTAAGTTTCTAAAGGGTGGTAGCTCCCACCCAGGTTCAAATCCATGCGTGCGCAATTGGTGGCCATTGAGTATTAATCACATGGGAGCATGTCTTAGCACAGATGAACCTTCTCAAAAAAAAAGTCACCTCGTTCCCTAAATCAGTATAATTTTTTTAATAAGCCTTGTTTATAGAAATGCCGTATTGAACATAAAACGTTACGGTTTCTTAGTTTAAAGCTCATAGCTGGTCCAAACTGCTTAAAACAATCATACTACACCGTTTTTTATGGTCCAGTTTCACTAGTATAGTCGTTTTCTATCAAACCGTTTGGTTTGAATTTTTTTATAAACTTCATTAGGGTTTAGTTTGTAGTTTGGAGGATTAAATTGTCAAATTAAACAATGAATATCCCTAAATAAATATAAATTTCTTGATTGATTTAATAATAACGAGTAAAATAATTTTTTTTGTCGCTTTAGGATCGGTGTTGGTGATTGCTCGATCTTGTATTGTTCTGTTTTCGTTTGCTTTTGGATCCTGTTTGTACTTGGTTTTGCGGTGTGGTATTAAAAGTTGTTAGAAAAAGTTAATTATTACGAGCCTGTATGTTAAATTTTAAAATTTTATATAGAACAAATAAAGTGAGATGATATTAATACAGAAATTGGAATATTTGTAGGGTTGATTAATAACAATAATAATAGGTAGATATGACTTATGAGCAATAACAAACACAAATGGAAAAAGGTTAAGTGGAGAATCAAAGTTATCCCTTGCCATTGGAGGGGGAACAATGAAAATGATTGACACATTAATCCATCTTAAATTATTCCAATTTCCCTTTCTCATTCAATATAATAATAATTTGTTTACTTGCAAATTTGAAGTTTTCATGGTTATAATCGTCAATTCCAATATAATAACTTATATTTAGTATTCTAATACATCGTAAATTTAAATTATAAAAAGAAACGATAACTTGCTACTTCGTTTAATTATTATTTTCTAATTTATGTATTTTTTTAATAAAAAGTTCTATTATTTTTCTTTCTTGTTTCATCACAAAATCTTATAACCCATAATATGGTTATGGTCCTTCCTTGACAATAGACAAACGTCTTTATGATTTATATTTTATTGTGTTTGGAGTTTTTGTCTCTAACACTGTTAAATCAAAGTTGTTAACTCAGGATTATTTGGTTATTTTATCCTTGAGCTACAAACTTATTTTTGACAACATAAAAAGGACTTGAAAAGCTACAAAATGTAAACTTTAAAGGCATTAAGGCATTGTTTGTTAAATACAAACTAGCTTATTTTTTGTGTATGATGGACGAAAAGTAGCTTATAAGTTAGTTTTTTGATAAGTTGCTTAGAAGTAGTTTTTTTGAGCTTTTGTAGCTTTTTTCCGATTATACCCATATTAATATTAATTGTTATACCGCAATATACTCTTTTTGGTCATGTTACATACCCATAAGCTAGTTTTTGCTACACATAATTTGTTCATAAGCTATCTTATCAATTACTAGCTAGCTTATCAGTCAGCTAGTTTGCCAAATATAGCCTGTATATAGTTATTTTAAAAAGGGATCATAAATCACACATGCCACTAACTCACTATGATATAGTTTTACTCTTATATAATTATATTAGATAACCCTTTAAGCTTTAAGATCCTCCCCCAAAGGCCCAAAGTACTGTATCAGATGGGTGGTTGACACTTGACAAAATGTGTTTCAAGGCCCAATAGCAAATGTTTGGCCCAGATACAGTCATGGTGATATGCATGTAGAGTTTTACATTTGGACCATCATGAAATGTTATCAAAATTTGATTTAAACATATTGTTTTTTCTCATAAAACTTACAAAAATAGCATAAGTCGTAGAGATGAGATTCGAGGACCACATTTTCCACCCGAACTGGGATTGAACCCAAATATCATATTGTAATATGTTTATTCTTCTTCGCAAATTGCTAAAATATTTATCATTGTTTGCTTTACAGTTTAATATTTAAATACGACTGTAATTTGGACAACAAACTTACAATATTTATCGATGTAGCATAGTTGATTGGTTTCTTCTCTTTAGTTTTAATATACTAAAATTTAATTGGGACAACCAAACGATAAGAGTTAATCGTAGCTAATGTATACATTTTTTTTTGTTGATGAAAATCAATTCTTCTATGGAATTTTAACATGGCATTGGTAACAATGGATATATCATATATGACTTCGTTCTTCACCCTACATGTGCCAAGCATGTGAAGGTAGTACAAATATGTAAAGCAAGATACAACTATTTGATGCTTCAAATGCTTGTTTTTTTTTTTTTTTTGAAATCGTGGGCTTTCGAACTTTCTTACACGCATCAACTAATCTTCCAGACGACCATGAGTTTCCTTAAGTCATTGCAGGTGAACCTCCATGGCCTCAAGGGCTTTGACAACGCCTGGACTTCTGAAGTTGGTGTAGATTTTCCACTACATCCTCTAAGACTTTACCAATTCATCACGACCTAAGTGGTTACTTGTATCTTTTCCTTGTATTTGTCCCTCAACATATTCGTATATGCTTCTTCGGAGAAAAGAGAGTGAGCGATTCATATACAGACCAATCACTAAATTAAATGAGCATAAAAAAACAAGGTAAAGAATCATATTAAGAAAAACCCTGTAAAACCATAAAGGGATCTTGAAATATCTAAAAGTGATTTAAAATGTGACAGCATATTGAAGATTCAATGTGTTGAGAAAACAATTTGTGTGTGTTACCTACATGAACAATTGTTCTTCTAACCCTTAGGCTATGTGTAACGCTTAGTCGGGTTGGCGGGCTTTGAAGCCGCCGGCTTCATTTGAAGTAGCGGGATGGGGTACACGACGGAAGGGTTGGGCGGGCTCCAGGCTATGTGGGTTGGCCAACCCGCTGTTTTATGTGTGTTGTGTGCATGTTGTGTGTGTTGTGTGTGAGAGGGTTTGGAGGGTTGGGGTACTAATTAGAGAGGGTTCCAGAAGGTTAATGGAAGAGTTGGAAAAAAGCTGATGTGGAACTGCTGTGGTAGTTAGATTGGGAGGGTTGGATACTGATACTTTCATAAGTTTTAAATTATGGGGATAAAAAATAAAGTAAACCAAACCATATTACTCTTTGATTAATTGATCATCTATGATTTACTTTTCAAACTTTTAATTCCTTCAATTTTGAATATACAGTTGTTTATTGAAATAATAATTAAATAAAAGTAATTGCTATGAATATTGAATACTTTAAAAATATCAATTATAATATTATTAAGAAAGGCTAATTACAGTATTACACACCTATGTATTGCTAGTTGTATTCCTACTAATGCTTTCTTCTTACATATTAAAATATGTTTTTTTACATTTTTAATGTATGATTAATTTGATTTTGACGTATATAGGGATGCAAACAACAATGTCCTATTTATTTTGCCAAGAAATTGAGAAACCGATATATAATAGTATTGTTAATATTAAAATGATTTTAAATAATGTTTCTATAAGAAATTAAACATTAAGTTATTGTTTTATTGTTTTATAGTTGTAATTTATACTTGGAAAACTATTTCATCTCATTTTCATAAAAGATTAAAAGATTGTAACTTTAATGATAAAATATTAATTTTTTTGTCTGACATTTTCAACAATTAGCTTTTCCTTTTTTAACCAAAAAAAACAACTTATACTATTTACAAATTTTTAAATTTTGCATCTCGACTTGCATTTTGGGTTTCATAATTTTTTATATCTGAAATAAAGTCACCAAACTTATTAAAGTTATAAATATAATAAAATATTTGCATGCTTAAACTTAAAGTTTTTTTTTCTTTGAAAAAAAAAAAGTAAAAGTGTTGACAGGTTCATAATGATTTATCGGGTTCATCGCATGTATTTAAATGTTTGATAACTTAAAAATAACTTATTCTTATCTAAACATTATTTATTTATATAAATTAAGATATTTTAATCATTAATATATACTTATTCTTATCTAATTTTGTTTTTTATATTTGAATTTGCTTTCTTTGTTGTCTATTGATTAAATTTAAACTAATTTCTGTATTCCCAATTATGGTGGTCCCAAAATGAGATGTTATTTAAATTTGTATTTATTTATTTAATTACTATTTTCATTGGAAAATGACCAAATGCTTTTTTTAAGCCTGAACAAAACAATAAATAATGATGGCAGGAAAATAATTTTAAACTATTGCTACATAAATCAATTTTGACTTTACTTTATCGATATTTTAATTTTATAAAAATAAATACATATTTACGAAAAATAAAAAAGACAATGAATTAAAAGAAAATAAAATGTTTTGCTTACCTTCAATATCTTTATTGTCCTTTACTACATTTTTCTTAATAAAACTATGAACATGAGCATAGCTTTCATTACAAGATATCTAATTTGATTTTTTTGGTCATAATAAAAATGTTTTTTTAAACCACAAGAGTTGTGATGTAGCAGTTGAGGTCCTAGGAGATGTGGTGGAATATCCCATCTTCTCAGGGTTCGAATTCAAGCGCATGAAATAATTGTGGTCATTGAGTTATCAGGGACTCATGTCTGAGAGTCATAAATTGTCGGGATTAGTCTAGACGTAGCCTAAGATATCCTTCCAAAAAAATATGTTTTCTAGAAAACTATAAATAATCAGTTTTATGTGATACTAGATATTATACTTTATATTATAGTTATTTATAGGATTGATGAAGTAGCATACACAAATTTAATAATGTAAAATTGTTGTATCACTCTCATTTGCCATGCATGTATAATATTATTTTAATCATTTAAAAATGTCTTAGCAGATTTATTGACCAGAGATGGCAAAAATATACATACAATATTATGTTTCAATCATATTTTAAAGTCTTGATTTATAAAATACCTGAACTACGTATGTGTGACTTGTTTGTTGTTATATATATATTTGCAAAGTGAAATTCATAGAGGCTCTTGGGTGAAGGATAAAGGGTTCAAGTACAAGGACTTCATAGTCAATAAGTGAAAGACGTGGACTTGATTGTGTAGTCGTTGAACTCAAATTGATTTAAACGTGGGACAATTAAATAAACACGAGTGAGATTTTACATCAAGTATGTTGACAATGGTTAAGGTATTAGAAATCAGCATCTCTTTGAGTTTGATTGAAAATTAGATGCCTAAGCAGTGATAGCAAAATATTGTAATGTTACAGGGTTTTTCTTTTAAAAACACCTATATAGTTTCAATGAAGGATTAAGTAAGTTCAACCGTGATTTTGATGTAAAAACCAAATTTAATGACTATTTACAATTTAATAATTTTTTGTTGTACACTAGTATATTGGTTCCTATTTTATCCATTCCTATTTCGCAAATAATGTGATGGTTAAATTCAAGCATGTTACCATCTTTATTTAAATTTACATCTTAGAACTAACTCCATCATCAAATTTTCCATCAATAGGAACAATTTTTTGGACCATCGTCCCTTTTATCAATTGCACCCAATTTTATATCAAGTGTTCAGACAAACAATAATTTCAATACATTAATTGGCATGAGTTTTGTCCTAAACTAGCAAAAACATTAATTGTGATGACCATGCCTCATACGAGCCTATGTCGCATTGATATCACCACAGTTCGCTTCAGAATTCAATTCTCAATAGATGTATCTGAAGGTGAAGTTGGTTGTCATCATTTCGATTTTCATGGGCAATAATTCTTGCTAAAGGAACAATCCAATTGTGTTGCTACCAAATGGGGAATAACAAAATGAATGATTCTTTTGATTTATAATTTTAATATTCAAAAAAACAAGGTGAAAGTTATACACACACATATATGCATACTGTGTCAATAATTTTAGTATCATCAGTCATTTTAGTGTGATTGCATATTGTAATCGGGTGATAAGGCAAAAAACAAACATAAGTGAGTTAAGAGGATGTACACTCACACATGTTACCTTTATCACCTTAGATCGCCATGAGACATAGTTAGCATGGGTCTCACCCCCCCCCTCCCCTAGCGACATCCAATGGCCAGAGCACATGGTTAAGAAAAGATTTACTTAGTATTTTTAGTTTCATGACGTTTTGAACATATTTTAGAAGGTTAGAAACTCTTTTGAAATGTTGTTCAAAGGATGTGAACTCAGAGCCTCTAAGCCTTCAGCTCAGAGATATGAAGTGTCAAATAAGTGCCTTTGGACCGTGTCATAATGACTAAGCAGTTGATAGTTATGTCTTAATCGTTTTAACCATTTGTAACTATTTAACCGCTCGTATAATTTTGTAAACGAGAATAACGAGAACCTGGTACATGTAAGAACTCTATCTCACAGCCTTTGAGAGAGGAGTTTTTTCTTAGGTTAACCCAATATGAAATTTGTGACAAATGTAACATCCCAAAACAACATGCTAATTCAATAAATTTGAATCCAATATAAAACCATAATAGAATATATTGGTAGTCCACAATTTAAGACTTATTAGGATCTAAAGAAATCTCATTTTAACGAGTTATTTTAATACCCAAGACAAAAGGGGTGAATATTAACATATTGTGACCATATTACTTGTAATTTTTCGAAATGACACATTTTAAAAATCATGGTAAAATGTTTCGATTGTTTCATAGTTTTTCTTTTAAGTCATTAAAGGTATTCAACCTTTCGAAGCAAGCTTTCATGTGTCCTTAACATAATTCTTGATTCATTAAACCTTATACTTTATATATCCTGTATACTTGGCTTTTTATCTTTTAAAAATTTAATAAATATGTTGTTTAAACTATTGGTTTTACTACATAATAGTTATATTTAGTAGATACACGTTATTGATTAAATGTTTTCCATATATTTTACACGTATTCTTTATTGTATTGCACATACCAATAATTTAATAAAATATATACGCAACAACAACTTTAAATAAGTTTAATTTCGAATGCTTAAATAAAATTATTTTTTGGTATATTTTCAAGTAATTATAGTATTATTGCTTCACAATTTTATTGAAAACCCGGAAATCGACATCTACATATTCCGGTCCTTTTAAAGGCGTAGCGGTTTCAATTTAATTCAAAATATTTCTTTATAATTTATAGGATGGTTAATTATAATACTTAAATACAGAGATTATGAATTTTTCCTTGTAATTAAAAAGATTTTCAATAGTGATTATTCTACATGGAAAAATTGGCATGGCTTTAAATAAAATATTCATTAAAAGCAAGAATATTAATACCATATCCTAGCATTTTAATTGTTCTTATACTTTTTCATTATCAAATCTATTATTTAACAAAATATATATTATATATAAATAAAAGTATGATGAAATTAAAAAAATTCCTATATATATTATACATAAAATCACAATATACCATACATTACATCTTTTTCAATACTTTATAAAAAATAAAAAAAAGCTTTGGCAGCCTAATTTCACTTTTCCCAACTACAACAATTTTTATTTTTTTATTTTCACCGGACTTGAACCATTTCTTAACCAAAATACATAATTTCTTCCACTTTAATATTGATAATTAAAGAACCAACATTAAATAATTTCTTTTTTCCATTTTTACTAAATTTTCTTTTAAATTTGTAATTGGGACAATCCTGAGAAAAGTTAGCAACCAAAAATAGCTTCAACTCCTAAAAACACCCTCCCAATTTCCCCATTATCATCTTATCACACATAAAAAGAATTCCTCATCCTCTACCCATTTTTCATCAATTTTTTCATCAATTTTTTCATCATCATCCTCATTCAAATCACTTCATTTTCTCCTAATTTTCAAATGAAAGATCACTATTCTCCACCTTTGATCTTATTCTCATAAAAAGATTTTATTTTGCATTTTAAATAAAATTTCCTGGGTTTTGGGTTTTATAAATTTCACTTCAATTTTTCTGGGTTTGTTTTAATTTTCAAGAATTTACTAAAATTTTGTTTATTAAAATTTTTGTAATTTAATTTTAATTTCTTTTTCAAATTTGGAGATGAACAATAGTGGTGTTACCGTGGTGGGATCAGATGCTCCGTCGGACTACCATATTTCTCCTAGGACTGAACCTCCCACCACCACCGGATCGACAGCTGTCACAATCCCAGTGGTCCTCTCTCCGCCGCCGTCCACGGCGGCGCCACCGCCGTTAAGTGTGATGCCTTTATCCATGAAGAAAAAAAGAGGGCGGCCCAGAAAGTATGGGCCAGATGGGTCTGTGAAACAAGCTTTATCTCCGAAGCCCATCTCGTCGGCCGGTTCTTCGCCGGTGATCGACTTTTCCACCGGAAAAAGAGGCAAAATCCGGCTACCATCCGCCGGAAAACCCCATCAAGATTCATCAAAGATTGGGTTTGAAAGCTTAGGTAACACTTACAGTAACACCCTTGTTGATAAAAATTGAAACTTTTTTCTGTTTTCAAGATTCAAAATCTTGAAAAGTGTCATTGGGAATTTCATTTTGATCTAATGAGATAAATTTCAACTTTTTAAGTATTCTGATCTTGGGTGGGTCCTAGATGTTTTTTTTTGAAGTTCTTTGTTTGTAAGTTTGTGTTTTTTTAAGAATCTTGATTTCATGATTCTAATTTTGTTATATATATGTATATGTATATAACAAGAGAAGAATGAAGAGGGTTAAAATGAAGATTGATGAATCTTTATGGAAGTTA
Source organism: Centaurea solstitialis (assembly GCA_030169165.1). Taxonomy (NCBI): domain Eukaryota; kingdom Viridiplantae; phylum Streptophyta; class Magnoliopsida; order Asterales; family Asteraceae; genus Centaurea; species Centaurea solstitialis. The sequence goes on from CM058044.1 coordinate 81,307,045, forward strand.
AGTTCTATATATCTATATATATATGTATGTATGTATGTATATATTGTAGGTGGTGACTTACTACTACTGTGTCTATATTTAGCTAGACCTGTAAAGATGAAGATTTGGCTTTTATTATGTTGTGGGGTTTAGTTGTTGGCTGAACAGTAGAATTTGTTACAAAATTTTGTCTTTTTAAGACTCAAAGATCCTTAATTGGTTCTCTGTTGAGATACCCATAATGCTCACTTGTGGAGCCCTACATCAAAGATCAAGATTTTTGCAACCTTTATTTACTACATAACCCTATATTTTAGTGGATGGTTTCCATCAACTCTTGAATGGATTAAGCTATTTGCGCAGATTAGTTCGTCTTTATAAATAAAAGTAGCATTTTACCTTTTTTTTGGGGGGATGGGAGGGTGGAGGTTTTAAAAAAAAAACGTGGCTTTTTGTAAAGCTCCCCCTTAGAAGCTTGTTAAATAAACCATTTCTATATCGTTAAGCCATTACCGAACAGTTCATGGCGGATCCTGAATTTTTGCCAAGTGGGGACATCTTTAAGGTAGATTACATATCACCGTAATGTCGTCCGACTTGTTTTTAGCCTAATTTCACTGTTTTGAGACATTTTTGATTATTTAGTTGATCTTGATGTACATTTTTTTGTGGAAATTTACCAGAGGAAACTATGATAGAAAGTTTTTAAAAAATGGGTTTTAACCTTAGGTTAAAGAGATATATATATTTTTTAGTACATGGTGGATTATCCCTTGCAAACAATCATGTATAGTTGATTGAATAAGTTTTGAGTCCCATTAAGCTGCTAACAACATGCCTTAAGTTGGTGTTTTCTTTAAGTGAATGAATCTTTAGTTTTAATAACTGTTGATAATTCAACGAGTAGATCTATTGATCGACTTAATTAATGTCTTAATCGCTAACGAATATTCATTGTCAGGTGATTGGTTTCCATCTTCTGTTGGTGCGAATTTCACGCCTCATATCATCAATGTTAACACCGGGGAGGTAAAAAATTCACAAGCCTTGTTCGTGTTTGTTTATTAAAAGAAAAAAATAAAGACGTGGTCTCATGTGGGTCCCATTTTCTTTTATAAATTTTGTTACAATTTGGTTGAATTTATAGGATGTGACGATGAAGATTATATCGTTCTCCCAACAAGGACCTCGAGCGATATGTATTTTGTCGGCAAATGGCGTGATTTCAAGTGTTACTCTTCGACAACCGGATTCTTCGGGTGGTACGTTGACATACGAGGTACATCCCCGTCTTTTTTCTAGTTTATAAAAGGTTTGAGGTTGTTTTTTAAGATGCCTGAAGTCTGATTTCACATCTAAAAAATAAGAGGTGGATGGTGCACCTCTTAAAATTTCAAAGGACGGTAAGAGGTTTTCAGACATTTTTTTAAAAATAAAACAAATTGTCTTAAGTCTGCAAACCTCTTAATTTTCAGACGTAAGAGGTTTTAGGAGGTATTTTTTAGAAAATAAAGACAATATTTGAGAAAAACTAATAATTCCTCGAATATTTGAAATGGGTTTTTGCAGGGTCGGTTTGAGATACTTTCTTTAGCGGGTTCATTTATGGCATCGGAGAGTGGAGGAATAAGGAACCGATCTGGCGGAATGAGCGTTTCGTTAGCGAGCCCGGACGGGCGCGTTGTTGGAGGTAGCGTTGCCGGGCTACTCGTGGCTGCTAGTCCTGTGCAGGTACACTTGTTTTCTGTTTTCTTTTTTGAAAATTGAGATTGCAGTTGATGTGTATATATGAGGTTCATTGAAAACCGCAAAAAAACAAATAATGAAAAACTAAGAAACACCTCAGTAACCATTCATCCGTACAGTATGTACATTGCATGCAAATAATTTGTAAGTAATTTTCCTGGTATGGATATGTGCATAGAAACCAGGAAACATCTTCAATTACTTGGATGCATATGTGCATATTGTACAGATGAACAATTATTAGGGTATTCCTCAGATTTTCATTTTCTTTTTGGGTTTTCCTTAGAACCTCACTATATATATATAGAGATAGGTTCAAACGAGAAGCTAGACATTTTGCAAGAAGTCTCGATATCATATATGATTACATGCATGATACACAAGCTTAATCATATATGATCAATCACATGTTGCATAGGCAACACATGGATGCTTAATCATAAATCATTAAACCCCCCGAAATTAGTGTAATCATATATGATATCGAGACTTCTCATGTTCTTGCAAAATATCTAACTTCTCACTTTATCATTCATCTAATAGACGAAAGTTCGGCTGTGAACTCATTTTTATTGTGAACGTGGGACAGCCGAGAGCGTAACACGTGTCCTATACGGTCTGAATGAGCGAATGTTATGCATTATTCATGCCAAATAAATAATACAACATCCAAACCGAATATATAGTAGTCCGAATGCTGTATTATTCATAAATAATTTATAACATCCGGTCTGAATAATCAATAATCATAGGACACGTGTTGCGCTCTCGGTTGGCCAACGTTCGCAATGAAAGACGAGTTTTCATTTGAACACCCCCCCCCCCCCATTATATATATCCGCCCCTGTATATACATGTGTGTGTGTATGAATACGGTAATTAATGAATGTGGGGTGTATCAGATTGTGGTAGGAAGTTTCTTGACGGGAAACCAACATGAACAAAAAATGGCCAAGAAACCAAAATCCGAGGCCGGACCACCTCCCACCACCGCAGTTCCGACATCAGGTGGCGGTGGCGGAAGTGGGGATACGGAGGAGGAGGAAGAAGAGGCATATGGGGTGAAAACGACGGTGTCATCAGCAGCACCAGTAGCAGTGACGTCGTTTAGAGGAGGTGATATTTGGTACAATAATAATAATAATAATGAGAAAAAGTCAAGTGAGATGAATGTGACTAAAACCATAAATTAGTTGGAAATAATATATAGGAAGTTAAGTTAGTTTGGGATAGGCGATTTGTGTTTGTTTGGATGTAAAATCAATGAATTGAAGGATTCTAGAGTATGTTATTAATCATTAATTAGATCACTTGTTTGACTTCATCTTCTTCAGTGTCCTTAATTAGATCATTATATAAAATTGGGTTAATTTGCATGATTATTTTATATTTAAATAAACTTAATCATATAAGAACATCATATTTTTTGATAAGTGTAAGAACCTTTTTACTTTCTTCTTATATGATTCAGAATCAATGTTTAAACAATCACATATTCATCACAATTGTCACATAGATATTGTTAAAAAAAAACGTGTTTTTTTGGTTAACTAATTCTATATTGATCTCCATTTTATTCGACAAGAGTTTCAAATTAATTTTCTTTTTTGGCAGTTTTGCAAAGCTTGAACATCTCATTGTCAACTTCTCATTTTATTTATTTTTTTTTTTTTTTGTGAAATCGACCAAAATATCAATCTATCCAAAGCTATTTTTTCCAATTCAATTCCCATTTAGTAAAAGTTTATGAAAAGCTATTTTCAGATTAAAATAACAGAAAAAATAAATTGATATTTGCATGAGGGTTCATATTTGCTTAATTTTTTTTTGTCTTCCCGTTGTTTTAATCTGAAAATAGGTTTTACTAAAATACTTAAGACATTTTATGTAAACTTGGACTAAAATGATAATCTAGTTCTAAAAATGGCTAAAAGGTGAAATTGGTTGGAAAATTTATTTTGACCAATTTTATACCATATGGGCATAAGATAGTTGATTACTAACAATCATAACCAACCATACATGGAACCCGCCTCTGAAACCACCAATATGAATGAATGAACATTTTTTAAAGTCACTCGATACCGAAATTACCAGGTAAAAGTCTTATCATCTCTTTACCAACAGAGCTACACTCTCGGACAGTTCTATACTATTAAATAACAATTGGTTTTTCCATCACCTCATTCATCAAAACTCCAAACCACATCCAAATTCGCCAAAGTTTTTGGCATCATTTAATCATAAATAGCAACCGAAATCGAACCATAAGTATAAAATTGTCATTTGAATCCACCCCACATTTACAATGAAAGACGAGTTTTCATTTTAATCCACCCCTTATAGTCACTCTAACTTAAATCGTCATTGATTTTACAAACAAAGGAACCAACAGGTTTTCGATTGCGACTAAAACTAGTTTGAAGAGAAGAACACAACGTCGACCCCTAATTATATATATCCAGCAACACTTTTGTATACTTTATTTTTTTGATAAAAGAACAATTAATCGTTCTTATCTATTTATGATATCAATTTATGAATAGTGGGAACGTAACGATACCTTGTTATTTTCTAATGCACTGATATATGATTTCAGTGTTTTAGACGTATCTTTAAATATGATGGGACGGTTTTCTATCCAAAAGCTCTTTTGTATCACATGCTACTTGAAGAAGTTATAAAATAAATGCATCAAATGTGAGTGTTACTTTGCCACATAACCTTTACAAAAAGATATATTCATTTGAAGTTATAAAATATATAACTTTTTTAAAGATATAACAATATCTTTCTTAATTTATTTTATCACTAGGACAATAACTTAAACTAAAATTCATTCGATCGCACCTTGAAAAACTAACACTAAAGATTCCAGTATCTTAAAGAGCTAAACGATATAGGGATCGACAACAACTCAATTCTATGTTCAATTCGTAAAAGAATGTTCTAGATGTGGTCTATTTACTAGCAACTTAATGAGAATCAAAGCTTATTCAGTCAGCTATACATGACCGTCGGGTAATGACTTAATGATTCAAAAGTGGCTTGCTCAGTAAGCTTCTAAGAGGGGAGCTTTATACACAGAAAGCCAAGTTTCTCCAAGAGCTGTCACTCACTCACTCCTAATTAAAAAACACGTCCCTTCCATCCATGAAAAAACTCCCACACACAGAAACCTTCCCAATCTATACAGACAGATTAATTCACACGGACAACCTCATCCATACAAGACTCGATGAAAAACCAACCAAACAACCCCTATGTCGGCAATCCACTAGGTGCCTACATGTTGGAATCTAGTGTTCCCAAAACCAAACGAACCTAGTCAATCCCACATGGGAGATGGTTCTAGATAAATATGCCCACTGAATATTTATTCTTCGAAATTAAACTACAGAACTAGAAAAGAGAGCTAGAATGTAGAAGAAATAAGTTGTGACATATGAGGTAGGCCACATGCCCAATGAGAACATTTATGGTAACATGAGGCTGGAAATCAATCTAGTATACTAAAATGTACCACTTGGCCTTAAACCCACATCCGAAAAACCACAAAAATGTAAAAGTAGAAGGCTAACCAAGACCTGTACCAGCCTCTTTCCTTGGTGCATCCGGCTTTATACGAGGAGGCCTAACAATTCTATCAATCAGTCCATACTCCAAAGCTTCTTGAGCATTAAAGCGCTTGATTCGACTTAAGTCCTTGTGAACCTGCACATTACGATTAATCAGTATTGACCATTAAGGGCTTGTTTGTTAGCAGCTTAATGGGACGCGTAGCTTATTTAGTCAGCTATTTGGTAGTGGCTTAATTATATAGAAAGTGGCTTATTCAGTAAGCTTTTAGGGGTGAGCTTTATGTAGAAAGGCATGTTTTCCCAAACCTGTCCCTCTCAATTAAAAAACATGTTCTTTCCATCTTTGAAAAAAACTCTCCCAAACAAAAACATTCACAATCTATACAGACAAATGAATCCACACAAACTGCTTTATCCATACTGAACTTAATGGAAAACCAACCAATAACCCTAAGACTTCCAAACATACTAAGCAAAAACCTAGGGAATAATGGAAAGCCAAAGATTGCAAATACCGAATGTCAATATCGAGAGAGAAAAAAAACTAGTAAGAACGGCTTAGTGGCAGAAATCCGTGTTATACCTGCTCCACGGGTTGACCTGTCTTTTGAGCCAACTCCTTGAAAAGATAATCTCTAATTCTTAGAAGTTCATTTGCTTCATTTTGAATATCATCAGCCTGTACAGTATCATTAGGAAGGAAATTGATAAACACAAAGAAAAGACTAGGACAGCATCATAGGATAACTTGTAAGCCTTTCTTGACATATGTTCAAACCTGGCCACGAGCTGCTCCAGCTGGTGACTCTAAAGCAATTCTTGAAAGAGGCATTGTGAAGCGATGTCCCTTTACGAATCCAGGATCATAAGAAAACACAGATCATTGATTAGAATCCATCCACAATAATTATTTATACATACAAAAAACACATTGCTGATTGTAGGCATGATGATCTCAATACATTGTGTGATATTCTTGAAATGTGTTCAAACTTCAAATATTGCTACATCTGTGTAATCCTTCTAAGAAACATAAATTACCTTTTCTCCAGCTGCAAGGAGAAAGCCAGCCAGATTATAGGCATATCCAATACAGTGGGTGGCCATCGGACTTTGCAAGCTTTGCATTGTGTCATAGATGGCCATGCTTGGAGTAAGCTGCAAAAGAAAGAAAATTCAAAGCATATAAACATCTAGGAAACAATTAAGAATTGGAATATGGATTATATCTTGAACTCACATCTCCACCAGGACCATTAATGTACATATACATTCTTTTAGAATTGTCGACGCTGTCAAGGTACAACATTGTTGCCAGTACTTGGTTACTGAATTCTTCATCTATATTTTGCCCTACAAAGATAACACGTTCGCGATACTGCACCAACAATTGATTATAAAGAAATAAATACCAGCTAGTTTTGGCAAATCATCACAGTGATAAAATGGTTTATATCCATGATTGTAGAAAGAAAAGATAACAACTTACAAGGGCATTCCACAAATCAACCCATTGCCATGTTCCTTCACCGGGAACCCTATAGGGAACTCTTGGAGTCCCTATTGGCATCATTGCAATGCGTCCCCGTGCTGGCTTAACGCCAGTCCTGAAATTAGAAGTAAACTATCATAACAGTTGATAATATTTCATACATAATAGAAGTATAATACTGATATGAAATAACCATAAGTATGAGCAAATGATGATACATGGTGAACAACAGAAGGGGGAGAACATGATGGATGGGGGGGAGATACCGTATTTTATAAATCCTTCAAAGAGTAATGCCAGAAATGGTAGTCAAATAAACAGGCACACTTAAAAAACACACATTTCAAGCGATGCAAGCAAAGTGCTGCCCTTGAACAGCTCAAATGAATTGATTTGTGATGATTTCAAAACGAAAACAATTTAAAATCCTACCTAAATCACTCAAGTACATCATGAAACTGGATTACTAATGAAAGCTTGAAATTAGGTCATCAAAAGGTAGCATACTCAAGTCCACCAAACTTACTCATGGAACTCAATTGTAAGGCTTGTAATTCTCAAATTGATGCACCCTAACAGACAGCTACACTTCAATTCACAATGTCAAAGCTAATACTTCACAGATACTGAACTATGATGGATTCTATTTCCAGTATAAACACCATTCCTGTTCCTATTTGCAGAGCTTGTTTGCTATTAAGTTTGGCACATTTGGCAAACTTATCACCAATTTTTGAAGCTGAAAATCACTTGTTTGACATCCAAATCCAAATTGCATCTCAATTTTAGAACCAAATATCATACAAATATACAGTCCAAAATATAGATTCAAATACAAAAAATCAAAATCAGGAATTATCGGATTCTTCTGTTTTCCTATTTCGTTTATGAACACATACCTTGGCTCAATACTTTTAAGAATTTTTTTCTGCAATTCAACATTCAAATTAGGTCTCGAAAATCCAAACGAATCTGCGAATAACAGAAATAAGCAAATCAATTAATTGAAAAGATAAGAGATAAGAGATAAGAGGAAGTAAGTGATGAAGAATCTGACTAGGATTATGAAGCCTTAATCCGACGGACACCTTGTCACCGGAGCTGTTCGATTAAGCAACATGAGAGACGGTTAATTGAAAGGTTTATTAATGGCGATTGATAATAATCTGAAGGAATTAATAATAAGAGCTGACCTGAGAGAAGAAGGCTGAGATGGATGAAGATACGATGAACAAGTGATGGAATTGAAGGAGACCGCCATTGTTGCAAATTACCAACAGCATATGAAGAAGATTATGTTGCAAAAGGGCGTGTTTTGTGTTGGAAGAAAAAAAATACGGGTCGGATCTTCCTTTATTGTAATCGGATGGGAATGGAGCACAAAACCAATTGCTTAAGTCTGAATCATTAACGGCATCTTAACAGCATTGCTAAACTAGAAAAATTGGTGTTTTTTTCCTTCTAAAATGCTCCAACAGCATTGCTAAAATAGAAAAAAGTTGAGTTTTCTCTAAATTTAGAGATTTCTCTAAAATCTCTGTATGAGGAGAGAGAAACTATTTTTTATTCAATCCAACCAATGAAATTGAATCTTTATCAATATATATTTAGTTCTTTTTTTTAAAATACATTGGGATGATAAATTATAGAATATTTTAATAATATAATGTAATAATACTTTCTCTAAAATAGCAATACTCTTGGAGATGAAAAAAAATACTTTTAAAAATCTTCACTATTTATCCTCTATTTTAGAAAAACTTTAACAAAGCTGTTGGAGATGCTCTAAGACAACCCTATGTTTACGGGTGTATGGGATTGCTTATTTTTAAAGGGCGACTAATCCTTGGCAATTTTAGGGGCTAAACATGACCCTACTTAAATATCCTCAGACATGTGTACGAGAAGGCTCGAACTCGATTAGGGCGTTATAAGCTCCCCGAGCGACAACCAATCCGTCACAGCACTGGAAGACGGGGTTGCTAATTTATACCTCCTTGAGGTTAGAAAAGTATTAGAAAAGTAAATAAGCAAAAAAGAGTATTGAATTGGAAGAAAGAAAGGTGTTTATAGTTTGCTGGAAATGCAAAAAAAATTACAATTAATTTTATCCGTTTTCTCTTTATTATTCATATTACGACTTCACTTTTTTTTTCTTTTTTGTTGTTTTACATAAATAAACAAAATTTGTCACATACTAAAAAAACCTTATCTACTTATCACGTTTTGATACAATAATAAGTTAATCTAAATACTTTTTTATGAAGTTTTCTTTTCATACCGCATAAGTTGATGACATTTTTTAAAATAAACATAAGTTGATTTAAATACGTAATCTCAAACACTCTCATAATACAAGATGAACTATGATTGTTTGTTAGTTGTTGAGAATAAAATTGCTTAATGGTTAAAAAAGACTCATGATATAAAACCATTTGAAAGGTTTTAGAACCGTTAAAAAATATTTTTTTTACCAAACATAAGTTTTCTGTTAAAAGATATTTTTTTTACCAAACATAACTTTTCTTTTAACGATTCAGATGCTTCCTCTTAATAGAAATTTTAAGAGATAAACAATCTCTTTTAATCGTTTATTTTTCCTATTCAGTACTTAATGGTAGCCACTTGATGGCGTGATTCAGAGGTATCCTCTGAAATGGTCAGACTTAAGGCCTGTTAGTTTGGCTCTGGATGATATATCTGAATCGGTCAGATGTACGTTTGGCAAATAAAATCACCAATAAACCTTGGTCGATTCTTTTAGGTCTCGATTTCTACTTAACCGGCGGACACCACCAGTTACCGGCGAACACCGGTCTCCGGCGATACCACAGTCGATTCTCGTATCAGTAACTATCATTCTTGATTCCGGTAAACCTTTTCTTCATAAAACATAAAGGTTCAATTATTGTGCTCGATTAGGTTTATTGTTTCTTTTTCTTCATAGCAATCGTGGTTGATTGAAATTTGTTAATTTTATTTATTTGTGTGCAATTTGATGTGCTTGAATGGTTAAAAATGGGTTCTTTAAAGATGGGTTTACATGTTTTGAAACTATTGTATGCTTTGTCACTTTGTCTACTACCTATTTGATGAAATGCTTAAGAGAAGATGGCAATTTTTTGGATGTTATAAAATTTGAGTTGGATTGCAAATATGTTCTTTTTATTTGTTTGTGTACTACTTTGATTTGTTAAGAATGTTTTTTTTAAAGATGAGTTTATATGTTCTGAGTTTATGATATGGTTCGCCTGCTACCTGTTCGATAAAATGCTTAAGAGAAGTAGTAGTGTGAATAGTTCTGTTCATGGTTTTGGCTGATTTTAATATGTTGCAGCATCCAAATCTAAAAGATCTCAAGCTAGCTAGTAGTCTCTTTACCTATTTTTAGAAAACCAAGTTGGTTGGTGTTAAAGGCTTCAAATTTAGATTCATGGGTTAACCTTTTACATGATTAGCCTCTGCAATCGCCCAAAAACCCTCTGTTCTTTGCGGCTCTTCCATGCTGCTCATCGAAATCAGATAACCCTTTCGATTATTTTTCATCACGAGCACAACTAAAACCACATATAATCACGATTTAGGTGTGATTTGCGGGTACTTATCCAGCCTTTCTTCATTGTCAATATGCGTCTGTCCATTTATTTGTGGTTTGTTAGTTCTATTTTTCTTTTTCGAGCTGCCTATGTTAATTTTAATAAAAAAAAATTGCTTCAAAGATTCGTCTACTACCTGTTCAATGAAATGCTTAGAAAAGTTTGTATGTGTATAATGTTATAGCCAGTGCACTTGCTTTTGACTCATGACTGAACAAGCATATTTGTTAAGCTCGTTGAGCCTCAGTTAAAGTAGTTTGGAGCGAACTTCATAGAATGGAAGCCTACGGTTAAAATATAATCCTTGGTGGTAATTTTAACTACAGTCCCAGATTGTTGCCTACAAGTTGAACCCCAAAATTATCTAATAAATTGTAGAAATTTAGGACTCTAGTTGCAGATGTTGGCATGTATATGTTAGAGATTAGTTGCAGATTTTAATGCCAAAAGGATCACTAGACATCATCTAGTCTAAAGAGCTAGCTTGTTTCCTGCCATGATATTTCAAATTTTCAATCCTAAGTTGTTATTCATTTCAAAAGAATTACATTTTCTATAGCTAAGGCCTTGGTGTTCTTTACAACAACCCAACAAGGGAAATGACTACCAAAATTCATGTGAAACTGAAAACACTTTTCTTGGTGACACATAACAAAGAAGGGTGCTCCAAAGTCCAAAGTATAGGTGGCAAAACGGGCAGGTTGCATAAAAGTCAAGATAGGTTGAATTGACCCGCCAACACTTTTTTTGTCAATTTTTCTACATAAATAATTAATATATTGAACGTGAAAAAATTGGAGTCGAGTTGAAACAAGCATGTTATGCCATATGTTGTTTATATCCATAATTAGCGAACTCTATGAAAATTAGTACTTGGTGTGCTTTCTCAGTTTCTTGCATTTGTTGGTGGTTAATTTATACATAGCTCAATGGACAAACCATTTGTATATCCTCTTCTATTTTGTTTAGTTGTTCCATTTGATACGAATATACGATTAGAGGGAAAATACACCGACCTTTTGCTTGTATTTAACAATGAGTTAATATCCTGTTCTGTCTTAGGTTTGTGAGCCATGTTGAAACGAGCTTGTTCTATGTCATATACACATGGAAGTGAAACGACCAAACTCTGTTTGAAGGCCATTACAAGACATTTTCACAGTGGTCAGGTGTGTAGTCCTTTTGATGCTTTTTAATAGGAACAATTAGCACAGTTTCTTGATGGTAGAGGTCAGTCTGCGGACATCCCACCACCTAGTTCCCACCTCTGGGTGGGGATACAAGGTTTGGTTTGGTTTTAATTAGCACAATTTCTCTCATATTCTATTCCAAAATGTTGCTACATTAGAGGAAGGGGCTATTTGGTTGGTTTTCCATCAAGTCCTAGATGGATAAAGTTGTCTGTGTGCATTAATCCATCTGTATAGATTGAAAAGGTTTTTGTTTGGGAGGGTTTCCTATGGATGGAAGGAGCTGTCTTTTTTTAATCTGGAGGGGGCAGGTTTAGAAAAAAGCTTGGCTTTCTACATAAAACTCTCTCCTAAAAGCTTACTGAATAAGCCACTTTCTACATCATTATTCATTAAGAAACTACCATGAGTTATGTATAGTTGAACGAATAAGTTTTGTGAAGTCTCATTTAAGTTCAATAAACTGGTAATAAATATGCCCGAAGTTATGATAACTCAGTAATAGGCTACTTTTATTTCCAATTTCAGATGCATAGGGGAACATTCAAATGAAAATCGTAAATAGTTATGATTCTCAGTTGAATTGGAATATTTTGAAACATAGATGTTTTCTTTCCGCTTAAAATCATTCTTTTCTTGAAAACCAAATTGCAGCCTCATTCAGCTGCAAGGAGCTTTTTTGGAGTAGAGGACTTTCTCGATGATGATAACAGTCGCCCGTATACTTACCAGAAAGAAAAGAAGTCCAAGAATCCGAACAAACACATATCATTCAAACAGCGAACGATAGCATACATGGAGCCATTTACGCTAGACGTTTTCATCTCAAAGCGGTTTGTTTCAGCCTCCCTTACTCACAGGGTAACGAGCAAGCAAGTTGCGGTTGCCGGTACCAACTCGAAGGATATCAAGGCAGCTCTTAAATCCCGTTCAGACATTCCTGCTTGTTTGGCGATTGGGAAAATACTTTCTGAACGGGCCAGAGAAGCCGATGTTTTCACGGCTTCGTATACCCCCAGAGAACGGGATAAATTCGAAGGTAAAATTAGAGCGGTCGTTCAATCGCTAATTGATAACGGTATCGATGTTAAAATTTATCTCGATTGATTATGTAATATGATCTTAAAAGGTATAAGTAGGAATTTTCGGAGTCGAAGATTAAGTTTTTATGTTATTATAAACGTTTTGATTTTATAACTGTTTGTTATCATTTACCGTGTCTTTGGGATGTGAGACGGGTTTTCTGACGTGAGATGGACAAGATAAGTAAATTACTAAATTAGTAAACTACAAGTTGGGTTATGTGGTTTACATAAAGCTTAATCTTTCAAAATGGTTTTTGGGATTCAATAACTATAATTATTGTCCTATTGTTTACATTTTGCTTTGTAAATGGTCCATAGTCATTAACATTGTAAAATATCTCCGTTAAGTAAGAGGTATTTATGTCTTTTTATCACTTTTTTGTCTTTATTCAAATGGCCAAAATTCTAGTTTAACTGGTTTTATTACTCAAAGGACCAAGATAGAAGGAGGAAAAATAATAAAAAAAGACATAAATGTCTTTTACTTAAAGGAGATATTTAACAGAGTTAGTGATCAAAGACCATTTTCAAAGTATAATGTAAACAATAGGGATGATAAGTGTAGTTTGAAGTCTACGGACTATTTTTAGAGATTCATGTAAACCACATGAACTAACATTGTAGTTTCCTCTTATCAAATATCCATGTCAAATTAAAACGATATTAGACGAATGATTATTAAATTCACAAGAAGCATGAAAATTTCTATTTTTATTATGAAATGGATGAATCAAGTATTTCTCTATGATTAAAATAAATAAACAACAAAACAAATGGACTAAAACAAAAATAAACTCATGAAAACAACATAGCTGGTGAAAAAAAATACAACAAATGTTTTCATAACTTTACATCTTGGAATTGTGTACCCGAGTCAAAACCAGGCCTGCTTCTTTCAACTCAGTGAGTCAAGATAATGAGTCAAAATATACACTTCAATCATCTTCCAATGCATTAAAGATCATCCTACAGTAAGCATTAAAAATAATTAGATGATTCCAACATCACAAAAAATATTATAAACTATCAACAAAATTCATAACAATTTTTATATATTTACCAAAATAAGGTGATGAAGAGGAGAACAATGAGATATCCGAGTTTAAAAAGTCGTTGCTTCTTTTCCCAGTTGAGTTGGTTAAAAATCTCCGTTACATCCACAAGGTGCTCTCTCCGAGTGTACCTACCATTTTCACATTTTTTTTATATAAATGCACGTAAAATACCAACTCATATAGTTCACAAGTTCTTATATCCTAATGAATCAAGAATATGGGTCCAAAGCAACAGTTAGTCAGGAACCTTTAAATCAACTTAAAACCATGGTGAAAGTTAACACACACCTTTGAACTGAGATTGAAATGCAAAAGACTTACAATTTGAGATTGTAGTAGAGGTACGGGGAAGCCAAAAGAAACATGACCCAATGGCCGGTGAGAAGATATAGCAAGGATAAAACGCCTTGTGTGATAAACTCTGGTACGATGACACAATTTATTCGGGATGCAGAGTCGTAAGGATTACTGTAATCAAACTCTAAATCTGCAAAACACATAAGCTACAAAACAAAATGACCAATTGTCATAACTTAAGGTAGACAAACTTGAAAACCGATAACTAATTGATGCATATAAAGACAACCGGAGATCAAAGCAATTGGGATATCACTACACTTTATCACATAAACAAAGGCAAAATAGGAGATTAAATAATTAAGAAGTCTTAATGTGCAACAAAGGCACAACTAATAAGAACATACAAACAACATTCTCAATCTTAGATAACTAAAAAATCGGAATGTGTTTCCATTCCCCCCAATCTAATTACGAATAAAAATTTGAGCTTATGGGGAATGGACCCACTGTATTATATAAAACCAAACGGTTGTTTTTATTTTCATTCCCATTAATTACTGTTTAATACCTCTAACCAAACACCCCCTAAATGTTTTGATGAAGTGGTGGGAGCTTATAGGAGTCAAATGTGGAAGCCTAGGCTAAGCAGAACCAGGATAAGCAACTACAAAATTCATAAAGAAAAGATAAAAACAAAAGAGAGAAAACACTCGCACCCAGACATAATATAAAGCCATATGCTTTCAAAATCATGAATCTATACATTGGCATTGTACGAGTCCCATGTTGGCTAGACACAGACCATCAAATACGTATACATGCATAAAGCTTAGCTTTCTCTATAAGGATTCTTTTGAAGAGTAATCTATCGGGGTTTCATGTATTCTCACATGGTATTGTTTCTAGAGACTTGACACACTATTTCATCTTCTTGGGGGGCATAGGGGGTGTGTTGGAGTAATGGAATTCCACATTGGCTAGACACGTACATCAAAGTCTATATATGTGTAAGAACCAGGCCTCTCTTTATAAGTTTATACGGGCTCTTTTTTAAAGTAATTTAACGGGGATCCACGTGTTCTAACAAAAATGTCCATGTAAACATGCATATCCTTAAAATACAGTTGCTTTACTTGTACAAAAAATGTCTTTTAAGTGGGAGGAACCGTTTGGGAAAAAAAAAGTTGGCTTTCATAGAAGCTTAGTAAACAAGTCGCTTTTTATATCATTAAGCCACTACCAAACAACCCTATATATAGCTGACCAAATAAGTTGTGAGTAAAGCTAAGCTAACAGTTTCTAACAGCTACAAATTCCAATTTCATAGCAGACTATGAAATTAAAACCAAATTTTGTAAATGCTTATTCAAATTGAGCAATCAGAATTCACAGAAACCCTAATTTCGCCATTACCAAGTCATGATCATTAAAATCAAAAGGCAAAACATGAGAATTATGAATTTATGATTGTGGATATTAAAAAAAGTACGTGTATATATATATATATATATATATATATATAAAACAGTAAATTATATGGTTTAGAGAGAGAAAGAAGTAAGCTTACCTGATAAACAACAACAACGAGAAGAGATATGATGATGAAGAAGAAGAGTAGCCATGCAATTACTTCCCACATTTCTTAATTATCTCTATCTATCTCTAATCTCTAATCTCTAATCTCTATCTCGCTTTTTTTTTATAGAAAACGAGATGGATTTTTTCTTCTAATCGATTAAATATATATAAAACGATTGAATGATGAAATTATATAAGCGAGGAAAGTTTTTAATCGATTAGAAGCCGGAGAAAGAAGAAGGCATCTCCGGCGGGCGAATGATATATCGGAAAGTTATCTTCCTCCGGCCGGCGATCATTGAAGATTCAGAAGAAGATGCAAACGAGAAAGAAAAAAAAAAGAGTTTTTGAGTAACGAAAACCACCAAGATGCAGTTGCCGTTATTTATTTTATATTTATAACTAACTAACTGCTTCACTACTTTTTTATTAGCTTTTTTATTTTCTAATCAAATTATTTTAAAAGATAAAATATAAAATAACCAGGTTAGGTTCACGTGAGACCAAGCTGTTTCTGTGAGATCGGTGAGACCAACACTTTTAACATGAAACTTCATAGCAAAACACTGTGAAGGTTAGAAAAATTCGAACATTCATTGTAAAAACATACTAAAAACACTATTGAGGAAAAAAAAAAGGTAAAAAAACGAAACCTTTACAGCTCAAAAATGTTGTGAAGGTAAAAAAAAAAATCGAACCTTCAAAGCAAAAAACATCGTGAACGTAACATTTATAGTGTTCTTACGATAAATGTTCAGTTTTTTTAACCTTCACGGTGTTTTGCTGTGAAGTTTCATGTAAAAGGTGTTACTTTCATCGGTCTTACGGAAACAGCTTGGTCTCACGTGAACCCAAGTCAAAATAACCATGTGTTATTTAAGATGTAAAAAACTTTTGACGAGTTTTATTGAAAATTTGTAAAAATAAGATGTGTATTATATGTTGGTTGTTTTGGTATAAAAATAATTTAGAGGTTCGGTTAGCATATGGAAGAATTATTTTTTTAAAGCGTTTTTAGTTCAAAGTATTCTTATAAAGAGAGATTTTTTTTCTAGAAGTTTGATCGTAAATCTTTTTTATTCTCCTTAAAGTTTAATTATAAACGTGTTTTCTATTTTGCTTCGTAAACGTTTTGTTGATTTCGTCAAGAAGGGATTTTTGGGAAGCAAGTAATGGGTTCGAATTGCCACTCACTCATTGTGTTGGGGGCAAGGATAGAGGAACAGTGCCTCGGGCTGGTCCTTAGTGGAGAATCAGTTGGGCCTAAAGAACCACGGGGTCAAGGTTTTCCCACCGTTATAAACCTTTTGGGAATAATTAACATGAACCTTTTTCATAATTCAAGATGAATGATATATACCTTGTAAATGTCTGAAATAAATGACACTCTCTCATTTATCTATTCTCCAGTTCAACATAGAATTCCAGTTTGCAGTTGAACTATGTGAGTTTATTTCTTATTTAGAATAACAACTATAACTCATATAATAAACGTTAAATTCTCTCCGTTCCATTATCGACCTATGTGACTTTGATTGATAGTTGTTGTGGTACTTTTCCCGTATAATTAAGAATTATAATATAATTTGATAACTTAATATCCACATTATCAAGATCTAAGAAGATGTATCGGTTATAGATCAAGATTGATATAAAAAATATGAATAATTAAACGTTTATTACACTAATAGATCATTTTTAGGTTTTGTTTTGGGTCTCCCAAAAAGAATTAAAACATTAAATTTTCATCTAAATATATTTTTTTCACAAATATATTCTGTAATCATATAATAGCGCGTGGCTAATGTGTATTTTTTAAGAAGAAACAAATAAGTTACAAGACAAGGATCGTACTTAGAAGTTTGGCAAATAAATCAATCTTTGTGGCCGTTTTTGAGTTTAGTTTTTTTCTTTTTTGTCTTATTACTAGTTTTATATAAATTAGTCGACATTAAATACTATTTTATGCAGAATTTTGGCCTCCATTCTCGTGGATGTTTTCTTGTTCCTTGGTTTGGTTGGCTAAACCTCAAATATTAAATAGCAAGCAACAATGACATATTCAAATTTAGTAACATGATTATGTATTGATAACTTTTTATACTAACTATTATGCACATAAGGTTTATACATCTATATTTTTCTGTTATGTACATATATCTGTCATCCATGTGATTTTTAAGGTAAAAACTAAAAATCATCCGTCAAAACAACCCAAAAACCTCCAGATCTTACTCGTCCTTCCTATTATTCTTTTAAACCCTTGATATATAAATCCAACGAAAGAAATATCCAAACTTGGTGATGGAGAACCGTTTGCCTTACCCGCAACAATATCTGAATCTATGGACATGTTGGAACAAGAATCTCTAGCACCCTTGCGCATATAGAAGCTTCTGTGTCCAATCTCCCCGATCATGTGTGATTTATCCAAACCTATGTTTACAAAAAAGTAAAAAAAAAACATGATTTTTTGTTTATTGAAAACACAAAAATCAATGAGTGGATTAAAAAAGTTAAACAAAAAGGGTCTTTCGTTGTTTGATTAATTGCTATAGATTTTAATCACATTTGTACATTGGTAGTGAAATTGTCCATTTGGGTAATGATAAGACTTAAACTCTCCTACCCATTAATCCCATGCTCCTTTAATACTCCACTAATCTCGTAAAAGATAAATGCCAAAAATTTTAACTTGCAACATAGGAAGGTTGAACCACATCTGACCTAGGTCTGATTCCAACCTTCCAAGCACCTACAACAATTGCGGCTATTAAACGAATGTCTTTCAATCACAATTTATTGAGTTTATTATGGACATAACCTAAGACATCATTCGAAAAGAAAACAAGATCAACATAAGTTGAACAGGAGGAAGAAAGACTCACATTGAAGACTAAAGTTTGAGTTGTGCAATTCAAATGAAGTGATGGCATCTTTGTCAAGTTGAGGACTCCTTCCTTCTGCATTATATTTGTTCATAACAAGCTTTATTGTCTCGTCAACACTTGAACCCAACTTCACCAAAGCATGGATTGGTCCAGGGCTCCCCTCCACTGTAACCTTAACTACAACCTTTGCGTCTCTATCGTACCGCTGCACTATTGACTTACACAGTGATTATCAACTCCACAAACATGTAAAACAAATTTCAATCTATCGAAAAGACTATTATCAAGTTGGATTCTCCAAATGATTAAGATTTATCAAACTAATTTGAAATCCAGGTTCAAATTTCATACTTATATGTTACACCATAAGCCAGTATCTCAAAAGTTTAATGAAACCTATTTTTATATAAAAGATGGAAAAACAACCGAAATGTTTAATAGTAATATGTAGGGTTGCACAAAATCTGACCCATTCTATCAACCTAACTAACCTAGTCCATAGCAACCTCATGCCTAATTGAGTTGCAAAATCATTAAACAATAGATATTCTTCCATTGGTTGGATTTAATATGATTGTTAAGTCATTATTAATTTGTGTAGTGGAGAATTACACCATCACCCCTCTTCATATACATATATTTTAAATCTATTATCCCATCTCTATATAACTCTTTCATGTATATATCCCGTAAATATAATTACACATATACAAATTAAAATAAGCATTAGAATGCAATCTACTTGAAGAGTATAGATAAGTTCTATTATCGGTTTATAGTGAATAAAGAAATTATGAACAAAAAAACAACAAATTTAAGAAAAACAACATATTAGAATATCTTAATGTACCAAAATATCAGTCTGATCAACTTGATTAGCCCAAAACGACCCATACCGGTTAGCTTAGTTTAGCTTGTATCTGGATTTGACATTAATTAAAAAATTTCAAACCGAAAATATTAAATTTAATTGTATAAGCTTCTCTAATTCATTGACCCACCCATGTGCAAACCTAGTATTATGCACATTTAAAGGTCGAAACTAGGAAAGGTTGAACAAATTCTAGTTTCTTGCAATTTATGTCATTTTCTTGAACGTTGACTAAAAATCTTGTTTATTTAATGGGTTTCATTGACGTCCAAAATTGCCGACATTGAGGGTCACGTATCGTGCCAATGATCCCATCACAAATTTTCTGATAAAATATCTATAATTAATTGGATTTCAATAAATGAAGAAAGCTATTTTTTGAATAATATTATATTTTATAATGAAAAGGCTTCTAAATTTTTTTAATTGATATACTTAATTAATAAAAGATTATACAAATATCAAAATAAACATAAGTTACTTAGTTACTTTTTTAATGAGAATTAGATTAGTTGTTTGCAACCTTCATCACTATAAATTTTAATAATTTATTATCTAAGCATATGAAAATGATCTTGTACATGGATACATGTTAAAAACCAAATAACAACCCAATTAACTAAATAATCTAAAATAAAAGGTTAATAACTTATTTGGGAAGAGATAAAAGTTAATCTTTTCCTATACTATAGTGCAATAAAAGTTACAATTTAGATGTAAAATTTTAAGAATATATTGTCTTATTAATTAAATATGTAAAGTATTTTTAATTATGGCAAATTAAAATGATCATCTATAATCTATAAATGATAGGATAAAATTGAAGTAGTATAATCAAAAGATTAGTAACGTTGTGGAAAGAAATATATTGTTCTAATATTATCCGTGGAAACTTTGACTTATATATTTATGCATATTTTGAAATTTTATTTCGATAAGATTTTTAAATTTAATATTTATATTATATTTACCAACCATTCAATAGAACGAAGTAAACTATGTTTTATTGAAATGGTAGTTTGTCCCCCTCACACACACAAAACACAGGCAATAGACCGATGGGTGGGAATTGGGATGAATGAATATATGATGTCCTTAAATTTTTATCTCCAAAATTTGTTCTTATTTACTTCAAGATATTTAACTTATAAATCTTTAATAAATAATAAATTATTTAACCATTTATTTTAAATAATTCTAACACTCCCAACCATTTTTTCTCAAAAACTTTTAAAATAGCCATGAAATCCTTTAAAAAAGGAACCCCACAATGGATAAGGCTATGCATACTCAACCCTCCCAAACCTCTCAACCCCATTGCCATATTAGCTTCCAAATCAACTTTTTTCTCAACCCCACAATTAACCCTTGGAACCCTCTCTGATTAGTACTCAACCCTCCCAACCCTCTCTGATTAGTACTCAACCCTCCCAACCCTCTCATACACCACACACAAAACACTCACAAAACCGCTAACCCCACCGCGGCTTTAGGAGACCGCTCAACCCTCCAGCCCGCTGAACCTGTCGGAGGAGTAGCGATACCTGCTCAACCCTCCAAAGCCGGCGGGTTGGAAGCCGTCCAACCCCATGGAACGGTTAGCCTAAGAGTATAAAACATAAAATTTTTAAGTTTTTAAGGAGCTAAGGTATATATCTTAAAGTGATCAAAAGTGTAATTTTTAAATTTATCGGTTATTAGCGTATCTTATTTTAGTGAAGTTTCCTATTTTAACGCCTTCCAAGCTATATATTTTGATAACGTTGGGAAGAAAATGATTAATTTCTCTAAATAACATTATTTTACATTTCTTCAAGATATGTTAATGATATTCAAAAATCATGAAAACAATTAATTTCTCTAAATAACATTATTTTACATTTCTTCAAAAAAAAAACATTATTTTACATAATTAATGGATAAGAAAAATACAAAAGCAAAATCGAGAATAACGGATTTTTATCATCGTGGAAAATAGAGAGGATATATAATTTCTTTTATCAGTAACAAACAAGGACGAAATTTACAAAACCACAATGTTAGGAGTATTACTATAATAAGTTAGTATTATTACGATGGAATTGCTATATGCACTAATTTATTAAAGGAAATGGTGCATTTAACCTTCACCGAATCGATCTCCATCGAATCAAAACATTTTATATACTCTTTTTCCCTATCAAAAGCATAAATCGTAATCATCGATTTGATCAATGATCGTGTTAAATTCATATACTAGAAGACGTAATCAAAGCAACCGGTGATGATGAAATCAAAGTTTGAATTTGATCAAATTAAGTCAAAATTAAATCGATAAGTCTAAGGATCAAGCAAATGATTACGATCAATCATCTCTAAAAACTAATCAAATAATGCATTTCATCAACCAATTGAATTCCAAAAATCGATCGAAATTGATTTTGTTTACCTCAATTTTTTCAGGAGAATCCGACAACAACTCCGGCGAAGAAGAGAACACAGCCGCCGAGATCCTATTGAGAAACATCGGAGAATTACTATCGCCTGGCGGAGTCATATTCCGGTGATCGTCGGTGAGATGAGCACCGGCACCGGCGATGGAGATTCCGGCGGTCAACAGAGTAGGTTCGGAGTTGCATCGCTTGATGAATTTGGACGGATTCTTCGACGATCTACGAGCTACGACTACTAGTTTCCGTTGAAGTCTGTGAGATGAAGATGACGGATGATGAGGCGGTTTGATTCTCCGATTGGCCGGAATTCGTCCACGTTTGGGCTTCTCTGACATAGAATTTGATCAAATTGAAGCGGTTGGGAGAGAGAGAGATGGAGGTGTAGATAGATACAGATGGAGTGTATGTATAGTTTTTGGGAGAGGGAGAGATGGAGGTATAGATAGATACAGATGGAGTGTATGTATAGTTTTTGGGAGGGGGGAAGAAGATGTTTGCTTAAGATAGAGGCAATTGTCTGATGGTGGTAATGTAAAAAGCATGTCTTGCATTTAAATTTATTTATTTTCCATTTTATCTTTATTCTGCGAGGGTGTTTGGGATTCCATTTTGAAACTTCTTTTTAACTTATTTAAGTTAAAAAACTTGTTTGGCAAATACAAAAGTCCTTTTGAAACTCCATTTGGAGAAGGAAGCAAAATGGAGTTTTCATAAGTAACAAAAACCTGACTTATTGACTTATTTCATTCACCATCTCACACTATCTTAATAAGCAAATCCAAACACCATTCTAAAAACTTCTTTTCCCCACCACTATAAGTCAATAAGGATTTTTGGTAAAAAGCACTTTTGAACACAAAATGAAATCCCAAACACCCTCTATATATTCTTTCAAAAAGTCTTGGGGAAACAAATAAATTGAGAGTTTAGCAACATATCGTATTTGGTGGTTTAATTATAAAGTAAAGTTTCATTTGGGTTGGCATGGATTTGATTATACGTAAATTCTATGAAATTTTATCCATTTAAGAAAGTTTTCCTATATTAGGTTGTTTTTGATAAAAATAAGCTTGTTTATAAGATAATTCATCCAAACATGTATCATAAAATTAGTTTATTGAAATGTTAGTTGAAGTAGCATTTTATTATACCCTAAGATACCCTACAAATGCTAGTTGAAGTATCAAATCATTGTAAAAGAGGGGAAACTGAAAGACAAAAAGGGCATATAAAAAAGAGAGAGAGTGATGGTAGGGGCAAACAACGACAATGTATGATATGCATAACGTGTAGAGATAGGACGATAAGGGGTGGCAGGGTGAGAGCGATGTCTTTGTGTGCAAGGGATTTGAATGGCATCGCGATTGGAGCGGTAAGACTTACTAAAAAAATTACTATAAAACTCTCCTAGCTAGCCAGTTACAAGTAGCTATTTTGGAAATAAGAATGATGTAAATACTAATTTATAAAAGTTTGATGATTTATTTATATAAAAAATGTTCAAGAATTTCCTTTCAAAAAAAAAATGTTCAAGAATTTTATCTCGTAAAGATGAATTATTTCAATGAGCTTTTTATTCAAAGAAACAATTGAAAAAAATCATTAAACTTGTTAAATTTTCCCTAATTTTATTTCCATAAATGTAATTGGATGGTTGTTTTTTTTTTCATTTCCAAAATAATCCACATAAAAGTTATAGTTTTTGCCAAAGAATACACAATGACACCGTGATTTTTACTTTATTGTTATTTTTGCTTTTGAACCTAACAACTGTTATGGGATCGATGGCACTAAAATATTTGAACACCTGATGCCCCCTACAATAATGATTCCTTTGGCATTACCACAAGGAAACAACAAATCTCAACTACATATATATAAGAGCTACAACTGTTAAGGGCATTCCATCCAACGTAAGTATTTGAATAACCTGAAATGCGATGCAACATACCTAAAAGAGTGAAAGCCTTAAAACATGACTCTTCAATTAAGTGGCCTCAAATGTTCTTGTGTAAAAGTATTTTTAATATTTTATTCATCTTCTTCACCATCAATTCACCATCCTATTATACATGTCACATCAAAAGTGATCATTGATCACCTATTCTTCTTGTTTTAACGAAAACAATTTAATTATTATATTTAAACATGCTTAGGTAATTGTTTAGACATCATTTTCATTTTGATTTTTAATATCTTTATAAAATTGCTTGGTCAATTGAATTATGGAAACATTTTGCGAAAAACATGTTAAATCAAAGATCTTTTTTACTTATTATTTTTCCTCTTTTTCTGAACTTTTTACTTTATTGCACACCGAAAAAGAGGAAAACCAATATACTATTAATATACGCTAGTTTATTTTTTTTTTCTCAAGAAAATGAGAGAAGGAAGCGAGGCGGTGCCCAAATTTGGAGATTGGGACCTCAAGAACCCATCATCTGCAACTGAATTCTCATTCATTTTTGACAAGGTTAAGCAAGCAAGAAAAGCAGGTTATGATCATTATGGTAGCAACTTATCATTGAAAAATAATGAAATCGATTCGTTGAAGACTAAACACCCGAGAAGACATCATCGCAATTTCCACAAACAACATTCGTTGGTCAAGAGTAATCCCCTTTTGTGTTGTTTCTTTCCTTCTTACAAACCTTGATTTAATCGGTTTTCCTAATATTAAATAAGCACAAAGGAAAAAGAAAAATATTTACAAGATCTAATAACTTACGATAATAATCGTTCATGTATACATGAAATCATGTATATATGATTTTATCATATCATTTCTTATTGTTGTTTTTATTTTTCATGTCAATACCTAATTGGCCATAAAAAAACAAATAAAGGAATTTAGTCGCTCACTTGTATTTGATGACATAATTATCTTAGGTTTTGTAGTTATTTATATCTTCGGATGTGCAACGTTCATATCAATTCATATAATATGTGTTTTTTTATTTATGGTTTGTACTTTAATAACTACTTTTGCGAATTTCAAGGCTACTTTAGGCCACAAAATTTTATTTTTGTTGTTTTTGTTCTCAAATGGTTACAAAGCGTGTTAATCAAATATCAATATTAGAAATATTTGTTATAACTTGTAGCATCTCAAAATTTGAATTTATTAATGTATCTATAGGTCTTCCCAGGATAAGGTTTTTATACACATCCTATTCCATTCTATTTGTACTAGTAACAGGGATGTTTTTCATCGGAATAGGGATCCGTTGACACAATCCCTTGTATCAAAGTACAAACAAGATATATATACTAACGCCTACTGGGTGTTTATGTCTTATTTGTGACCTTTAAACGTTTTGATCATGTCCTCTTAACTGCTTTACTGCTACTACTAGGCATATATTAGCCCGAGTCAAAATTATAAGTTTGCTTGGGTAAACCTAGTGGCTTTAAGTTATGGTTTTTAGGCAATAACAAATCTTAATACTGACATATTTAAAATTGTTACTTTTATGTAAGAACCTCTTTCAAAAATGAGTATTAATTATTTTTAAACTATACGACCCCATCGACTATGCACAATGGTCTCATGATAATCTAATGAGTGTGCCTTACTTGTCTAATTCTCTTTTTTACGAGCAACCCTTCATGCTTTTACTATTTGCTTTATATAAAGTCCAAAATCTTGCTTTTCAAGGCAAACTCGTGAGTTGTGAGACCTTCACAGTCCCATCGCAACCCCCATTTTCCTTATGTGAATGAATGACATGCCACACATTATGATTTGAAGATAATATTATAGCGTAAACATATTAATTGACTAGGTCTAGGGCTATTACATCTTAGTGATCCTAAACATAATATGACATACTCCAAATTGATTAATTGAGTTCCTTATATGTGGTATTCATTAAAACATTTATCTTTTAGTTGAAATTCGAGACATAATTCTATTTGAATACTAGGGACTCTTATTATATTAACACAAAACACTGAATTAAAATGTAAGCTTTTACAATTCTAGAGGCCAAAACATAAACTTCCAAAGGTCAAGGGTCATTGGGTACTTTTTAAGAAGGTTAATAAATTGAAAATTGAGGCTAAAATGTCAATTTAACATTTGATGGTATAAAAACATAGTTTTATAAACTTCAAAGGGCTACGAAAAAATTAAAATATTTAAATTTGTGAAAAATTGAAATTCTATAAAATTTACATAAAATTTACATGTTGTTCAGTAAATTCTATAAGCTATTAAGTTAGGAACGATTTTATCTGTTAACTATTAGACCCAACTTAATTCGAAGATAGACTGACGAGCTCAACTCAAACTAAATGACATTTAAATGGTCTCTAGTTGAGGTTTACAGCTCAAACTAAATGACATTCAAACGGTCTCTAATTGAGGTTTAGTGTAAAGCCTAAAATTTGAAACTAGAACTTTAATAAATCTACAAAATAACTTTATGGTTTTCATTTTACTCTGAAGATGATCTCTAAACATTAATGATGTTCATTTTATCCATTGAATCAATGACATTTCAATCTATCCATCAAAAAAGTAATTTTCTTTAAAAAATAACATAATTTTTTTAAAACTTGTATTTTATTTTATTATAAAATATCTCTAGTTTTTTATTTTAAAAAAACAAAAAACAAATCTTATGTGATTATTAAACAAAAGGTTAAAGATTTTGATTTCAAACTTAAGTTCCATTTTCACATGTTTCATGACTCAATAACTCAAATTGAACTTTACTTTAATATTTATATACATGGTAGTTTGTTGTTTTCTTAGTTTTAGTTCTTACAAAAAAGTTATCCTAAGAAAACCCTCATGATACACAACAAATACTTGGCTAAAAGTAAAGTTGTCGTTTTATCTGAATTATAAGATGGGAATGACATTATCAAAATAGTTTTTTTTTTTTAATTTATCTTTCATATTTCAAAGATGAAATTACTATTTGACAGTTAGAAATTAACACATGTAATTTAACTTTTATTAATGAAAAGAGCCAAATTAAAGCATTTTTATTTATTACAAGGATTTTCTTATGGTAAAAATTGTAGAGCATCTCCAACACCTATACTAAAATAGAAAAAAGACGGATTTGGTCAATTTTTTGTTTCAACAACTATGTTATCTTGTATACTAACATAGAAAAAAAAAAGAGATAAAAATCTCTAAATTTAGATGACGTTTGTATCACAAAATGTTTTTGAAAAGAATTGGAATTTCTAAAAAAATTAGAATTTGTCAGGAGTTAGAAAGTTAATCTAAGACCTGTTTGGTTGATAGAAATTGGAATCTAATTCCATATTCTATTTGGTTCGTAATCATGAAAGATGAATTTGATTTCAATAATGCAAAATAACATATTTGCCTTTTTTGCTTTATTTTAATTTGTTTTATAACTTATATATAAAATATATTATATAAATTATAATATGCAATTATATAATATTCGTATTATATATATATATATATATTATATTTAATACATTATATATAATATTATAATATATATTTATATTTATAATATATATAATAATATAGTATTAGAGGAATAATCAAATAAAAACCATTTTTTTTTGTAAAAAACCCGTGAAAACCGACTAAAAATAATATTTTTTTACGATTTTTTATCAAAGACTATGATATTAACTATTACTACACATATATTTTTTTTCATAAGGTGAATATCATCCATGAAAAAATAAAATTTTTATTCATATTATGAATCGAAAATATACAAGTTTTTTATTCATATTATGAAACAAATTCATGGATGATATTCACCTTATGAAAAAAAAATATGTGAAACAATATATCAATTCTAACATTTGATGAAAAAAAAATCGTAAAAAAAATTATCTTTTAGTCGGTTTTCACGGGTTTTTACAAAAAAAATGGTTTTTACATGAACACTCCTCTATTGTATATATATTGCATTACCAAACTAAAGATAATGAATCCATCAAACAGCGGGGTGTTAAAGAAATCTCTAAACTTAATAAAAAAAAGATAAACTATATTTTATCAATAAAAAAATTGAAATTAGAACGTATAATAAGGAAAAACAATCTTTTAACAGACATATCGAATATTTTATCAGTATAGTTAATTTTAAGATTATTAAAATTGAGTAGTTGTTCAAGATAAATGTATTATAAAAAAAATCTATAGCATTTTGCAATTTGGTTACTCTTAAGGCTATATTTGACAAAAATAAGCTACTTTACAACCTAGCCCATCCAAACATACATCATAATTCATATAATCGCTACTTGGAGTAGCGTTTTAAGAGCTTTTTTGTAGCTTTACTCAATTGTAAGGGAATCAAGATTAATTTATTA
The DNA here is from genome assembly GCA_030169165.1 of Centaurea solstitialis. Taxonomy (NCBI): domain Eukaryota; kingdom Viridiplantae; phylum Streptophyta; class Magnoliopsida; order Asterales; family Asteraceae; genus Centaurea; species Centaurea solstitialis. The sequence goes on from CM058044.1 coordinate 81,335,162, forward strand.
AATCCAAAAATACGGTCTTTTGTTATTTTACATACTAATAAACTAGTTTTTACCAAACATAACTTTTCCTAAAACTATTTTATCAACTACTAACCAACTTATCAATCAACAGCTGCTACCTTATCAGCTACCGGTTAGCTTACGAAACTAAACCAAAATTACAATTTTACCCATCATCGGTGGTGGGAGTACAAGTATATATGACCAGTGGCTTCCTTCTGGTCGGCCTCCATTTCCCCCAATATTTTAACAGAAAACAAACTGACAAAAACAACAAAATTCCATTTTTCTTTAAAACTCACCGCCGATCCGATCCGATCCCCATTTTCTCCACCAAAATGTTGCCCTACTCCTCCCTGCAAGAGGCGGAGACCGCCGTCGGCCGATCCCTCACGGCGGCGGAAACCTTCTGGTTCAATTACACCGCCAACATGTCCGATTACATCCTCTACTGCCACAACATTCTCTTCCTTTTCCTCATCTTCACTCTCGTCCCTCTCTTCTACGTTCTCATCGAGCTCGTTTTTCGCGATTACGTCTCGGCTTATAAAATTCAGCCGAAAGTTAAGTTCTCTGTGTATGATAACTTCAGATGCTACTTCGATGTAATGCGGATGTTCATCCTCGTCGTCGGACCTCTGCAACTCGTCTCTTATCCTTCGATTAAAGTAAGATGTTGTTAGCTTTTTTTTCCGTTTGGTTTGAGTTCGAAGAGTGCTGAATTTGCTGATTTGTTAGTATTAGTTTTTATTGATATTTGATTGCAAAGTATTGAGATTATTAGTTTTTGAATGGCAAGTTAACACACACGCTCCAGCGGTATCGGCAACCTATGGCTGAACCCGACCGGCAGGAAAGTAATCCTCCTATACCGGCCCCGAACCCGGCCCAAAGGACCGGATCCAAAGTCTGGATATCTCAGAAATGTCAACCGTGGGATTTGAACCCTGGTAGTGTGGCTTTCACCCCACACACCCCAGCGATGTTACCTATACAACTGAGCTAACACCCTTTGATATTGAGATTAGTAGTTGATTTAGTTCACTTTCGATTTTTGCTGTTTTTCGTTTATTTCAAATAGAAGAGAAATTATCTGATGTTTATTGATTATTGTTAATCTACTAAAAAAATACTAGATTGAAGACATCAAACTCAATAGCAGTCATGAGGTTTTTGGATCTTGTGAAAGTTAATCTCTTTATCGCGTAGGTTAAGTACATAAAATGGGGTTAAGATTTGTGGCTCTGATCTGAATAAGTGATGACTTAAACTACTTTAACCCCCATAGGGTGGGATTTAATTGAAAATTTTGATGAAATAGAAATTGCTGAGAGAAAAAGGCAATGAAGTAATTTATGGTCTCTTTTGTGTTTATGTTTGCAGATAACATGGGTTACTTTAGTTAGTTCTTCTTTGAAACTAGTAGAATTTTGGTATCAGTGAACAAAGAAAATAGTTTTTCTTATTTTTTGTCATTGGTATTGTAGATGATTGGCGTTCGAACAAGCTTGCCCTTACCGTCATTGATGGAGATTGTATCTCAATTGGTGGTCTACTTTCTTATTGAGGACTATACTAATTATTGGATACATAGACTTTTGCATTGCAAATGGGGGTATGAAAAAATTCATAAGGTTCATCATGAGTACACAGCACCGATAGGGTTTGCAGCTCCATATGCGCACTGGGTGGAGGTACTAATCCTTGGGATTCCATCTTTTCTGGGTCCCGCGATGGTTCCAGGGCACATGATTACGTTCTGGTTGTGGATTGCCTTGAGGCAGATTGAGGCCATTGAGACTCACAGTGGGTAAGTTTGCTTTGGGGTTTAAAGTTTAAACCAACTTTCTAGCATTGCTTTTTCAGTGTGTGTTATTTTTGTTCTCTTTCTTCTTTGGCTTATTTGACCAAATGATGCTTAATGGTGTTTTGAACTTATTGGTAAAGGTTCACTTATTAGTATTAAATTAACTTCTGGTCATAATGAAAATGATAGCAATACTTTTTCCTTTTTCTTCCCCCTCCCCCTCATTGCCTTTGTGTTATTCATACTCTACTTTTCTTCTTGTTTCTTTCTTTTCCTTGTGCTGGCTGCACTGCAGAGCAGAATTTACCTCTCCTTTCTTCCTTTGTTATTATCTGAATATCTCTCCTGCTTACTGTTTTTCACTTGTAAAATATATGAATACAAATGGCTTTAAATCTAGAAACTTGCCAAGTTACTATGAGCTATGATGATGGAACTTCAAAAGGTAGCCGAACTTGATTGGTCAATTTTTTTGGGAAAGGATGTTTATCAGTGGAACACCTATGAGTTTCTCCTGGTGAATGTTGATTCTTTCATTCAAGGCATCCTGAGACTCATCATTATTCGTGCTATTCAAAGAGGAAAATATTGGAGAAATTGTGGACCGTGAATGAGAGCATTAGCTCTTTTCATCACTGAAAAAAGTCCACATCCAATCTGTATCTAACATTAGCTTTTCCATTTTGTTGCTCCCTTAAATATGGTGTGCAAAGAAATGAAGGTGCGATTGTAGGTCCTATTTTCTATTGCAAGTATAAATGGAGATTGGATCCATATAATAGATAATGTAGGAATATGGAATAAACGAGAAACGTTACATTTTTTAATTAAGGATGTCACACATACTCTTTGATTTTCCATGGAATATCCATGCTTCTAGTCATATTTCTTCACGTTTCCGAAACCAGGTTGAATTGTTGTCTTGTTACAGTTTATAGAATACATATCCAGTGGAGGTGGAAGTTAACCCCAACCACTAGAACTAATGACAGAACTAAGTGGTGAAAATTTTGGATTGTTATATCTTTAATGATATTTTCTCTTTCTTCAGCATATATGATATATATTAAATATAGGCCACTGCCATGAGGCTTAGTGGATTGGCTCAGATTGTTAATTGTACAAAATTAAAAAAAAAACAGAACAAGAAAAAGAGTGGTTTTTCCTTTCATGTATCATTCTGTAAACAAAGCACTTGAATCAATGTTGGAATTTGCATTATGCAGGTATGATTTACCCTGGACGTTTACAAAATATATCCCATTTTATGGCGGTGCGGATTACCATGACTATCATCATTACGTCGGAGGGCAAAGCCAAAGCAACTTTGCATCCGTGTTCACTTACTGCGATTACATATATGGAACAGACAAGGTAACTATAATTATTTATTTTATACTTGTTTCTTTTCTGGCACATCATAGCTAGGAGCTATATTATTTGGTCTTTATGGTCGTCAAAGTAGTAGAATGGCGTAGATGACAAGTTGACAACAAGGATGCTATCTCTAGGAAACGGGCCTGGTTGGTGGAAGTGGTTCAGAAATGAGTTGAGTCTTCGTGGTTGTAAATAACAATCTGAATCATCAACTTTTTATATAAATGTGGTAAGACATCTTGTGATTTAATGGGAAGAATGATTGTTGACCAAAAGACAGCTTGTGCTTAAGATAGATGTATCATAGAAATGGCCAAACAAGGATGGGTAGGGTTAGGTGGCAGGCTGGTGGCATCTATTAATGAGAAGCTGAGGCAATATCACTAGATATGGTTTGGTCATCTACAACGTACATGAGATTCCTATCACTTGTATGTATGTAGGGTGACGTTTAGGGGAAAACCGCAAAAAAAATGAAAAACTGAGGAATGGCAAACCGTTCATTGGGACAGTATGCACATGTACATACAAGTACTTTATAACATGCACACATGCATAAAGCCAATAAACGACCTAAATTAGTGTTTCTTAGTTTTTCATTTCTTTGAGGTTTCCCCCTGAACCTCCCTATATATATAGTTATATACACACATACAACTTCATCAAGAAAGTAATTATGTGAAACAATTTCATTAAATTAACCAATGAAATTGACAGTTCGCATAACTTAGGGTGGTTAGGAACTCAGGAACTACTTATTTGCGAGTATTCATGATGAATATTCTGTCACGTTATGACATTCATCATAAATATTTTATCATATTATTCTTCATGAATACACACATTATGATTCTATTAGTTACAGTTTTCTTCTGTTTTGTGATCTCACCAGGGCTACAGGTACCAAAAGAGACTCCTGCAGCAGGTACAGACGCACTTTATATTTAACATACATCTATTTATCGTGTTCAATAAGGTCTATCGATTACATGTTTTCTATAATAAAAATGCGTGTGTTGATCTAATTTAGTTAAAAGATGGCTCGGGGAAGGAAAATGGTGGATCATACGCTTCTGCGCCAGATATCAAATCGGACTGATCTGAAGAAGACCAAATGCCTTCTTGGAACCTTAGCTTTCTAGTGTGACCATCTCCAGTAGATTAGGAAATTTCGTTGGTTAGGTGGCATTACGAAAGGAGGATTCTTTTTATGGTTACATTGTGTCATTGACGAGTTTGATATTCTGTGTTTAGGTTTCTATATTTGAAATCGAATGGAATATGTGATCATTTCACAAATTTGGTCATTGTGACCCTTGTTACATAATTCACTTTCACTACTCTCCTTTTTACTCCCATCGGCCAATCATTGGCAGCCCGCTTGTTGATTAGGAGACCAAAAACTTGAACCATTTTGTCTGCAAGGGCTCTGTAAACTAACAGAGTTTCACATATTCTCATATGGTATCAGAGCCTAGATCTACCACTCTTGGAACTCCAATTTGTACTTGCCCGTCCCCTATAGACAATCTGTGCACGTCTAGTCTCCGTTGGAGAGGCGTTTAGTTTGCATAATGGAATTTGATGGAATTGGAATCCATGGAAGGAATTTGACTTTGAAAGAATTGAATGGAATTTGACCACACGTTTGGTTGGTACAATTCCTTTATTTAAGCTAAGGAATGATGATTTCTTTACATTGTGGAATTCAAAGGATTCAGTCAAGTCTAATTCCACAAACCAAACAAGGAATTTGGTTAAAGAAATTTGTCATTCCAATTTCATCAAATTCTTTTGAGTTCTGTGAACCAAACAACCCCTAAGGGGGCATTTGGTACGTATAATAGAATTCGATGGAATTGGAATCCATTGAAAAATTTTGACTTTAAAGAAATTGAAAATAGAATTTGACTACACCTTTGGTCGGTAGGAATTTAATTCCTACAGTTAAACCAAAGAATGGTGAATTTCTTAAATTGTGAAATTCAAATGATTCCATCAAATTTATTCCGCTATAAAACATCGCTAATAAATTTGTTCAATGGATATTTGTCATTCCAATTCCATCAAATTCCGTTCAATTCCGAGAAACAAACATCCCTGAGTTTTAATATGTGTTGAACCGTGAGACAATGACCAAATGCTATTTAAACATATGGATGATGCATACATCAAACTAATATAGTTTTTTCCCCCCAATAATTCAACAAAGATTTATAATAATAATGAGTGCCTAGTGCAAGATTTTAAGGAAAAGTGATACAAATGCTTGTATAAAATATGTGATAATATGCATTATATTATTTTAAGGAAAAAAAGAAAAGTTGACGTTTGAAATTGAGAAGATGATATAAAAATGGCCCAAGCTTTTTGGTCCAATTGAGTGTTTCTCTTTTGGAGATTCTGTTTGATACTCAAACACCCATATATAGTAACCAAATGAGCAGTTGTTTTTTTATTCCAAACCCAAATGATTTCTTTCAAACATATGTGTCATTTTTTTGCACATTTTGCAATCACAAGAGGTCATATCAAACTTTGAAGAGATACTTAAATTGATTATATTTATTTTGTTACAAATAAGGACCTTCTTGTTGAAAACCTATGCAATCTTAATAAACATTGAGAAACAGTGTATCATGTGCTATTTTATATGATTTTTCTACATATAAGATTGGGATTTAGAATATTTGTTAACATATATTTGTTTCACATTTTTGACATGTATATATGAAACAAAAAAATACACATAAATAAGTTTCACATCGTGAAACAAATACATATGAAACAAATATATGTTAATCAATACATTAAATATTACCATTTGATTAAAAAATCATGTGAAAAAAAAAATAGTAATGTAGAAGTTCTTTCGGATCTCATCTATTTTAAAGTTCGCAAATGATTAATCTTTATATAAAGAGGGGCTAGTTTAAGAAATTAGTTATTTTAGAAACCCAAAACCTGCTTTTTTGTTAGTATTTATGATAAAATAGTAATGATGGATAATTGTTATCATAAATGAATATTAATAAAATAGGTGGCTTATGGGTTTTCAAAATATTTAAGGTTTTTAAACGAAAATACTTCTTTTGTCATACAACTATATCCTAACAAATTAAGATAAATTTGTTTTTATAACAAAAAAAGGGTTGATGTTTGAATTATTTAGTGTTCATCGTTATAATTTATGTTTGTTTATGTTGGAATTTTAAATTTCAACACCCCCCTTTAATGAAAATTAATGGTATAAAGCTACCAAAGAGATAAATGACTATTAAGAATAGAGATGAAAAGCTTAAATGCATATGGGTAAGTTACTATCCTACCCTTGATGTCCTTGTTATGAGACCACAAGAACAACATGGGACATAAAACCACACACCAAATTTAAACTTATGAGATCGAAAGTTTGAAAAGAAAGCAGAAAACGAAATTAAGAAAAAGTAATAAAGAAAGGTGATGTGTGCAGGCCCACTTGGCCCACCAATAAAAAAAACAACATAAAAAATGATAAAATAATGTACAATTATATGTGTTGTTTTAATATAAAGACAACGCTCGGTTTTGTTGAATACCTAGCATTTACAAAATGATTTGAAGTATGTTTTTTTGGGTAATTGTATTTGTAGGTAAAAGACAAAGTTTGCATATATCGACTAATCTATATGGTGGTTAAAAATTGGCCTGAAGTTATGTAGGTGAACCTTCATGGCTAGTTTATTAGGTAACAACTAACTTATCACTTTATTAGCTAGTTTGTAAAACATAATCTGAAGACCGAAAAGTCGACCGATGTGTTTTTTATAATTTTATTATGTTTTAAGTCTATTTTGAAGGGGTTTTTTGCTTGGTTTTTAAGACTTATTTAAGTTTTTGGTTCATTCCAACGTAATTTTTATGTGGGGTGGAGGCATTGGTGGAAATTATTTGGAGCGGGGAATACGTATACCACAAACTAAGAAAAATAAAAATTGTTTGTAACCTACGTAAAATTTGTGTGTGTGTGTCTTGTGGGGGGGGGGGGGGGGGGGGTTAACGGGTTTATCCCCCCACCTTTTATGGACTAAACATGCCCTAGGGCATCAAGATTGATTGTATCAATAATTTTCCATTGATTTCTGTCATGAATTTCAATTCATTTACCTAAGATACTGGAATAGGCACTATTTTGCACTTGTACAACTGAGGTAATAGGCCTTTGTAGCCATTCTGTCGTCACAACTTCTGGTTCACGAGGATGCCATGAAATTGATCCAAACAACGACTGTGTTTTGTAACAGTCGCAAGCAATCCCCTATAGACGGTGACTGGAAACCCGAAATCTCATAATCTGTGGCTGCTGTGTTGAGGTTAGATTTTCAATTCCATTCTGTGCTTGAGAGGCTGCTGATGGTTCTGTTTGCATCTCACAAATCAACCATCTCAGTTTTGATGTTGTGGTTTGCTGTCGTGGTTGGCTCGGGCCATTTATGGGTTGGCTCGGGTTTGTGTTACTTCGCTATGTTATTTCGTATTTTGGTTCTTGTTTGGCATTCTATCCTAATTTCTCCATTTTAGAGTATATGTTTGCGATGCTCTTAGGTAAGTTACTTGTGTAGCTAACAAGTTACTTGGTAAATCCGTTATATTTGGTAAAACTATCTAATAAACTAAAGGACAATTACAAAGGACTTTAAAAAATATAAGACATTTATTTAAAATATAGCAAATATTATTTTTAAAAAAGGTCAAAAAAGTCTCAATAAGCTAACCGACGTAGTTTCTAAAAATTATATTATAATTAATAATATATAAGACATGACATTTTTTAATAAACTTAAGTAAGATAAACTAATATATGGCAATAAAACATAATTTAAATACGCTTTCAAATATGTGTAGCAACGACTTCATTGAATTCAAAAAATACAAGACTTCTTTCAAATACATGGGTCCTTTTTTTAGAAAGAAAAAAAAATATTAGTTTAATGTGGGTGGTTTATCTAATTTATTGATTTTTAGTTATTACTTAAAAATTAGATATAAAATTTATAATATTTAAATAATTAGACGAATAAATTATCCAATCCATTAATGTTGATATGATTAAAAAACAAATCCAAAGTTTTTTTGCTCTTTGGTTGAAATTAAAATACAACCACCAAACTTTTCCTTCACGGGTGGAAATAAAAAACTAATAATGATCAAATAAATACTCCACTTTAGTAAATACTGTAAGCTCTAACTAACCTCAATAATTCATGAATAAATCTATGTACCTTAAATCCAATTTAATATTTAGTAATATATAAAAAAATATATGGACAGCCACTAAAAGACTTTTCTACAATAAATAACAAAAATACAAGCCCTATAACATATTTTTCGCATATAATATATATTGTGCTTTCTGTTTCATTTCGTTATGACGTCGTTATGTTTTTGAGTTCTATTTTGGTTTTAGTGTTGGTTATTGGCTGGGTTTGGCTAGCTTATAAGCTAGTTTATAAGCTAGTTGATAAGTCAGTACATGTTTGGATGAACTATAAACTCGTTTATTGAAATGATAGTTGAAGTAGTGTTTCACGAGTTTTTTGTAGTTTTTTTCAATTATACTCTTATTAATATTAGTTATTATACTCAAATATACATTTTTTGTTCATTTTACATACTCATAAACTAATTTTTATCAAACATTATTTATTCATAAGTTAGCTTATTAGTTAACAACTAGCTTATCAACTAGTTTGCCAAACATATTTTAATGGTATAAATTTTATTTTGTTGTTAGGAAAAAAAATGATGTAGATTGTTGTCTTTTAATTTAATTTTCATATATTAGTAAAAATATTAAGAATGTATCCTAATTGGAAATCTATACTTATTTCACTGATTTTAATAAAACACCGCTAAAAGATATACTACGTAAAATTAAATTACATAATCCATTCTAAATAAACACAATATTTAATTATATATATATACATATAGTTCATTGAGATATTATTTAATTTGTAACTTAAACATTAATTGATAAATATGGGATAACATAATCCAGCATAAATGATATATTTATTAATGGATTGTAATAATTATCAATAAAAAGAAATTTTAAATAAGCAGTTAAGCACTTTACCAAAAATAAATGTTATATGAGTATTTATGTTTATAAGGCTATAACTATGGTATGCCAATTATTTTATAATGGATTTAGGTTGAATTATAAGTTATTGAAATAGTATGCTGGTTTGAGTACTAAGATGTTATAAATAGTGTCTAAGTCAATTTTTGTACCATCTATTGATCTAGATGGATTAGGATACTAGTTTAGGTTTTAAAATATTACAATGTAAGATTTATATTTTTTATAAATTCTCTCTTCACATTTCATCAAAGTGGATTTTCATTGATTAAACAAAATCTTAAAATTTGACAAGTTTTAAATGTTTGATGATAAGAACATATTTGTGTCTTATGATTGATACATTGATAATAGTCATTTGTTATCTACATAATGAAATGCTCCTTTAATTTTCATGTTTAAAATAATAAATATTTATTTTATATCTCCTTTTGTTGACAATTACATTTTGCTCCCTTTTCTTTTGTCTCAATGTATTGAATTCCATCCTTACATTTGAGATAACCTTAATATCTACAAAAAAAAAAAAAAAAAAAAAAAAAAAAAAAAAAAAAACACTATTTGTAGAAGTTTACAAATTGTGATTTGATTAAAATGTTAGAAGAATTTAAGACAATTAAATGTGGATGATGAAGAAGCATGCTATTGCTTAAGAAGGTTAATTACCTAATTTTATTGCCAAACCCTAATTAGTGGCAACAAAACTTTCTTAAATTGACTAATACTTTTATCTCATTTTTATAAAAAGCCAATATAAATGAATCTTTTTTGTGTAGCAAACATATATCACTAACATATAATTTAAATTCTTAATTTATATCTTAAAAAAGCTTAATTTCTTAACTTTGTTCATTCTAAAAATCTACAAACTCAAATTAAACTAAAACACAAGACCCTTTTTTGTTTTATTTACCAATAAAATCATCTTTTGGCAAGATAAAAAGAGTGTCAATAATTTATCTTTTTACAATACGAAAACCCAATTTGATTACCTTTTGTAGGATGTAAAAAAATAATAAAGTAAAAAATTTTGCTTTTAATTCTAAAAGGTTTCTTTTTAAAAAAATTAATTGTATCAATACAAGGAAATTGGCCATCATCATCTTCCACCTTTTGATTGGAGACAAATGGAAATTTAACCCAGCACAAAGAAAATATAGTATAATATAATATAAATAATACTAAAATAATTAGTACTGTATTTATTTAGAAAAAGAAAACAGAATTTAATAATTGGCCCTTTGACTATTTCTCAATATTCATTTTCCATTCTTCTAGATTTTACTCTCTTAAATGAATAGTTTCTTTATGATATCATTTCTTACCCTCTCTTTATTAGTGCTTGATTATTAAACCAATCAAGTGCACAATAGTTACAAATTTGTAACATTGTTTATTTAATTGATACAATAAAAGTATATATTTTATTTCCCATCCTTCTTCTCTATACAATATCATGTATTCTATCATTCTTTCTAAGTTCATATTTTTCTTCATCTTTATCTATCCTTTTAATTGTTTCATCAACTACTGATTTATACATCTAGACTTTTAGTAAGATGAAGTTAAATATGCTTATATTATTCATATATTTCGATAGGAATATATAGTTAAACCATTGCAACCTTACATCTTCAATATTTCTAGATGCATCTATGGGAAAATGCGAAAGAGTGATGAAATACTTGTTATTATGAATACGTGTTTATGAAGTCGCCCATTCCTCAATTGATAAACAATGCTGATACTACTCAGTTCATTTTATGTTATCAATTTAAAGCAGTGTTGTTAAACACATTCAACGTAAGAACACTCACAATTGATGACACAATTATAACAAGCACTTAGAGTGTGATGCAAAATCACCCTAAAAACGACATAAAATCCTTGACATTCAATGCACTCAACGAAAATCCAAAGAATATTGTGTTTGTAATTAACTCTCATAACAACAAACATAACAAGAAATATATTGGAGAAAGCCATAAAAATGCATATCAATATCTTATTTAATGGCAAGGAGGTTCCAAGAAGACTATAAGAGCGATGCCTAAACCATATTGGTCCAATATGCAATACATATACAAGAGCAACAATAATTTACCATAACCAAAAGAACCAACGTAACCTTAAAACCAAACCCCATCTTTTATAAGACAAAAGAAATATCTAAACTAATAAATCTAACATAAACACACACAATGATTTTCTTTAAACACTTCATATTACATATGATGAACGATGGATTGAGAATATGAGTTATGACGAGAAGTGTAAGAAGAAATTTAAATTCTTGATCACCTTTAACCAATGTTGATCTAATGATATAGATCAAGTCTAAAAGTAATCCATAAATTACCTTAATAGAGAACTTTCAATCGATCTCCAAATAAGACTATTCCAAAAACTCAAATACACATTTCTCCCGATATGTAACACCTTCGACAAATCTCATAGCGTAGTAGATAGGAGAGATGATCGTTCATACTTAGCCTCCCAAGATAACAATGCGTCTTGTGGCCACGAGCATGGCAGGTTCTTGGAACTTTACGGTTAAGCATGCTTGAGTAGGTACCTGGATGCGTAACTCACTGGAAAGTTTTCGACAGGTCGTCAAAAACAAAGTCGTGAGACAATGAGACAAAATTGATAATATTGTCTCATGGTAGACGGGATGTTACACGATAACTACTATTTTACCAAAAACGAACTTTGATCCTTTGATTCAACGATTCAAACAAACCTAATACTTGAAGGGCTATGAATGTAAAATGCAATAATTAAAATAAAAGTGGCACCAAAAAGTGGGACCCATAACTAATACTAAATAGTAACAATTCTTTATTATACACACAAAACACCCCTGTTGACTCCACACGAACTCTCTGTCAGTCTCTTCCCAAAATTCCATTTCCAAATTTCTTTTTTTTACCCAATTTTAGATCACCACCGGAAAACCACCGTCAACCACCACCTTCCACCACCAACCACCACCACCAAAAACATGCTGAAACCCAAGATTCAATTTTTCAAGCACACCCCTCCCTAGAACAAAAAAAAAATCCATTTCCATTTCTACCCTTAAAAACCACCACCACTACCATTTTACATACACACACATATATCTATATCTATATCTATCTATATATAATTATATATACATATATTTGTATATATATTTTAAGGTTTTTTTATAATGGCGGCCGTCACCAATACAGCCACCACCCAACAACCGCCGCCGTCTCAGCCCATTGGTGGTCAGCAGCTAGTGCCGTCGCCGTCGCCGGAGGTAAATTCCGACGAGATGGCGGTGAAGGCCGTCCATAAACGCTACGAAGGGTTAGTGATGGTACGGACTAAGGCGATCAAAGGGAAAGGAGCTTGGTACTGGGCCCATCTCGAACCCGTTTTGGTCCGTAATCCGGATTCGGGTCAACCCAAGGCCGTCAAGCTCCGGTGCTCCTTATGCGAGGCCTTGTTTTCGGCCTCGAACCCGTCTCGGACGGCTTCGGAGCATCTTAAACGGGGCACCTGCCCGAATTTCAGCTCCGAATGCAGCCCGAAACCGATCTCTTCGATCTCCCCGGGCGGGATGGTGAACTTGTCGTCTCCGACAAGTTCATCGTCGCCGCAGCCGCTTCAGAACCACCGGAAAAGAAGCTCCGGTGGCCGGTCGGGTCGGGACCCGACCCGACCCGGGAAGAACCAGGCGGAGCAGACGTACTCGGTCGCACCGATCACGATGATCGAGCCGCCGAGGTTTTCGGTTGACGTGTCGTACCCGACCCGGCCCGATTCCGTACCCGCATTTTCTTCGGCTACGGTTGTGGCCGTTGGTGGTGGAGGTGGTGGTGGTGGTGGCGGCGGATACCACCACCAGCACCACCACCACGTGGCGTTATCCGGTGGGAAGGAGGATTTGGGTCCGTTGGCTAGGCTAGAGGATAGTGTGAAGAAGCTAAAAAGTCCGAAATCGTCACCGGGACAGACGTTAACGAAGCCCCAAATCGATTCGTCGATGGAGCTTTTGTCGAATTGGGTGTACGAGAACTACGGGTCGGTTTCGTTCTCGAGCTTGGAGCATCCGAAGTTCCGGAGCTTCTTGAACCGCGTCGGGTTACCGGCGGTGACCCGGCGCGACCTCGCGGGCGAACGGTTGGATGCTAAATACGAGGAGGCGAAGTCGGAATCGGACGCCCGGATACGCGACGCGATGTTCTTCCAAGTCTCGTCGGACGGGTGGAGGTCGAGGAATCATCGTATGGATAACCATCGAAACCATCATTCGGGTGAATTCGAGAACTTGGTGAACTTATCGGTGAATTTGCCCAACGGGACGAGCGTTTTCCGGCGGGCGGTTTTCACGAACGGGTACGTTTTTTCGAAGAATGCCGAGGATGTGTTATGGGAAACAATTGGTGATATTTGTGGGAATAACTATCAACAATGTGTAGGGATTGTTTCTGATAAGTTTAAAGGCAAAGCTTTAAAGAATCTTGAAAACCAACATCAATGGATGATCAATCTTTCATGCCAATTTCAAGGGGTTTACAGTTTGATTAAAGATTTAGCCAAAGAACTCCCATTGTTCCACAATGTGACCGAAAACTGCTTCAAAGTCGCAAGCTTTGTGAACACAAAGTCGCAGGTTCGGCATTCGTTTCTCAAGTATCAGTTGCAGGAATATGGGCGGGCATCGTTGTTGCGGGTCCCGTTCTGTTCGGGTTCTCGGGATTTTGAGCCCGTTTTCGAGATGGTGGAAGATGTTTTAAGTTCGGCCCGAGCTTTGCAGTTGGTGTTTCTTGACGATGGGTATAAAATGGTGGCAATGGAGGACCAAATCGGGAAGGAGGTCGAAGAGATGATGAGATCGCAGTTTTGGAACGAGTTGGAGGCCGTTCATTCGTTGGTTCGGTTGATTAAAAACATGGCCCACGAGATCGAGAAGGAAAAGCCGAGAATCGGGAATTGTTTGCCGCTTTGGGAGGAACTTAGGGTTAAAATTAGGGAATGGTGTGTGAAGTTTCATGTGAATGAAAATCTTGTAGAGAAGGTTTTTGATAGAAGGTTTAAGAGAAACTATCATCCAGCTTGGGCTGCTGCTTTCATTCTTGATCCATTTTACTTGATTAGGGACACAAGTGGGAAGTATTTGCCCCCTTTCAAATGCTTGACTTCCGACCAAGAAAAAGACGTCGATAAGCTCATAACCCGGCTCGTTTCTCGTGAAGAGGCCCACATCGCGTTAATGGAGCTCATGAAATGGCGAACCGAGGGGCTCGACCCGGTCTACGCCCAAGCCGTTCAGCTGAAACAACGGGACCCGATAACGGGTAAGATGAAGATCGCGAACCCACAAAGTAGCCGGTTGGTTTGGGAGACGTATTTGACGGATTTCAAGTCGTTAAGAAAGGTGGCGGTGAGATTGGTGTTTCTTCACGCCACTTCATGCGGGTTCCAGTGGAACCCGTCTCTGTGTCGGTTAGCCCAATCGAGAACCGGGATTGAGAAGGCGCAAAAATTGATCTTTATTGCGGCCCACTCGAGGCTCGAGAGACGGGATTTCTCGAACGATGACGAGAAAGACGCCGAGTTTTTCTCGATATCGAGCCGGGGGGAGGATGATGTACTCAATGAGGTTTTGTTTGATGCATCCTCTTTGTGAAATTCTTGCTTTTGGATGATGATTATAATCCATAGTTTTTATGTAGGGTTTTTTTGTTTTTTTGAGATTCTTTTTTAACTTCTATTTGGGTACTTGTTTAATTGCTCTTTTAGAAGATTTTGGCACCTTTGATGGTTATAGAAAGGGGTCATCTTTTAGTTTTTCCATCATATTTCTTTGGAGGTTAAAATTGGTATTTTTCTTTTTGTTGGATGGGTACGAGGAATCGAGATTTAAATGAAGATTGTTGCATCGTTTTTAATCAGAAGCTCCAACTCCAACTGTACTGCAAAAAGAACAACAAAATGTCTGGCATCTTTGCCGTGTGGTTAAAGTTGAAGCGGGTTTTGGTATCAGTAGTCCCACCAGTTTTGTGGTGTTTTATGGCAGGATCGAAGATGGTTGAAGAGCAGAGATTTACTTAAATCTTTAACCATCTGTATGTATTTATGGTTTTTGTATTGATTTTTGAACGCGATAAGTTGATAATTAACTATTTAAGTTCATCTTAATGATTAAGATGGTTTGTAGAGAAAATAAGAAAGACAAATTGAGAAGAAATTTCTTCATTTAGTAATGTTTAGCAATATGTATACGATAATACGAAGTGGAAGAAAACACAAGGACCTAAATGTAAGATCTTGTAAATTAAAAGGACTAAAGTAATTCATTTCGTAACTTTATTCCCATCCAACGAAACTCAACTAACATTTTTTTAAATTTCGGATTTTATAATATCTATAAATGAGAAAATAAAATATTGTTGTACCAATGTATTTAATCAATGAGACGTGTCATTTTCATAGATAAATACAACATGAAAAAAAAAATGTTACTTTATTTTGAATTATTAAAGATTTTATTACGTATCCTTTTACGAATTCTAACATAAAATAAGATAGTTTCTACTTGAAAAATATAAGCAATTTACAAAATGATTAAATAATAGAAAAGAGTGTCAAGTGTTAATCAATAAAAAAACTACATTGGTGTGTTTGGCAAGCATAAGCTAGCTGATAAGCTAGCTGATAAGCTAGCTTATAAGCTAGCTTATAAGCTAGTCCATCCAAACATGTACCAGGAAGCTAGCTTATCAGCTAGATTTTTGAAACGCTACTTTGAGTAGCTTATGAGGAGCTTATTGTAGCTTTTTCCAATTATACCCTTATTAATATTAATTATTAAATTCAAATATACCCTTTTTGGTTATTTTACATACTCATAAGCTAGTTTTTGCCAAACATAATTTGTTCAACAGCTAGCTTATCAGCTACTAGCAAGCTTATCAATCAACAGCTAGCTTATCAGCTATCCGCTAGCTTATCAGCTACCAGCTAGCTTATAAGCTACGCTTGCCAAACATAGCCATTATATTTGATAAACATAATAAAAACATTTGACAAATTATGTCTAGCTCAGTTGGTCTTTCTAAGGTCGATAACATCATTGGAAGAGTTGTGGATGGGATCCCAGTCTACCATGGTTCGATCTCAAGCGAGTCAATTTGAGGGCATGAGGAGTACTCAGTCCTTCGGTTGGTCCAATCATAGACTGGGCTTCCCCACCAGCCACTGTGGTTGGGTTCTTATGCTGGACCGGGACAGTGACGAATTTGTGGGTTTGTCCATGAATGCCCAATACTGCCGGTGAGATGTGCGTTGAGTTCGTGCTAGTTGTTCGTTAGTTCGATGTCGTTATGATTTCTCAAAAAAAATAACATTTAAATTGTGATTAAAATGTATAGATATAAACAAAAGGGACCAAAACGTGTAATAATAGTATTTTAAGAGGATTAAAAGTGAAAGAATGTGAAAGTGGTGGGGTAGGAAATAAAGGTTTTTAGGACCAAAAGCAGAAGAAGACTGTCGGCATGAAGCAACACACAAAGATGCTCTCATTCCCATTTTACGTTATAAACACCCATTTTTTCTAATTCCCAAATTACAATTTTTTATTCTTATTTTAATTATATTTTCTTCACACTTTCCTAAATTTATAATTTAAATCTTCCAATAGAAAATCCAACAAGTAACAAGTTAAGATAATTAAAAATTTTATTTGAAGATGTATATATAAATATATAAATAATTTATAACTTTGATTTGTAATAGATCTTTTGACAAACTTTTTTCTTCATGTTTTATGTATTAGTTATCCTTTATCGTCCATTTTGTTTGGAGATTGAATGATTTCTAGCTTCATCCAAACCAATCCCATAACAAGTCGTGGTTGTCATTTTCACCCATATAACTATGATGTAAATCGTGAAATTCTCTCAGTGACCACAAACACAAACGTAGATTAGGGACATACCTAACTTAGACAGTACGATGGTATGTAGCATGGTTTTGCTTTTTCGTCGTATTGTAAAAAATGTAGGATATGAAAAGATTCTACTGTATCATTTTGTTATATATATATATATATATAAGTTATAACGAGGACACAAGTTTCCCTTTGTAGAGTTGGTTTGCAAGAGATCTCAGACCTAAACTTGCAATAAAAGACTTGAATACGGGACCTCACGTTTGAAAATCAAAGAATTTACCACTGAACCAATGTTGATTTGTGGAAAATATACATATATTTGTTTCTTATAATCAAATGGTGCCACAAATTGCAAAAATTTATAGGTCCGCCTTTGACATCAATGGTAAGATTCTAACCAAGGTTGATTTTATCATCTTTATCCACCATACTATCCCGCTTGTGGTTTAACTTTTTGTTCTCATAAATATATGTACTATCTTAAACGTTAAAATGTTATAGTAATTACACTTAGCCTACAATTACATTTATGTATAAACTATACAATTCAAGGTAACACTTACCCCACTTGAACCAAGTAGTTTTGTTAATTTATTTAAACATTCTTAACAATCAATAAAGTATTTAAGACAAAGTTGGACTTTTGCCAATAAGCTTGAAAATCTTAATGTTTTTAATTAAGACCTTTATTATTCACTAAATTACTAAATGTGAATTAATCAACAAGCAACCAGAAGTATAAAACTTTCAATAATGATATTCAGAAAACTTTTGGAAGTTTCTTGGATTTTGCCTTTCAGCCAAACTTTAGTCTTACTTTTCTTGTGATACTTAAAGAATGTGTGTAGTTTTTAACAAATTTGGGATCATTTCTATTTGGATTTCTTAAAACCTTTTCTATATGAAATGTTCTTCTTTGGATACCTCTTTTGTCGAGAACATCTTTAAAGAAAAGTGTATTGGAGCGAAAAAATGACTATTGTAATTTTTTTTTTACTTTTGGGAAAAAGAAAAGTCATAAAAAGTACATGGCGAATCAATGATAAACACATGTATGCTTTTATACCTGATTTATGTCAATGTCATCTTAACATGTGAATCTGTAGTTTTACTCTTTTTTCCTGTATTTTGTTTATATTATATGACGTTACTTTCAAAATTCGGTTTGTTTCTATTTAGACAATTTAAACCACTATTTCTCTGCATTAAATGCTCGTCTTTGGCTACCTATTTGTTTGAAAGCATCTTTCCGCGAGAAATAACATCTATAGATAAAAGGGTACTACTGTAGAAAGATGCTATATTTTTTCTTTTACAAGAAAGAGAAAGTTATGTATAGCAGACCTACAATGCTTCAAAAATAAATGTAGGAATATTAATACCCCAATTAGATGAAACTTGTCTTGTTGTGTGCATCTCCTAAAGCTGTTTTTTATAAAAGAGTTGTAAGTTGTTACAAAGATTTTTAATCCGTAAACCTAATTGTCCAAAAAATGGATTTAATTAACAAATAGAAATGTTTGGATTTAGTTAACAAATAGAAATGTTTGTTTCTTGGTGAATGTTTAAGTTGTGTGAATTTAGACACACAATGGTGTTCATAATGTTTGATAAAACATTTTTTTAAGAAAATGACATTAACCATTTAAAATAGGGTTGTTAAATTCAGTAAAATTAAATATTGATGAGGTTTGCCTCACCATTTCAATGGTACATGGATCAACTTTGATAACATTTGTCACATACACAACCCAAAGCAATAGTTTAACTCAATAACTTCTAATTTAACTTGAATCATTATACAAGTTATTAGTGGACCATAACTTAAGAACTTATTGGTGGACCATCTATTTTACACACTGCATGTCATATTTAAATTATGTAAACGATTTGTCAAAACGTCGTATTTTGACAACACTATGAAATAACGTTCAATCTACGTCTTCTTTTTCAAATTCTATCAAAACCGAGGCATATTTAGTTTCTTCTATTAGTCTTATTAACGTTATTCTCGTCTGTCAATTACAAAATATTTTTATGTCTGCTAACATATTATTTATAATTTCAAATCATTAAGCAGTAAACATTATTTTTTTAATTATAATCGTTACCATTCTAAGAATAAATTTTTACTTGATTTGTCATAACGACATGACATTTCTCTTGTCGTTTGTTTAAGAAAGAATTTTAGTTTATTGTAATGATAGTTTATTGACAAAAAGAAGAAAAAGAACCCTCTTCATTGAGTCTTAGATATAATTCATATTAAAGATTAAGATATAAAATAGTGTAATTCCAATTCTCTTTCCTTTTTAAATAATAATTATTTAAAAAACTCTTGAATAGCAAGAATAGATATATAAATAGAAATAGAAATGCAAAACAAAAAGGCCAAATTGATGATTAGAAAAGAGTAATTGAGAAAGGATGGGATGGGGATTGGGTGGTATATCACAATTCCACTTTTGTAATAAAGCAACCTCCCTAGTAATTAAAAAAAAGCTGCCACACCATTTTCTACAATAAATTCAATTCATTTTATTTCACACAAATATCACCAAACAAAACGTCTCAAAATTAATATGGTGTTATTCAAAACAATAGAATATATTTTTTGATTTATAACACCCGAAATATTTTATGAAATTATAAATTATGGAATCGAACATTTATATGTGTTATCAACAATAATCAAGGATAGATTTATACAGAAAAGAATGGTATACAACTATACATACTTCAACTCAATTAAATATGATGAAAAAAATAGGAATTTAAAAGGTGCATTGGTTATATTTAATTATGTCTTATGTGTTCCTATATTTGATGAAACTGATATTAAGACATAAGTTTGTGATGGTAGATTGGCGTGTATTGTTGTATTAAAAAATTTATTTTGAAAAAGGAATGTCAGTTCAAATCTTGTAATATTAATAAGTTTTACTTATTTGATCAACAAATCAGTAATGTTTATGTAAAAAATATTATAGATTTATTTCTTATAATTAAACGATATTATCCAGGGGCGGATATACATTGCAAACTATGGGGGAAAAGGCTTCCGTTAAAAAAAATGAAAAAGTGTTTTTTTAGGTTACAAAGAACACTTTTTTGTGTCTTCTAATTTCTACTAGGGGTGAGCATCGGAACCGGGTACCCGTTTTTGGAACCGGAACCGCTATGGAACCGCCGGTTCCGGAACCGGAACTGGTGTGAGTGGTTCCGGTTCCGGTTCCTAAAATACGGAAACGGTCGGGACCGGTTCCGGTTCCGGTTCTCATTTTTGTGGAACCGCTAACCGCCGGGTACCCGTCGGAACCGGTTAAGCTATATATATGTATATATTTATATATTAGTAAAGGTAATTTTATATATATGATTATTGTTTGGGTAAAAATCCAATTTTTTACATAAACAATTATTATGTTTAATAGACTATATTTAAAATTATCATTTTACCTTTTACATTACGCATAAACTTACGACCACTTTTTCACTCGACTTATTTATTCTCTTTTTTCGATATTTTTATATCGTATTTAACATTTCAAGTTGTGTTTTTTGTTATTTTTATTTTCAAAAATTGTCGTAATTATTTATATAGTTTTTATCGGATAAGTTTTCATCGTTTTACTATTTATTTCATTACGTTGTGACTATGTAATAACTAATAATATCTTTTTTATAACATAAAATATTAAAAAAAAACATTTAAAAAATTAGACACCGGGTACCCGGTTTCGGAACTGGAACCGGCGGTTTCGGGACCGGTTCCCAAATATGAAGAACCGGTGCAACCGGTTCCGGTTCCGGTTCCTTCATTCTAAGAACCGCCAGTTCCGGTTCCGGTTCCATGAATTTTGGCCGGGTACCCGGTTTTGCTCACCCCTAATTTCTACCATGGTTTTCTCCAGTGATTTTACCTCGAAATCAACAAAAAAACCGAAAAAATCTCTTAAAATTGCCAAAACATAGAAATCTCTTGAAATTAACAATAAGCCCGCTTTAAAAAACCATTGAAATGATAGAATTAGACTAAAAATATATTGTACGACTTGAAGAAGAAAAATATTGGATCCGCCACTGGTGTTATCGCTTTATAAGTTAAATAGGTGTATCTTTTGAAAGGGTATCCTAGATCTGGCCTAGACTAATCCCGGCAATGTTGGTCACTATATTGTAAAAATTGTAATAAAACAAAAGTATAAATTTCATTAGCCAATAGTTTTTCAACACAACTATACACGTTTTTCGAGAGCATACTGTCGTCATCTCTCCCACCAGAATTGTGACTCGCATTCATGAAAAGTGGAATTTGTGAGTTTATGAGCTTATTTAAGTTGGTAGGGTTGTAAAAATAGATTTGTAAATTTCTTATAAACGTTGTAAACCATCAACAATTTTCTTCATTGTTTTTAATTAAATCAAAAGCTAGTTAATTAGTTTATTGCTAATGAATTTTAAGCCATTACAAATGGTATGAATGTTATCTTTGTTACCATTAGGACAAACTTCATCAAAGATTATGAAAGGGAACCCTCTCATATAGATAAAAATATGAGATTTATAAGTTCATTTAAGTGAAATGTGGGATGATGTGAGAACCAATTCCAAATAAATAAATGACAAAGTTCGTACTTTTTTAATATAAATTAAAACTAAAAGAAAAGTCTTATATATGGTTGTAATGAAAAATACACGTGTATAATCTAATAAACAAAAATAACAACATTTTAAGGCTTGTAACGACCACACACATGATTACTATGCACAATGATTAATACTTTTGCCATAAAAAAACTATTATTATGTTTCACAATTTGTCATCATCATACACAAATAAACGGAAATTTATATAAAATTGAGCATTTTTTTAATAAACTTATGGTGAGTGAAAATATGAGAAATAAAGAATGAATTGTGGATTAAATGAGTGGAGTAATGGAAGTAAACAATGAAAGAGTTGTTAGAAAAATGGAAATTATTTAATAGAAGTGCTTGGTATTATTTTGTTAATAAAATATTAAACAAATAAAATAATTAAATTTAAAATTATTTCATTGTCCTTGTGTTTTAGCTGATTTTTATATTTTGGTTCTAAAGTTTTACTAATCACACATTTGGTCCTTATTTCATGTTTAAAATAAGAGGCAATGTGGAAGTCCCTCGAATTAATATCATGAAATAAATGGAATGTTATTATTAAGTAAAGACATATGCTCTTCTTCTAATGAGAGGCAATGTGGTCATTTTACTCTTCTTTTTTCTCTCATCTTCTTCCTCCTCAATTCAAGAACACACACACATGGGCAAGTTCAAATGAAAACTAATCTTTTATTACGAACATGAGGATAACCGAGAGTTGCCACGTGTCACATTCAGTATTGAATAATACAAGATTATTTAGACTGGATATTGTATTATTCATCATGAATAATGCATCTAAATAATCTTGTATTATTCAGACTAAATGGGACACATGGTGCTCTCGGCTGTTCTCACATTTGCGATGAAAAATGAGTTTTGCGAACTTTCGTCTATAAATATATATTCACCACCATCAGGGCCACACCCACCACCACCACTTCCCTCATCTTCAACATTGTAAAATCCTAATCTTGCGCAAATGTAATATTATGAAAGACATTCTTCAAGAATAAAAACCACACATTTCAACAAATTCATACATGAAATTTGTAATCGATAAAAGATCAAAATCTTAATCTAATCTCTAAAATTAAGAAAAAGAAAAACCAAAAAAACTAAATCTAGTCTCTAAAGTAAAAAGTTCAAAACCTTAAGCAAACTTATACAAGCCCCAAAATAATCCGGATTTTGACCTCTACCCAAAACATATTTGGATTTCGACTTCAAAATCCTAACCAAATATGGAATTCGATTATGTCTTTCTTTAATAAACATGGATTTCGGCTTTTAGCTCATTAGCATTTGAGGATGAGAACTTCGAAAAGGAGGTAACTGAGTTTCTTTTATTTTTGGACAAGATGACCGAGAAAAGAAGAAGGGAAGAGGTCTTCAACAGTGAAGGGGGTTGTTGCCTTCCCTTTGCATCCCAACATCGTCGTATCAAAACCGAGGGGTTTTCAACAAAAGGTGCTCCGAAGAAACAGGAATAAGAGGGTGTGGAGGTTAGGTATCATTTATGGAGTATTGTAAGCCTATCTTTCAACATATGGAAGTATTGTGAACTTTCTTTCTCTAGTTTACTATTTTTTGACTGACCAGACCGGTCATTCCTCAAGGCTACGAATAAGAAGATTGTCACTGAGATATAAACGAGCTAGGAAATAAAAGACTCCGCTCCCAGTCTCACTCGGGCGATGATTCATGGTAGAGACGATCAAGGGTTTACGAGTAGTGAAGACACGATTCACAAACAAAAGGTTGGTTTAAAGGTCATCGTGAAAAAGAAAGAAAGTCTATAAAATAGCTTTTTATTTTTAAAAAACATTTTATAATATCAACTTTTTAAAGAAAAATGAGAAACAACGGTAAAAAGACGAAAACATCCCTCTCACGAGAAGCACATGACTGATATAATGAAACCTAGACTAATGATGTTAACTCGAGTGACATTTTTAGGCTTTGGAACACGAAACAAGGGATGGTGATGTAGTTAATGAATTTTAGGGATCAAAACAAGAAAACAACCAAATTAAAAGGACCGATGGTATAATCCACTCTTTAATTTATAACAATTCAAATGTGTATATATGAAAATATTATCTAAATGCGACCAAATGACACTTGCTCTAAAAGAGGTAAACAGAATCCTATAATCCTGACAATAATTATTGTATGATATTGTTTTATATAAGAATTATGTCTCCTTAATTGACATTTTTGTGGAGTTACTTCTAGAATGAATTTTTTTTAACGAAAACATGAGAATAAAATCTTTATCAGGTTTTATTTATCTTTAACTTTTTCATTTAATTATTTATATTGTTATAACTATAATTTTAAGAATTAATGTATAAAGTGATTAAAAATATGTAAAAATTTGTTAAAATTACTGAAGTTGAAGATAAAGATAGATGAAAGTTCGTAATTTTTATGAATTGTCAATTGAAAGAACGTCTATGTTTTTGATAATTAGATCAAAAAATAATTAATTTAAAGAGTTAAAAGTGTTTTTCAATTCTCACTAAAACTTTTATATATCGCACGATCCAATTCTTCTAATAAATTTGTATACTTCTTACTTCATTAAGATTAGCACTTGTTGATGATCACCGTAAAAATTCAGTTGCAATACTCATTATAAAAAGTGGAAAATCCCCCCCCCCCCCCTCCTTTCTCTCTTTGTATATGTGTGTAGTATATATATGTGTGCGTACGTGTGCGTGCACGCACGTGTGTATGTATGTAGTGTTTTGTTATGAAAAATTAATTATTAAGTATATTGTTTATACTCAAATACAAGTTAATTATTGGTAGTAGTTACTTTATTAAAATTGACTCCTCACCCAACTTTATTTAGAATTTTATGTCTCTCAAAAAGTGATTTAAGAGTTTAACCAATGATTTATTTTTATTTTCCTTTTAGGTTAAAGGTAAAGTAGGTAGAATAATTATTACAAGATTTTCATAGATATACAATAATGTCTCACTCACCATTACATTTTTCATCTTTCTAGCTATTTTTTATATTGCAAGTTAGTTTTTATTATTAAATTAATCGAAATGTATGAAAACCAACTTATTTTGTTTTAAATTCTATTTTAGAAAATCAAACGTTATAGTTTTTAGTGTCTATTTTATGATTTATTATAATTTTGAAGCTGTCGAGTGCAAAAAAACATGAAATCGTAAGCTCCCAAGCAGTGATCATCTAGAGACTGACCGGATGTGAACTCTTTGATGCTATAGAAAGCGCAACTCCTAATTTTTTATCATTAAGTGTGTATATGTTAAAATTTTTTCGAGATGTTGAATATATGAACAATCTAAATCGTATCTTAGGATGATTTTTAAGCAAATTGAAGGCAAAAACTATATTTTTTTGGCAAATAAAAATAATAGGCATAAATCAAATCAATCGTAATGGTTTTGAATTAAAGGGCCAAGACTTTTGTATACCGTTTAAGCTGGTTTGAAAACAAGAAAAACACTGATAGTGAATAAAAATAAAATGTAATAATGAATACAATTATGGAGTTTATGATTTTCTAGAAGACATCATTATGTTGACATGTAAAATATACCATAAAGAAATAGTTTAGTGGGATGATCATACCAACAATAATACCAAGTAACTTTTTAATGTCCAAAGTGTAAAAAGTATAAAAATAATACAAAGGGTAGAGTGCGACTTGAGAACTAGATTTCCAAAATTGTTTGCTAGTATTAGACTTGGATTTTCTTTTTCAGGGGTGATCAATCATCATCTCAAACATCTTAAAAATAAATAAAATAAAAATTATTTTACTCCCATCAAATGTGTATATAGTAAGCTCTAATATTGGTCCATGAGAACCATAAGGGTGGTGGCATACTGGCAAACACCTACGGGATGGTGGAATATCCCATCCATCCGGGTTCGAGTTCAGGCATGCACACCTTGTAGGCAAACTTAGTCTCAGACGGTCGAAACTTAATTTCCAAATTGCCAAGAATGTAGTCTAGGCAAAGCCTAAATGAATCTTATCCAAAAATATTGGTCCATGAGAGGTTTAGTGAAATCTTGAAAGTGGGATATGAACTTTGATAAGTCTAAAAATCGTTCTTGTAATTCTCATTTTACTTTAAAAGTGATCCCCGGTCACTAACTGCATTAACCATCTCCATTAAAGTGAGGGGCATTTTAGTCTTTTTACTTATTTTCCTAAATATCCTTAAAACGTATAATTATATATAATAATACTTAATATTATTATACATACATTATGTATATATGAATATTATGTATATAATATAAATTATTTAAACATAATATATATATATATATATATATTATTTTTTAACATAAGTAAAAAGACTAAACTACTATTCACTCTACAGAGTTAGTAATTTGGACCACTTTCTAAGTAAAATGAGAACCACAAGCATGACTTTTAGACATATTAAACTTTAGTTCTGACTTTCAAATATTTAAGTAAACCTCAACAACCAAGATTAGAGTTTTACTCTACCGGAAACAACTAACCCGTTACGAGAATTAAGTTTTTAAAAAGAAGGTATACCAAAATACATGAAAGCTCTCAGGATAAGATAAACCCAGGTAAAGAAGATGAGAATAAACCGATAGCGGTCTTCTCGATTGAAGTGATATGAAGAGCAAGCAAGAAATGATGTTTCAAGAAAAGGGTATGCAATATATGATATAGGTAGTGTATGAAATGGTTGTATAGTCAATGTACTAAAACCTTAAATGGCCCAAACCTTTTAGGGGTACGATTATAAATGAATGATAAGTTTTTCATGTATTGAAAAAGTCAAGAATACGTTGATGGTACACATTTGGTACCAATTTGAAAGGTGGACCCCCAACCATAGCCTCTAATGAAATTACCCATGAAGGTGTAGTGGTGTGTACTAAAACTTAAAAGAATTCAAAATTTGAAAATGGCAAATACAAAAAGAAAGAAAAGAAAAGAAAGAATGGTTGAGTAGTAGGGCTTTTACGTAAAATTAGGTCCACAAAATTGTACGGAAAAAAGGATGGGCCACCACCAATAATAAAAGATGGAAATGTGATGTATTTGGAATCAAAATAATGCTACTTGGTAGTACTTTGTAGTTGTAGTGGGTTTCTTTCTTACCAATGGTTTGGTTTGGTTGCTATTATATTCCAAGCCAGCCAGCTAATATTGTCTCCTCCTTGGAAGGTCTATTTTCATGCTTTTAGGAATGGTTTTCTTTTGGTAAACCCTTTTTATTTATCTTTTGTTTTAGCCCATTATTCGGTAAAAACAAGGTAGCTTATTAAAACGTTAGTTGGAGAACTATTACTACGGTTTTTTTCTAGGTTTTCTTTTTCTCAATTATACCCTTATTAATATTGATTATTAGACCTTAGGATACCCTTTTTGGTCATTTTACTTACCCATAAGCTAGTTTTTACCAAACATAATTTATTTACAAGCTAGCTTATCAGCTACCAACTAGCTTATTAGTCAATAACTAACTTAT
Organism: Centaurea solstitialis; assembly: GCA_030169165.1. Classification (NCBI taxonomy): domain Eukaryota; kingdom Viridiplantae; phylum Streptophyta; class Magnoliopsida; order Asterales; family Asteraceae; genus Centaurea; species Centaurea solstitialis. Next base: position 81,362,558 of record CM058044.1, read on the forward strand.
CGGCTATTTTACCAAACATAAGCTAAATCCTCCAATCCAACTCCAGTAATTTATACAAGTAAATTTGTGTCTCATTTAAGGGTTTTGTGAATTTAATTTTGGGTATTATGGAAATTGCAACTCTTTGAAAAGCTCAAGTTTTGACTTGACACGTGGCGATTTTGTTGCCTTTTATAAGTTAGAGCTTTGAATAAGATTACAAACAAACTTTCTTTTGAAACTTGTTAGACCATAAAACAATTTTTTTGCCAAATCAATGCTTTGCATCCGATTCGCAAGTAAAAGTTGCCGATATAAAGAAAGGATTCATATGGCCAAATTAACAGAATGGGAAAGTCGATCTGAACTGATGACTTAATAGGTCTATAAGCTTTTTTAAAATTTAAGATATGGGAAAAATATTTGAATAAGAGCGGTTCTTTTTTGTAGACAACGATGTTTTGACGTCTATTTAGCTAAAATCATTTATAGCATAAAACTAACAAACCATAGCGGATTTCGTGCCAAATCGATAAGATGAAACTGCGCGAAATTGTTATCTCGAAAGTTAAATTCTAGATTGTAATGTAGATTTTATAAGCAAAATCAAAGTCATGGCGTAATCAACACTGGAAAGTTGAAAATGACAACGATGTTACCAAATTTTGCATATGAAGAGAAACGAATAATGGAATGCATACGAGGATGATCTTTTAAGATTATGTTTCACTACAAACCAAAAATCAAAGAATACTTTTAAAAGATAAAAAAAAATTGCTATCTCATGGAATACCCAGAAAACATCTAACAAGGTAATTATGATAATTCACCAACAGGGTCCGGCTCATTTAAGAAACTATTATATTTTAGGAACCAATTATTTAGTGAAATATCTGTCACGACACGCATCATAGATATTTGATCACGTTATGTGTAACATCTAGTCCATTATGATACAATATTATCCGTTTTACCCCACTTCGGAGCAGTACCAGCATGGGTGACCCCTTGGGAAGTCCTCGCCAGGTCGCCAGAAACAAAACCATCAACCAGTAGGGGAAAACAGACAATATTGTGTCGTGGTAGACAGGGTGCTACTTATTCATCTTGAACAATCGTAAAAAGCTTGGTTCCTGGATTCCTAATTTTTTTTAAAAGTTCCTAAACAAACCCGCCCAAAACGAATAATAGATAAATATATGATTCAAACTTAAAACCTCTAAGAATGGGTGTTAATGAAACTTGACAGGTCCAATGTCCTTGTTCTCAAACCAGTCAATTTGTCCAATCACTTCCTTTTCAAATTGTACCAGAAAATTCATTTATTTAGGGGCAAAAAAAGGCAACACAATGCAACAATCCTCAACCTTACAAAGATTAGATAAGACTAGTAGTACACAATTAAAAGTCTAGGTGGGTCTTTTTTTCCAATATATTCCCATTTAATTTGGGAAGAAGATAGTGAAAAGAGTGAGAATTATCGATATATACCAGTTTTGATGGACCACTGATCGCATAAAATTATCTCTTATGAGAAACAATTTTTAGACGAGAAACCTGAAGTTTAGGCGTCTGGATTAGTACAGGATGTTCGAGCAAACCGATATAAAAGGGTTTAACTGGATGTGGATTACATTGGTTGCCAAATAGTAGGAAATAATGGAAGTATAGATTGGGATATGATTACAAACCGGAAACCATGCAACAAGATCAACACCATCTCCTGCTTCTGCTGCAGAAACGTATTACTAAATTTCGAGATCATCCAATGAGAGATCATTTGCAGTCAGCAGCTTCAGTTTCTGCAAATTTAAAATTAACCACAAACCATCAAACCGACAATTATAGTAATTTGAAAGTACTTATCAAATCCATCTACAGTTGGAAATACTAGTAGAATATTCAGGATACATTTAACTACTTATAAAATCATGTGAAAATCAGATCCATCTTTCTCTGCCCCCAAACTAATAATTCCTTCAGCCCAGAAGATCCCCCTGAAAACCATCTCAATTGAACTCTGTGCATTTGAGTTATTTCCCACTGGCTAATATGAGTTATCCATTGTCCTGATCTTCACCGTTTCGTATGAAATTAGTGAAGAAAATGGAGTTGCGAAAGTAAAAGCAAAAGGAAACTTAGATGGCGTCCCAGGCCATGAAGATAACACTGGCTTTCTTTAGTGTTTTCTAGCTTGTTTCGTTTTGATAAATAATGATATAACTGACGTCTAACATGCCAAGTAGGAAGCCACTGAAAATTTGTGAAATTGCATAAAAGACCAAATATCTGTTAAATCAGCGAATGGTGAACCATATTTCCAAATATCATGAATGCAGATAGAAATCTGGACTTTCACTTTTAGAAGGTTGAACTTACATTAAAAGCTACCAACAAAAAGAAAGAAGTTACTGACCGTGATAAATTGTGGAGGATCATCAAGACTAGATGAACCTAGAACAATTTCTCTCTTCAATTTAGTTGTCAACTTGTGACAAACCCGCAGCTGATAGGAGGTGAGATGTCAGATATTTATGTTTATCATAAAAACTACCGATTCCTAATAAGCTAGAAAATGCTTACCTCTGATCTAGTTGCTCCACCCACAATAAAAACAAAAATACGTCGACCCATCTTCTTAAAATCACTAGATGCGTGCCTCAGAATGGAATCACTGTGATCAAAAAAATATGGAACAACCACAATCAAAAAAACAATAATGATAATGGCAGACATGATGGTAAGGATAACCACTCTACTTGTGATCCTTTTGAGGGAAATACTACAAGAATTTTACATGTATGTATATATATATATATATATATATATATAAAGGCTAAAGTTCGGCTGCAAACTCAAATTTCATTGAGAACGTGATGACAGCGAAGAGCACGCCACATGGCAGATTCATTCTGAATAATACATGATTATTCAGAAATCAGACTCAATATGCCTTGTAGTGCGCTCTCGGCTGTCCTCACGTTCGCAATGAAAGATGAATTTCTATTTGAACCTGACCCTATATATACACACACATCTAGAACCGTTATAAAAAGATCTTCTGTGTTCACATCCCTCTACGGTTTTTAAACAAGGAAAACAGCTACAAGCATACATACCTAGAATACCCATCTTCAGAATCTCGAGGCCTGGCCCATGTTGCTGTTCGTCTCGATCTCATTGAATGAGCAGCTGGAGCTTCAGTCAATTTTGCTGCTGACTCGGACTGTGATCTTCCATGAAAAGTAGGACTTGGGTCATTCATGCAAGGGTAATCATTCTTTGGTAGTTCATTTTTGCTGAGTTTTTCGATTAGTTCCTGAAAAAGATGACGTCCACTTTAGTTCCTCTAGCAAGAGAAAACACTCTCTCTTTGTCATCAACAAAAATTTCTAGTATGCCCCCATTTTAATGCCACAAAAGAAAAAAACTGAACAAAGTAGCGTACAAAATATCCATCCAGAACCAGAAACGATGTTCTGAACTATTAAAGAAATAAATATGGGCTACAAGATCTAAACTGATGTTGGACGAGAAGGAAAATCACAATCTCCTCGGCTTAATGTAATAATAGGTCCAACCATGCCTTCATGGTGGTACTTGCATACAATATTTTTCTTGTATATTAATTTCAGGGAACGTCAAAGAAAAAGAAATCATGCAAAATTCAAGATGTTTTAACCAATGATTACAACCTCGTTTAAATGCTACTTTAGAATAGATTATTACAAACAAGAATGGGCGTCTTGCATATACAAGAACAACCAATGAGCGCAATTGGTTGGATGAATGACAAGCATCAATTTCCAACATATATAAAGAACCCCAAACAATTCTCCTTTATACAATTTTCTCTTATTAGGTGAAAAAGTTCATGCAGGAAGTAGGTCAAGCTTAATTGGACTAAAACCGTACAATTTCATACCTCAATCATAGGATAAAACCGTGATAATTGCCAAGTTGATTCTTCACCGGTACGATCTTTTCTTAACCCATGCCTCTTCTGAATTGACGTGGAAGAGGAGACGATAGTCAGAAAAAAAGTTAAAAAAAGTGAAACTCTGCTGAATAAAAACCATTAATATACCTTGTGAACATCAAACTTTAAAGAGAAGGCACCGATTGAGTTCTTTTTTGCATCTGGTGTTCCCTCAAGAAATCTCATATTATACACAGCATTCATGTCATCTGAGGGCAGTCTTGCTAACTGGAAAACATAGAGGAAAATATGTATATTTAGCCAGAAGACAAAATGATAAATATCCATATTTTGTGATCACAGTTACTGGAACCAAAAACGGCTTAAAAATTCAAGTAGATACTGAGAATCTAATTTCATGATGTTGGGTCCGACTATGGACCGAATTCAATCATCATTACAGGTGCACACAGCGCAGGCAATTTGAAAGATTGGTAGTGGAAGCGGGCTCGGGATTTCTAATGGTAAAAGGTTGTGGTAATAGCACTGCCGAGAGCTAGTCTATAAAGATTAAATGGGGGGACCTTGGACAAGGAATTCCTTTTGTTCTAGTGGTTAAACCATTTGATCCTACACATGATAATAATTATGATTTATGTTCCACCAAAAGTATGAAAGGGGTCTTCACTTGCAGAACAAAATGTAGGAATGGCATATAAAACACTTGTACACCACCTTAGGCCAAAAATAGTTCCCCAAAGCAAGTCTACCTAACTGAAAGCAACAAAAGCATTGCAATTATCTTACAAGCGAAGTTCCTAAAGCATCCTACCATTCATGGAAACTTGGAGGGAGGGAGGGAGGGAGGGAGAGAGAGAGAGAGAGAGAGAGAGAGAGAGAGAGAGAGAGAGAGAGATCCATATTCAAATGTTCAAGTGATCAAGGCAAGCAAAAAGAATTGTTATATATATATTCCTTAGATTTCCCTCACTTGTCAGCCTAGTGATGGACAAATTACTATATAATTGAGCAGCACCAAAAGAAGCATATAGTTTACAAGTTGATTGACAAACAAGCCTTGCCTCCATCAACTTTGCAAGTTTGTCACCCTCAAACTTCTCTGGATGAGTTGCTGCGTAGATCATTAATAATCGCAGCTTATTCTCACGTGTAGCATCCTGCATAAAGAGGCATCTAAGAAATTTAGGAATGTCGTGTTTTTGTACAGAAATAACATAAGTACATAGACCGCTGATGATGTTTGTGCTTTTGATTTCACCAAATAATGTGTGCTCACCGGCTTTGTTCTAAGGAAGTTGATGACCTCCTTAGTCCCTGCATCTCCGAATACAAGGTCCTGTTCTAGTTGTCCCACTTCTTTAAGCCCCGTCTCCCTAATAATTTTGTTAATCTTTGCAGCAATCTGCATCAATCAAGTTCATACAAAATTATATAGTTGCATCAGAAAATTTCCTTCTTACTTATGCAGTATCTAGGGCACTTTCAAGGGCAATTGCATCTTTTGTAAGCCACGGAAAAGAAGTTGAGATATTTTTGAAGAAAGAAGTATTGGCTTGGTAATTTAAGAATTAGAAAACTAAAACATGAAGTAGAACATCTTAATAAACATGAAGTTGTAGTATATTCAATTAACTTCAACCAACAAAAGCAGAGAACAAACTAAATATAATAGAAGCATATTATCGGAGAAGAGAATTCTGAGCATGTGACTTTAGAGATTTGCACATGGTCGTTACCATTTGGTATCCCCGAAAATAACTAAATAATGCAGCTCTTTAAGATACCGGACAAAACTCTACGACATGAGGTCTTATCATTTGGCATATCTAATCCATGTATTATGACATGTTAGTTCCCTAAGATAGACACAAGACACTCATTGAGATCTAGAGGGGTACTTCAAAGCTTAAGAACGTGATTGTCTAACCAATGCCACTCCCAAAAAAACAGGAGGGCGAGAGAAACCAAGAGCATTATGGTTTCAAATTCCAAAAATACGGTACAAATAATGTAACTGCTTGAGATTAGAGAAAATAAAATTCGCACATTATCCCCGAAAAGAGTTCAGAGCATATAAGTCACAATGTTTATCTTTTGGTAACTGAGAGCATTATTAGAGAAGTGGAATTTTCTGTCGACTTACATCAACATGGAGGGATAGTTTGTCGATTTGTTCACTATATTGTGGCAATGCTTGAACCATCTTTTGCAAGTCTCGAGTAGATAACTCGCCACCATCTCTACGCACAAAAACAAAATATTTAAATCAAGTTATAGAGAATAGCAGTCCTAGAAATGTGCATTTGAGCATAAACTACAGTGTGACAGCGCAGAGCTGCAGACCAAAGGGTGATCAAGAAAGGTTGTGAATTTTTTTGAATTACTAACGAAAATATGAAGTTGCAGGATAAATCTAAATAAACCATCCGAGCTCACAGATGGAAAACAACATTCTTTTGAATTCTGAACACATGCTTACAAAATCAAAAGTCTACCAGAGCAATGACATATAAGCTAATATTATAAGCATGATCTAAATACTATTGCAATCTACAAGGAAAGGAGACTGGAAAAGTCCAATACACACAGAAAGGGAAAACGGGAACGAAATTTCATTCAAGATCACTGAAACTGTCATACTGTAACCTAAACATATACCGGCCTCCCTTACAACAACAGAGTCCCATGATTTTATCTATGAAATTGGTTGGTCTGGGATTTCAAATTTTGACCTTTTTAATAGAAAAATTATACTACATTACTGATTACACTGTAAAAATAATCACAAATGAAACATTTTCAGCCAAAAAGAGAGGACCAGACTAACTCCAATTATGGGAGAGAGGTAGCAGCCCATAAGCCTCTACGAGTTAAAACACTGCACGGTTCCACGCAAAACCTTGTGCGCCATGAAAGTCTGTATTGTGGGCCTCTGGCCTTATTTACTCAGCATGCTTGCATGTCATCCATAGCTAGATGCAACATTTGGGTGGTGAGAATATGAACACCAAACCCAGAAAATCCCACTCAGACATAGGGTCCCCCCCCCCCCCCCCCCGGGACGGGGGGTGGGGTGGGGGGGAGGAGGGGGGGGGGTGTTGATGGTTGCAGACCATGCTACAGCCCTAGGGGTGGAGAGGCTGCTTCCATGAAGACCCCCGACCCCCAGACTTGGGTGGTAAAAATCTAAAACAACCAACATAATGGGTCAACTTTAATTGCCCAATGACAAGAAATCAAACAATTCCAATCTTCATTCATAATTTTTTTGAACAGCCTTCATTCATATTACCAACCCCAAATATCCAGCTGTGCAACAAATTAATTTTGGTTGACATTTTCATAGTTATATTGCATGCCACAAACAATCAACATAATAGGTCATCTTTGTTTCCGAATTTATATCTCTGGAGCAAAGGTATTGAGTTTACATAAAGATCATCTGTAAACAGACCTTGAACCATGGTGCATCTGTGCAGCTTTATTCTTTGACACAAAGTTCGTCATTTTGTCGTGCAACCGTTCGCTAGCCTGACAAGGCGAAATTGATCAATAATCATTTGAATGCACATGCTCAGACCTAATATAAAGAAACCAAATGAGACATACATCTGCTATATGTGAATGCCGGAGCTCTAGCCATACAGGATCATGATCTTCTAGCAGGACCTCTTTCTTTTCAGGAAGGCCACCTGTTTTGCTTGCAACCTAAGTAGTATAATTACTTGATATATAATAGCAAAAAGAAGGCAAACTTGATGAACAATCCATGCCCAGAAGCATAGACTAACCTCATGAACATATTTATTTCCATCCATATTAAGTAAATCATGGCACATGGCATCATATGTCCATTCATGAATGACAGGAGCAATCTAGAAGAAGATAAAACCCATAAGAGACCAATATGTTAGAAGTAATAGACTGCAGTAAGAAAACTGTAATCTAAGAATCGAGAGAAAAAAAACCTGGTCTATTGATCTATCTAGGATAAGCAACTCGCACGTTTCTGTCTGAGGAAAACTAAAGTTGTTGAGAGCTTTATATTTTATAAGACAATTCCAAACAGCTGCAGCAAGTTTCGTAGGAATCAAATCACGAATTGTCGTCATTGTGGTAGGATCAAGGGATTTGGCAGCACGGTAACGTACAAAAGGGAATTCCTGAGAAGAACTTATATAAGCTTCAACTATATTCAAAGCACTATCAAAAGGGTTTCACATTTCTTTTTTCCAGACCTCAACCTTTGATAAAATAAAAAATAGCAAGATTGCCTACCAACAATGAAGCAAAAACGGTTGCAATACGGTTGGCCATCAAATTCAAACATTGATCTCCTTTTCGCGTCATTTCCTCATTCCCATAAAGTTCTTCCAAAGCCATTCCATTATCAGTGATAAAACACTGCATTGTAAAAAAGAATTGGCTAGCCAAAACCACAAAGCAACATATAAAAATAATTCTTTTTCAATCAACCACTTGATTTCAAAGAAAAAATATTCCAAGTTTAATTAACTTTTTGCAGACCTTATTATGAGTAAAAAGAAATATCATTTTAACACTGGAAGTGACTGCAAATAGCTTAGGTATTGTTACTATAACATGGTACGCACAGATACCTTCTAACTGAACAAAAAGCTTATTAAGTGACTAAAAGGCAATTTTATTTGAGCAGCATTGGATACCTGGCTATCAATGGCGAAGTACTCCAAGTTCATCTGAAAATTCCCCATAAAAGTAAATACAACTATGAAATTTAATTATATAACAAGAACAGAGATCAGAGATCAGAGAGAAGCTTAAACCTCTTTCATAGCACGTAAACGAGATTTTAGGCTTTGCTCCTTTTTTATATAATTAACCAATTCTCTTGGAACTGATGAACTGAAATAGACGTAGGCGCTGAATGGAGAAAGAAAGCTCATATTCAGGAACCATAATAAGATCTAAATACCATAGTTTTATGACAAGTACATATAATAGAAACATGGAAGGCATATGATCTTTCACATACTCTCTATAAAGAGGTGTTCTTCCAGCCATGTCATTCACTAGCATCATGACACTGCATTTCAATAGAAGCATATGAGGATAGAATAAAAATAAGATGTTCCTACTTATTGGAGATGAACTGGATGAAGAAACACCTAGTTTGCTACAATCATCAAAACCAAATAATGATAGTAACTAGAGTAAGAACTTGACTTGTGGAGGAACACGATAATTAAAGATAATATCAGTAACCATCAAATGTCATTGTTTATGTTGCAAATATGGGCAAATATGTTGAGAAGTTCCACGAACTAGTTATTGTCTCATACATTGGTCTTCTAGAAAAATATGATGAAATACACTCATTGATGTAGTTTCCCTAGTAATAAGTTCTTTTTATTTGCAAATAAATTCTGTTACAGCATAGACAAAGAGCCGATGGTGACCTTTACCATGAGATGTAAGTAGAGCTCTTGAACCACATGTAAAAGGCAACAAAATAAAGAATAAGAGGTTTAGAAAAACATAAAAGTTAGGCGCTAGTTGCTACAGATGTAATATTTCAAAATTATATATTGCTTATCAAAGAGTAAGAAAAGAAAGGGAAACAGAACAAAAGAATTAAGTGTAAGAATTTTAAATACTTCTCTTTTGTTGGCTGGACGTAGTACACTGCATCCATAGTGGGCAGTGGTTGTCTTCTCTTGTTTATGTCTTCCACCACTAAAGCAAGAAACAACAATGTTACATAATTGGGTAAGGTAATCAACACCATTGCTACTTATCATGATTAAATTGAATAGCGTATGATGGTCAAATATAGTGCAATAATTGCTTTGTGTCAGTTGTTGTTAGAGGTGGTTAGGACTTAAATTTCCAGTTGCATTTACGTGATAGAGATGCAGCATTTGTAGACAACAGGTGCCTAAGGATATGTTTCAGCATTTGAAGACAACTGCAAACCTTTCAGTGTCAACCTTCCATAACTGCAAACATCTCCAACCCCCTCCCCTAAAAAAACACCCCACCTCCGGGTGGGAAATACAAGCATCGTTTGTTTGGTGGGGGAGACGTAAAGAGAATGAAGGTGTTTTCAGAGTTTTGAGTATGTGAATTTTAGCATTAAGCAAATAGACTAGATAAAATTTGAGTGATCAAAAATATGTATCTAAAGAATTCGCTTTAAAAGAGAGTTCCATTTTTAGCCTAGGCCAGAGGAATCCGAGTGTTATGCTTGATCATCTATTACTAGTGAGGTAAATTTTAGTCAAATGATTACTTTTATTACTTTGTGACTCAAATCAATCAATCATATAAGTGCACATGACTGTATCTCTTTAACTTTTGCAGCTTTGACATGATAAAAAAAGCAACATAAATAAGGCATTTATCCTGATCAAGAACAAGGAATTCAAACTTTCTGAGGCTGGTATTTTACGTCTTACATGAAACTCCTTCATCTGTGATGTCTGCCATCTTGCATGAGCATGACATAATTCTAACAGTCACTTTATCCATGATCAGTACCTAATCAAACGAGTGTCAGATACTGAAACTTTGAACATAAGAAATAAAAGCAAATTTATTATAAGATAATTATTCAATGAGGAAGAAAATAAATGAGTGGTACCAAAGTGACTACAACACCATTTGTTTATCTTCATGAGTCAAATAACATGGATAAAGAACGTTGGTCCAAGTGAAGACAAAAGGTGAAGTACCAAAAGATCCACAGAAATTATAATACTGAATAAAGAAACCACAGAAAAGGTGGATCATGTTTGAATGCAGTAATTGGTACAAGCTAAATCTAGAGAAAGAAAGTATAAGAATTATCTTCAACCACAATCCAACTTAGATAACCCTGGCTCAGGGAGGGCTTATGTAGATCTATAGCCCTTTCTGGCACAAAGGCACTGCATTGTAGATCCCAATCAGTCTAGCAATGTTCTTTAGTGACAGTGGCCCTTATACTAGTACTGCCACATATCTACCAGTTGGACTTTGTCAGTTATTATCACAAGCACAATCACACCAAAAAAAACATAAAAGTAGCAAGAGTCAGACTTGGAGAGGTTCATCATTGTAAAAGGAGACTAGAGCAGTAGGGGTTCAGAGACCAGATTATTAGTGCCCGGGACGAAGGAAGAAGTTCAAGACCACTTCTGGATAGGTTCCTGATGTCTAAACCAGGGAACGGGATCAAGAAATTAACAACACAGAACAAATGTACATGCAATAAGTAGAACTTACTCCAAAACGAAGCGACAACAGAAAACTTCAGAAATTTAAACATAGTTAATTTAGCTATAGATCTTTTGAAATATGACAAATCCCTAACTTCCAGATCAAGACTCCTGTATTTGCTATATTTCCACTTTATTTTACAATGTTTGTCTTAGGCTGGCTCATTTGCTGATGAGATTATAGAGGTCCTTAACAAACACTAACTATTAGCACTCCACTTGTAGCTTTCCAGTGCCAGAGTGCAAGTGACTCACAAGCTGCAAAAGGATTATTTATTATTGCAAAAGTGGCCCTCAAGCATGAGCTCATCGCATTTGACCAACTCTAACTATAAGCCAATAGCGTATGATGATAATTGTCTCCAAGTTTATAAGTAATGATTGTTGTATGTTGATAAAGCCAACCAATAAATGTGAATACTGAATAAGACATAATTTTCATAAACAATGCCACTGTGACTACAAGGTACGCATACCTTCCAATTTGATTTTGAATCTGGTCTTTTTGCTGATCTGAGCATTTCATACAATAACCCTGCACATGGGAAATAATTATTGAATGAAATTATAGTCTTGAAAACAAATCTATACATAACCCATATAGCAGTAACTTGTTGCCCCTAGTATGATACAGAGATAGTGAATACAATTGTTAGAAATATTCAAAATCAAACAATGATAAGATTGAGATAAACAGATTTATAGAATTCCAACAATGAACTGAATCCTTAGCCATTACACTGCTCTCTTGAACAGAAGAGAGAAAAAAATTACCGAGACGGACCAGGATTGAAGAACCGGGTAAAAAATATTAACAATAAATAAGAATAGAACTCAAGAATGTACTCAGTGCAACCTTCATCAACTAGCTGCATGTGAAATCACCCCCACCCCCAATGTACTAGGCTAAAACCTGCAATACCAACAGTAACAATGACAATTTTCCTTTTCTTTCTAGTGCATAAGGTTTCACTACTAAGTACAATATCACTCTATGTCACCCCAGTTCTCAGGTCACAAGATCGCAATGTTACATTGATGAGGAAGTGGCATAAAGATGATGAAAATGTCATAAAAGTAGTTAAAGTTTTCTCTAGTTGCAACTCGAAGTCTCGAATGAAATACGTATGAAAGAGTGGGTATTTATAAGTCGGAATGTCGGATGGATCCTGGAAATGCTTTTTGGATATGTACCACAAAACTTTGTTGTTGGTGCCCTTGTACACTTTTAAAACCTATTTTCTCTTTTCTTTTTCCTTCTCACTCATAATTCCGCCACTGCATGTAGCACGAGTCTTCCAACAAGGTTAATTGTTTTTAATCTGTATGATTAAAAACTCGAAGTTCTACATTTAAAAAGGCAAACTATTGTCTTAACAGATCTTACCTGTAAGATTGAAACTTATCCTACCAGAGCTATTTTGGAATAGAATCTTAATTCAAGTTATGTTTGTGCATATTCCTGTGATTATTCCAGTAACAGATAACATAGATCTTCAAGAGAACCAGATTTAGAGAACGGATTAAATTAGCAATGTATAGGAGACATTTGATATGCATAGGTGAGTGCTCAATTCGCAAGTTTGTTACAGTGTAGCAAAAACTACTAGGTAGCCCTTTCATATCATGAACTTCTAAGAATCAAAAAGCTCAAGCTCGGTTGCTACCAGTCCACCACTAATATGTTAAGATGGAGTAGGTCATCAAGCCTTGTCCAATTCAGCTTCACTAAAACTTGTTGTCTGATCATGCAAATTAGAAAAGAAGAAGAAAAGAAATAAAAGACTATTGCTTCATATATTTGGATCATTAACATAAGCTTCCTCACCAAAACTAAATCAACTCTTTTTCATTTCAGTAACCATCCAAAAGGTGAGGAAGCTGAACTTTTTACCTTACTAAACGACATTATGGTACTCTTTTGTAAGTTCTCATTGGGCTTCAACTAACTCAAGTACAGCCCTAAATGGCTAAATCCTTCCTTAAGAATCCTTTTCATAAGCATCAATTTTAATACATTATATAACTTTCTTTCAGTGGTGCCACTCAACATGTAATACGCCTAGTAGAGAAACCTGAATTCTATTATTTTTAGAGTAATTCACACGTTAAAGCTATACAAAATCACCTTTCTTTATTTTGTTTTCACCTTTAAGCAAAATTTAGTTATATTTGTGGTGGAATGAACAAGCCTATGAGCACTCTCCTCTATCTGTAGCCATAAAGCAACTTATATCACCCAATGAACCAAGTGACAACTCTATTAAATGGATGGCACCAAAACATGTCTAGTGATATAGATATAGTGAATCCAACTATTCAATCTGCTAGGTGTTATATGAAAATTCATACAATAAACATCTAATCTCAGTACTCATGTTATATGAATTCTATTATTGTTTACACACATCAATTCAAATATAAACCGTATATCACACATCATATTTACAAACGATTTCCTCCATTTTCAAGCCTCGAACCGTAAATTACAGCCCTATGAGCACTTATATCGCTCAACAACTCAATATAAACTCAAAAGCACAACTTCATAGCTTCCATACCTCATCAATCCAAACAAAAAACATACAAATACAGCTTTTGAACGACTTAATCAATCTGATCACATATCATCACAACCACAAATGAAGTTGAAACAGATATAGGGGAAAACGAACTCACGATCACGAGTAATTTGTCTCAAGTTCTTATAATCGCTGGCTCCTCCTTGAGACGAAGTATCCGAATCCGACATCGACATAGGTGATTACTGCAAAATCGGTGAGTGAATGAAATCGATCGAAGAAGAAGAACTGAAAACTTCAATTCAACAACAGAAAAACACAGATCAGAGTTTCTATGGTGGTTCAAAGAGAGAGAGAAAGAGATGATGAGAGTTCCTTGGAATGTAAATTAAAGGGGGGTTTTTGTCGAGTGAAGATGGGTTGACTCGGTGATAACTCGGCGTTGAACGAGCCGTAACCCGAATAGTCAAATCGGGTCGGGTCGGTCTTTAAAAGGTTGCTTGACGCCGTCGTTGATTGTTGGTTTGACCAATATGCCCTCCCACTCCTTTCTTTGAGAGAATTACATACTTGGTTCTTAAGGTATCTCAGTTTTTACAGACTTGGTCCTTTATCTTAATTTATTAATAAAAAAACCTCACCTATGCCTATTGTTATGAATCTAGTCCTTCCCAATAACGACTGTCTAAATTTTCGTTAAATATGACATTTTTAGTTTATCTTTTTTATTTACCATTTTTTTATGCATTATATATCTTGTATACCTATATTTTATCTATTATATTTATTTTATGATTATATTATATTATATTTGTATTTTATAAATTATTTTATATATTTATATTTATATTTATAACTTATACTATGTTTGTCTTCTATAAAATTTCATTGCTTGTATAGAATATAATAAGTTAACAAATATAGATATAAAATATAAAATCATAATATACTTTATAAAAAATATAATGTATAAACCCTAAACATATAAATATATGATGCATAAAATATAAATATAAATGTAACTTAAAGTATATTAGAATTTTGGTTCTTGTAGTTTAAAAAATACTAAAATAAAGAAATGTGTTAAAAATATTACTTAACGGAATAGTTAGATGACTATCAGCATAAGGGATTAAATCCGTTAAACTTAGCATATACTAAAGACTAAATACGTAATATACTCTAGACAAGGTTTTTTCAATGATGTCAAAGTCATTCCTCATTTCTCAATATGGCAGTATTTTGGAAAAATCGTCTTCACTGTCTCTATCCTTGATACCAATAATAATGTCTAAATGATGATTTGTGGAATCAAGTTATGATCTTGATGGGATAATTTAAAGTTATTTGAATTATCATGTCCAACTATTTCATTTTAAAATGTAACTTATTCAATTTTTATTAACACGCAATCCAACTTAACCCTTATATTTTGAGTTGGATGTGTTTGGTTGGTTCTGGTCAATGGTCATGGTTGAACATATATATTCCAGTTGGGTTTTTTGAAAAGAAGTTCATTGGTTCGTGCAATATTGACATAAAAACTCATGAACATGAACGATTATGCTTTGTTATAATATACAAATAAACCTTTGTTCAGGGATAGAGGGTTTGTCAGATTAAATTCTTATTGACAAATAACTTGAGTCATTTTGGTTATTTATATCATAATAACGGACATAAAAGTCTCTTATCTTTTTGCGTTCTCGCGATTATAACTATTTTTGTATTTACAATTCTCTCATGATGTAGAAAAATAGAAGATGCAAAGTTTTGAGGTTAATTACGCGGTAAAACTTCATATTTTGTGGTTGCTGCTATTTCACATAGATTCACTAAATACCATTGTATGGCTTGTAATGATTACTAGCGATTTTGACTTCATATAAAAGCAAATTGTATGTTACAATATAATTGGGAACGCATTTTGGCACATGTGTCACGTTGGGTATACTTGATACAATTGTATGGCTTAGAGTTAGCTCGCTCGATCATTTTGACACATGTGTCACGCTGGATATACTTGATATCGATTTTATGGCCGAAATGCTTTGAAATAATATTGTTTCCATGGTTGGATTTACATTTTCGCACTTGATCTAATTTCTATGGGATTTGTAGTTCATTTTAATCAACCTCAAAATCAAATCCAATGCAACAAACTAATTCAATAAAGTTCAGTAAAAACATTTTACATATTTCTCTAAAAGTTTGTTTGGTTAGTAGGAATGAAATGGATTTGTAGAAATTTGGATTTCAAATCAATTGTAATCTCGTGTTTGGTTTACACTATTGTTCGGATTTTAAATCCTATGATTTATTTTATTTGAAATCATTCAACATAGGATTTTGGAATCTTAAGGGAAGGCTAGGATTCCAGTGAATTTTGTATATGATAATGTTTTAAAATATGTTAAAAACATATATTTTAAACCAAACACACATACATATGGTCGGATTCAAACGAGAACGATACTCATTCAAAAGAACAATAAAGCCAACAAAATCACATATCACATATAATTTTGCAGTAACTTTTGAAAATTGTCACACATGCGACCTTACGACTTACAAAGTTGCATGAGTTATATATGATTTTATACATGAATCATATATGATGATTCTCATGTCCTTTTAAATATGTACGATTTTTATTTCATCATCTATCTATATATATTATAACCAAAATCGACTAAGATGCTTCGAAAACTATTTCACACCATTTAGAACAATTCCTCCAATAAAGTAAGCTAAATAAAAGTCTTATTTTTTGTTTGGTTGACAAGCCACTTTCAATTACAAAATGCATCTTACTAACATTAAAGTATTGGAAAAGACACAGAAACTTACTTTAGCATGGACACTATATTCAATATTGGACCACATTCACATTCAGTAAATCTGTGGATCGATTTCCAAAAAAGTTAGTTTATGTTTATATAGTAATATGGAGTACGCCTATGTTCTTAAAATTATTTCAGCTAGGTCTATTTTATTTTAAACATTTTAATTTGTTTTTGTTTAACATCTATTGGTTTCAATTATATTATTTATATCGTTTAACATAATGACGATAAATGTGTCACAAAAGTAAATATATTGATGGTCTCAGTTTGTCCTTGATAAAAACAAACAAATACATATGTCATAAAATTATCGAATTATCAAAATTACATTGTGAGTGGCATCATAGCACACAACGAAAAGATAAAAGTTTAACGTATAAACGTTTTTTTCAAAAATAGCATCACGCACACAACAAAAAGATGGAGGTTTAACCTATAAAATTTCTCCAAACAGTGGCATCACTCACAAAGAAATACAATGATGAAACCCATAAAAATATTTACAACACACGTGAACATTTTTGTGATAACATTATTATCATATATTTATAGAAAATATATATTTTAGCAAACTATAAAATTACACACACTTCAATCTTTAATATATACACACTTTAATTTTTAACCATCAATCAATTATTTTCAGAATACTCATTAATCAATTATTTGGAAACCAATAATTGATTTCTCCATTGACATAGGGTGAATAACATAAAAAGTTCATTCAGAAATAAAAGTTGGAAAATGAAAGTCATGTTGCCTTTGGGCCCTAATGCAGGTCGAGTCTTCCCAATGAATCTGTGACTAGTCTCTCTCATTCCAAGCCCACCAAAAAAATACTTTTTCTTTTTCTGTTTCTTTAAAAAATATATCCAATAAGTTTTCTAATTCTAAAGTTAAAACAAATTTTTTTTTTTAGTAAAATACAACTTCAAATGCATATAAACTGTCGAATTTAACCAGTTTCGTAACCTGAAAAAGGCAGCAAAAACTAGAGTTTGGTTATGAATTAGAAATTTTTTCTCAGGTTAAAATCATATCGGATTCATCGACATTCAAAAACAAAATAAACAACACTCAATAAGTTGTTTAGGGATATACCTTTCGAGATCGCTTGTAGTTGAACGGAGCATGAAAAATGAAGGCAAATTTTCGTTACCGATATCCACACACACAAACATGCGTAGTTTTACCGGATGCTAGCCCAAAAAATAAAATTCTAAAGCAATATGTGTATGTGTATATAAACCAGATCTGGGGAATAAAATCAATTGTAAATGTCTGACTTATTATCATATTTATGCAAATTGGTATATCAAAAAATCTATAACTCGAACAGGACAAATTTTTATCTTGTAAATATTTAAATAATTATCTAAATATTTGGATAATTTTACTTATTTACACATAAACCTTGTAAATATTTACAATTTTACACATACTTTATAATTATTTAACCGTCAATCATGACTTTTCAGATTACTTGTTCAAATGAAAGCAAAAGTATTTTTATGTGTGTGACTCTATAGATTTACATACCCATTGATAGTGTTTTGTGACATGTTTTGCAGACATATAATAACTTACATAAACTTTCAGCATGAATATAACAAAATGCTTATAATATTAGTTTTAAATATTTAAATTGGGTGTGTTTTTATTTAAAATAAAAGAAATAAATAATTCCAAGAAATAAAACAAAGGGGTAAAAGGTTGATATGATAGTACAAAGGTTGAACCAAAATCGAAGGTGAAGATATTCCAACTACTCTTATCTTATCCAATATGCACATTTACAAGATTCCAACTATTGATCTTGTTTCTTGTCCCATGTTTATGCCAACCCATGCAACATTAATCCAACAAAAGACTCAATGTTTTAGTGTTTTGTTTCTTGGAGTTTGACTAAAAAGATTCCTTTAAATACAACACAACCTTAATATTAAATAGTTGATTGAACTTGGATTAAGGATTTATTTAATAGATGTTAAAGTCAATAATGTTTTTATAGTATATACTTTTTTTTCTTCGTATTTTGATGTCTTATATAACAATCGCTATTGAGAAACAATAACTTAATAAAGCGTCAATTGTATTTTGATTTTACAATTAGAAGAATGACCTTCGTTTGGTAAAACATACGAGAAAGAGATCATATTTGATTCACATTCAAGCTTATTTCTGATATAACTTTTGTTACTTTCTCCACACAATTACTGATTTTGTTATATAAAAACACGAAAATGATATTTTCTTGCTATAAAACATTGATGCTAAGATTACTTTTTTGTAGATTATTTATATAGGTCCAAACAAGAACGACCAAATCACATGTAAATTTTCAATGAAATCACGTGTAATTACTAAACACACTTAATGTGAGGGGTGTGTGGGCAAGCATGAATCACATAAGATTTGGGGAAAAAAATTATATATGATTTGACCGTTCTTATGTTTTCTTATTTGGATACTGTTTTTACCGAAAACAACTCAAATTTCATTTCATGGTTCTTATGTTTTCTTATTTGGATACTGTTTTTACTGAAAACAACTCAAATTTCATTTCATGTAAATACTGTGTAAATGGTTAACAAATTGATATTATGACACTTTTAAAATAATACAAACCTAGAGATATGATCAAAAGATGGTAAAAGATGCAGGATGTAATGTCATATCATGTTTTCATTGTTTTATTGTCAAATGATTTATTCAAACAATTTGATAAGAACCAAGTAATTTTGATGATAAAGAAAATCAACATTTTGGAATGAGGCAGGTACTCTTTGTCATTATGTTACATTTCTGTGATAAAAAAACATGAATATTTCTTTAACCAATAAACAAATTCATGCCAAAACAAAAAAGACAATAAAAATGAAGCAAGTCAAAATGTCAATGGGTAAAAAAAACCATCATCAAATCACCCAATTTTGATACCAAAATCAAAGCCACTTTATTCTCTCAAAGGGTTTCAAAAGCCACATAGACCAATCCATCATCAACAAGAAAACAAATGTGCAAAGACAAAAGCAACAATAACCACAAACCCTTTTCATTTTGACCCATAATCTAATAATTATAGTATCCAAAACGCAACTATGTTGCATAAAAAACCCTTTTTTAAGTTGACCCAAGAAACCCCTAAAAGGCAAACCATAAACACTATTCCAAACTACACCAAAGTTAATTAATCATTAAGGGTTACTATTTGGGGAAACATTTATAAACCCATTATTGTTATGGTACCTGCATATGACCTTGCACTTGACCACATTCCCATAGATGTAGAACCCCGGCTCGACCATGACTCGAACCGTTGGTGAAACGAACTTCTTGGCCTTGTCTCCACCCATATCCTCCATGTACACTGAATCGAACCGAACCCCTTTGTCCACCCTAAAAATGGGCAGACCAGGGTGTACCGAGTTAGCCAATAAGTGTACCAACCATACAGCTTTCGAAGCACCAAAAAAGGCTTGTAAAAGTGGTTCGGGCCAAGCCCGGGTCCACCCCAACATGCTAACAACTTCACTCATCTTGCGATCGCAAAATTTACTGAACTCCTCACTAAATTGTTTCGTTCCTTTGTTTAAAACTTCTTCCCAACTTAACTCCTTTAAACGGATGAAAGACTTGAAATTTTGTTCACACCGGTGGATCGGGTTGAGGGTGTGGTTCGACCCGGATTTTTGAAACCCGGGTGATTCAAAATCTTCGAAGAATGCTCTGTTGAGGAGAGCTTCAAGGTAGAGAAGCATGATTCTCGGGTTTGTTGATGGTGAAATCTTGATATCATACGGTTGGAGGAGTAATTGTATACGATCGTAAAGCTTTCCTCCGGCGATTTGTGGGAGTTGTACGGTTAACGAACGGCTGAGATGCCTCATCGACGATCGAGATTCCGACACCGATACCAGGAAATGTTCGATCACCCTGTCGTGATCACCGATCTTGATCGGTTCGTGTCTCATGGTGTTGGTTGATTTGTTCGTGCAATCATCGAGCCCGGATTTAAGAGTGTGGCAGTAGGTTTCGAGCTTGTTGAGCTTCTTTTCGAGCTCGGCCATGGAGAATTTCAATCTAGAAGCTTCTAGAATGGCTTCGTCTCGCTTTTTCGTGGCTTGAATTAGCTTATGAGAGAGTTCGGCCACGGCACCTTTCCATTGCTCCTCCTTCCCGGGAACCGGAGTCAACCCTTCCGACGACGATGAGGCGGATCTCGGGCTTTTCTTCACGAGTGATGAGAAGATTGATCTGAATAAGCCGTTGGGGCTGGCGGTGGAGTGGCGGCCGACGGTGGTGGTATCGAGTGGGACCACTGAGAACTTTTCTCGAACACTTGGTCTGCATTTGTTACACGACACCCCTCGGTCATCACCGGCGTCGTATGATTCCGATCGCTTTTTCGACGATTTGGCGGTGGTTTTGGAGTTGTTGTTGTTATGGTGGAGAGGAGTCGGTTGATGAACGTAATACGAATCCTTGTTCGTTTCGGAACAATCACTTGGCGTAGCTTTTACACTGTTTTGCTCACAAAACTCATCTTCTTCTTTTCCTTCTCTATCGCATTCCTGAATCTGCAGAAATCGAAGAAATCAAACCATGAAAAGTATCAGAAATGACAAAATTTCACACAATCACGATGAAGAACACTTCTCCAGTTCTCCAATGGCGTTCAATTTGCAGAATCATTGAAAATCAAATCACCGAATTAGTCCGCATGCATACAAATCTCAAATTCGTAGAAATCAACAGATGAAAATAAAAAAATTAAACCGTGAAAGGCATCAGAATCCACAAAATCTCTCACAATCACGACCTCAATTTGAAGAATTATTATATAAAATTACAATATCGTAGAATCAACAGATGAAAAACAACAAATCTATGAAAAACAAAAAAATTAAACAATGAAAAGCATCAGAAACAACAAAATTCCTCATAATCACGATGAAGAACACTTCTCGAGGTCTCCAATGGCGCTCAATTTGGCAGAATCATTAGAAATCAAATCATCGAATCAGTCCGCATGCGTACAAATCTCAAATTCGGATGAAAAACAACAAATCTAACTAAAAACATACATCAATTAATCTCACTATCTAAGCTCAGAGAATTCGAATTCCTTTGCGATTTACAAATTATAAAATTCAGAAACAGAAGAGTAGTTTGTTTATACTTACAGGTGTGAAAGGCGCATGAGGACGAGGAGAGATGGAAGCAGTAATGGAGGATGATGATGAAGAAGAAGATGAAGAACAGAAAGCAGCAGCAGCCATGGAAGTAAACAGAAATCACTTGCTTCTAGGTTTACACATCTGATCTGTAAACAAAATTCATGAACTAAGATTCAACAAAACAAACACACAGAGAAACACACAGTAGCTCCACCATGGATGTGTGTGTAATTGTGGTTGGATTGAAGGGGGAGGAGGGTGTGTGTAGGAGGTAGTAATGAAGATGGCGGATTCGGGTCGGTTAATTCGTCGGGTAGTTAATGAAGATGATGGATTGTGGGTCCCATAAATTTGACCATACCAGCTCAAAGATGGCCTATTTATTACTACTCCTTCTTCTTCATCTATTTTAATCTTTGTTAGTATTATTTTAATTTATTTTTTTGTTTATTTATTAATTTATTATTATGATTGCAGATGCAGATGAACCTTTTCACACACACGTAAAGTCAGTCACACTGGGTTAAAGTAACAGGTGCTTTGTTTTATTTTCTAACACACCATAAATTCAATTATATATTTTCCTTTAATAAATACTAATAAAATAGTTTTTAATGATGGTAGCAATTTCTTTTAATTCACTACTTATTCCAAGGTTGGTTGTTTATCTTTTAATAGTTTCACTAAAAGGCAAATATTAAATTATAAAGAGGTAAATTGTGGTTAGAAAAAAAAAATTTGCCTAGTTCCAAAACTCTTTGAATGATTTTTTATCTTAGGTTTTCTTAACGATTCAAAGTCTGATTTCATTTTCACTAATTATCTAATAACCATATTTTATTTTGTACTATATCATAAGAGCCTATTAATAATTCTAACAACTTAATTATTAAACAACTATCAAACATCCCTAACTGTAATATTAAAACCTAAATTCTATAATAAAACAAACTAATGGCAGTATTTAACTATAAAGGTTGATTGTATAAATGTCCCTATTAATCCATGCTTACAAGAAGTGTCAATATTAATTATATTATCGGTATATCTAGGATTGATAGGGGGTGATGGCCTAACCGAAACTCCTTGTCTTTTTTTTTTTTTTTACCGTTAAGAAAATAATTATATTATTAGTATATTTATAAAGAGTGATAAAATAATTAGAATACGTTTGTTTTTGGTAAAATTTAATTTTAGTTAAAATTTTAAATTAGAGAATAAATTTCTCAATTTTTTTTCCTGTTATTATATAACCTTTTATAGAATTAATTAAAGTAAAAAATAAGCAAAATCTTCATTTTTAATCCTAAAAAGTCCATCAAAAATATCGTGGAATATGTATTTGTTTTTGAAAATGGAATATTTATTTTAACGTAGGCTTAAAAAAAACTATTTGACAACTTTCGAGACGGCGATTGTCTTAAAATAGTTGTCACGTTATCACCGAGTGATACTGTAAATATCTTATTTAAAATATTTCTATAAAAGGTAAATTCTTGCTTTTTGGTGGACTTTCTTGCAATTAAAATATTTGCTTTAAAAATACAGCATTAATTATCCCTAGAACACATATGGAAATGGAACAATTGCTATAAAACGTTTAATGTATTATTAAATGTAGGTTGATATGTTTGGTGTGTTTTCAGTCACATATTTAACTAAACTGCATGCGTTACGCTTTCTTTTTCTTATTTTTTAAGGTATGAATGAGACATTTTGATAAATTAATATTGGATTGTGACTAGTAAACTATATGATACATAAATTATATATTTAAAATTTTATATATATATATATATGTGTGTGATTAAAAATAATAAATATTTTATCGGTAAAACTTTATATTTATCCTTTAATTGAATGTTTTTTTAGTTGGTTATATAGAGCTAAAAGATGAGGTTTTAAAAATATCCTTCCATAAGATTTCACATTAGTTGGAGAGAGGAAATAAGACTATCTTATGCCTTCGGTAGCGTAACCTATAAGATAATAAAGTCTGACCTGTCACATCAGCTTTACCCACAAGCTATTACCAAGCTCAAAATAGGAGTACCACTACCTACAAACTCGAATACCCAATATATATATAAAGGAGAGAAAGAATGACAGTGTCTGAGAGAGAAAGACAGTGGGTATGAGCAGGTTGCCAACCCCGTTCACGAGCCCGCTCAACAATCCCGCATGGGGGTGTAACACAGCCCAGCCGAAGCCGCCAAGCCTACACCCATTTCCGTGGCTATGCCCGCACCACGCTACCAAGGGCTTTATAAAGAACTCGATACCTTTTTTAATTAAACATGTCTTGAAATCATGAGCCTAGGTGTGGACAAATGAGATAATATATAGTACAATTGTCTTGAAATGTTACAAGTCGTGTCAGGATCGAGACCTGAATAAGATATCTTCTCTATGAGACGTTTTATAAGTCATGAAACTAAGTATGAACGCAATAGACAATATGTGGCATAAGTGTCTTTAAATGTTACATTGACATCAATATTGAAAACTGAACCGATATACTAATAAAGACGTTGTGCTTCGAAAGGATGAATTATAAAATCTCACATGAGTTTGAAAACAAACTAAGATGTTGTAACATGACACCTTCAAGATTATCAACTTTCAATGATGAAAATACTTGCATGACACATCATCTTCTTTGAATTTAAGAATGTTAATTAGTTTTGAATGTTGGTCCATATTCAAAAATATTCATTTTGCTATACAAATATAAAATTCAAACTCATACTCAAACCCTTTAAATTAAATAAAAAGACAACTTAAAAAGAAAATCCCACTACACGATTACAAAGATTATAAATTTGTTGTATTCATCTTGTCATTATTATAGAAAGATAATGATTATATTATGTTTGTAGCTTCTTCATTTGAATTTTCTTGTCTCCTTTCTAATTGACTTGCAACTTCTTTCTTGTTTTTTTTGTTTTACATAGTAACATATATGTGGTTGAAAGTTTTCTTTATATATCATGTCCATTTTTCAAGTTGCTTCATTGTTCTCATAGATGTTCTATTTTACATATCATGTCCATTTTTCAATTTTATTTTTCAAGTTTGCTATTTCAAAATTTTAGCTCTAAAATCTTTATGTTTGATATTTCAGGATTTTTGCTTCGAGATTTTTTTATGAGGAGTACATCTTGGATAGAATTTCCTAGGAAAAGTTATTTGATTAGTGTACATGTTGTTTGAGGCTTTGAGCTTCTATCACAAGCACATTAAATCATTAATGCTTCATTCAATACAAAACCTATCTAAAAACGTCAATTTTCATTAAGTAAATTTCTTTTCTTTTATGGAAATAAGGTAACTAAATCAATGAGAGTTAAACTTAAAGAGTTGTATAGATGAAAAAAAAATGAAGTTGCAAATAATTAATTACTCACTTACATTCTATTAGATTTTATAGGGCAATGAATTATGAAGCATCCATGTAGGTATGGTATCATTTAATAATTGGTCGAGGTATTTTTGAATACGAACCTTATTTAAGAATGTACTACAACAACATTATGGACCGTGGACATAACTCGTTACGATTTTACGGTAAGAATTGATAAGTGGTGCATGATTTGGTTGTAAGCATATATTGAAAACAATATATATTAGTAATTGCAATGTATTTATATAAAGAAAGCCGAGAGAATAAGAAAGCGGTTAAATCACGTTCGATTTTACGCTAACACACGTACAAAATCACATCTGATTTGTGCGGCCTTGCCCTTGGTCTAAAGACATGACCAAAGTCGTCTGCACACCTTTTTTTTTTACCATTAATGAAAATCACATGTGATTTTGCACGTGAATAATCAGTTTCATATTCTCGTTTGATTCTCTCTCTCTATATATATTTATATAATTTATATGACAATTTTAGTTATTTTACACTAATGCTCTTGTTTCTAAAATATGTTAGAGACACTATTATAGCATTTCAAACAAGAATTTGTCAAACCTTACTTCTAATAAATCAAGCCAAACCAAATTAAATTGACTTGATAAATCTTACTCGAAAGTAGGCCTTGAAATAGTGGGGTACACAAATCTAATCCTTACGTCAATATGGTCATGTGATTGTTTTTGTAAAGACCTTCGCTTTGTGGGAAAATTGAGCAAGCACGTTGAAGGACTTATTTTTGATATTGATCTAAAATCTATATGTACTTCTAGATCGAGTTGAAACTTGAAAGATATGATGGATGTTAGTTGGTGCATTTCAGTATATACATGATAACGAAAAAATATAAACTAAAGTGAAGTTGTTTATGAGAAAAACTATAAATTTAGATAAATCTATAAGAGTATTTTTAACAACTTATTTAAAATGAAGAAAATAGAAGATACAAGAATTTTAGGCTATTATTTTGCTCCAACGACATCCTCAAAACTATCTCCAAAATGGAGAAATTGGGAAAGAGATAGGAGTTTTCTACAAATATGGAGATACCTAAAAAAAATAATTACCATGTAAGAAAGTCAATATAAAACCTTGAATATAAAAAAATTGGAAAGAAAAATATTTTAATATTATAATCAATGTTGAAGTCTTCAAAGTTCAAATGAGGTGCTATTGGAGAGGCTGCATTTTTTTTTAGCGTGGAGATTTTGATTTTTAGAGATTTTTTTAGAGATATTTTGAAGAAGCTGTTGAAGATGTTCTAAAGAAATGTTTGGTTGGATGAAATGGTTTTGAATGATTTGGATTACTTAAAAAGAATTTAAAGTTGGAGGAATTTGAATTTTTTGGAGAGAAAATGTTAAAAATTGAAATCTTAAAGGGCCAAAGATGTAGGTACATAGGAAGATTGGAATTTGTTTGTTGGCGCTAAAAAGAAAGAAGGGGGGATGATGAAAAAGAAAGAATTAAATGAGTGTTGTTACCGGTTGGTCCTTTCGCTTTCAGAATTTACAGAAACTGTTGGTAGCATTTATGGCTTTATCCAACTACCCCCCTCAAATCAAATTTAATGCTCACATAGGTCTGAACGTCCAAACTTTAAAGCTACCAACTAGTCAGTCCAGCCTCAATTTTGGAGTGACATATATGGCCCAAATCCACGTGACATTACTAAATGACTATGTAAAACTAGCAAAAATGTTTAATAATAATAACTATATACATATATATGTTTGATCTCGTAACCAGATTGCATATCTTTCTGTAAAGATGTGATCGATAGTCAATTTGAAGACGTTACTATGCAAGATCCAAACTTGTTTTAGATTATGTTTAATTGACACGATAGTTGTTTGTTGATAAACTAGTAATAGGGGTGAGCATCGGAACCGGGTACCCGCTTTTGGAACCGAAACCGCTATGGAACCGCCGGTTCCGGTTCTCATTTTTGTGGAACCGCTAACCGCCGGCTACCCGCCGGAACCGGTTAGGCTATATATATGTATATATTATATATTAATAAAGATAATTTTATATATATGATTATTATGTTTAATAGACTAAATTTAAAATTATTATTTTACCTTTTACATTACGCATAAACTTACGACCACTTTTTCACTCGACTTATTTATTCTCTTTTTTCGATATTTTTATATCGTATTTAACATTTCAAATTGTGTTTTTTGTTATTTTCATTTTCAAAAATTGTCGTAATTATTTATATAGTTTTTATCGGACAAGTTTTCATCGTTTTACTATTTATTTTGTTACGTTGTGACTATGTAATAACTAATAATTTCTTTTTTATAACATAAAATATTAAAAAAAAACATTTAAAAAATTAGACACCGGGTACCCGGTTTCGGAACCGGAACCGGCGGTTCCGGGACCGGTTCCCAAATATAAAGAACCGGTGCAACCGGTTCCGGTTCCGGTTCCTTCATTCTAGGAACCGCCGGTTCCGGTTCCGGTTCCATGAATTTTGGCCGGGTACCCGGTTTTGCTCACCCCTAACTAGTAACATTTGGTAAATAACTAGTTATGTAACAATGTAAAAATACTTAGAAAAAAGATGAGGTTATTTTTGT
The DNA here is from genome assembly GCA_030169165.1 of Centaurea solstitialis. NCBI lineage: Eukaryota > Viridiplantae > Streptophyta > Magnoliopsida > Asterales > Asteraceae > Centaurea > Centaurea solstitialis. Next base: position 81,390,272 of record CM058044.1, read on the forward strand.
AGTTTATGTGAAATATAATAAGATATAACTGGAAAAAAAATCCGAGGGGGCGTTTGCTTAGGGGTGAGCAAAAACCGAACCGAGACCAATCATGTATGTCCTCCCACCCCTATGATGTATTGTATTCAATCGAAGTATACTTGTTACAATTAGAAGCTTACATGAACTATTACAATCGATGAATGTAAGATAAGTCGCAAATCTATTTAGAATTTGGAAATTAGGGAGAAATCAACTTTGTGTTTCCTCTTTGTTCCAATTGTTTTTACATTCAAGTGGGCTCTAAACTCACTTTTTCATCCCTAGCAGGGTCATAGTCGACCTACCAAAACTAGCTTACCTGCCCATATCAATTTAAGCTTGTATAGACCAGATCTTCAAAAATGTCTAAGGGCATGTGCAATGTCCTTCCCACAACCCATAGCTGCGCCACCACCTCATATAGGAGTGTGGGTGTGGTTGAGTATCATAATTCACAACATTCATGAAGTCTTTATTTTTTTAAACGACAAGCAAAAATCATTAAACCCAACAAAAATCAATACAAAGTGTTTTAACCAAACCAAACAAAGAGACAACAGCTGAATAAAACTAGGACAAAAAAAAAAACAAGAGAGCCAAGCTACATGCACACCCAAAAACATATAAACGGAAAAAATAGATTGAACCAGGGTGGGTTTACAAGCCGTAAACAGCCTCGAACGACGGATATTTCGGTTCTAGTTGAGACACTATTATTGTGATTGCTCTTCAAAAAGTCAGCTTATAAGCTAGTTGATGTCTTACATTTCAACTAACTCATCTAACATTTGTTCATTTAATAAAAAAACTACGATATACTTTGACAACTTGACATTCACATTATGCATAATTAAAAGACTGATCAGGTACCGATCAAGATGAGTACGAAATAGTTAACAAGATGTACAAAATAGAATGATTTATCAAGAACAACCAATATACTTATCATAAAAGATTTTTTTTTTTTGAAATGCAAAGAAGATATGATTATAAGTTAGATATGCAAACAAGATGCACACAATTGAGAAGTTAAAAGGATAAAATCTTCAATAAATTTTCTATAATTTTTCAAAATAGAAGATCGAAAAGCTAAATTTTTTAAAACAAATTACATCTAACTTGAATATATTTGTTAATTTAAATAACATCTAAGTTCCCTTGGTACCCTTATTTCAAATAGCAACATAAAGAACGTGTTGTAGCAAAACTAATAACACAATCTCTATTATAGTTGTGTTTAGCAAAAATAAGCTAGTTTATAGCTAGTTCATCCAAACATGTATCATAAGTCTACATTAGCTTTTTAAAACATTATTTTGATAAGTTTTTTGTAACTTTTTTCAACTATACCCTTATTAATATTAATTATTAAATTCAAAGATGTCATTTTTTGTCATTTTGCATCCTCGTAAGCTAGTTTTTTGCCAAGCATAATTTGTTTATAAGCTAGCTTATCAGCTACTAGCTAGTTTATCAATCAACAACTAATTTATCAGCTACCAGCTAGCTTATCAGCTAGTTTGCCAAACATGACCTATATCTAACTTTTTGGTTTAAAAAGTTATAGTTACTTTTTATGTGTTACATGATTTTATCTTTTTGATTTATAATTATACATTCTTTTAATAATAGATAAATCAAAAGAGTAATTAACTAATTAAATACCACATAATCAAATTATTATTAATAATAAATGATAGCATGACTTTAGGACCAATATGTTGTAGGTCATGACAATGGTCATCTTCTTATTCTTCCCAATTCTAGAGGGCAAATACAGACCATGACTAGTCTTCATTAATTTTATTTGATTTTAAGATCTTCATATGCCATAAACAGTCAACATAGTGTTTGAACTTTGAACTTGATTGATATTATATGATAAATATATTATATCCTCTAACTGTATTTGAATTTATTTATTTTGAAAGAAAACATATTCCATATAAAAGAAACATTTTATGTCTATTAATGTGAATAAGTCTTCTCACTTGACCACAAATTTTCATTGTTGATACCCCCACTCGTCTTTGAGTTTTAAAAAGGGAAATTGACCGTACTAGCTATGGACCATCTTTCTCTTGGTCTATCTATTTTCTCTATTGATTTCAGCTCATAACCATTCTATTCGCTAAATGGGCTCGTTTTAACGGATCTAGCATAAAAGTCCATTTTTTTTAACTAACCTACCAAATTTAACGGAGTTGTGATAACTTTAACTAAGCTATTGTATTTTTAACTAACCTATCGTATTTTGATGGAGCTCTCATATATTTAACAAACCTATAGCTCTGTTAAAAAATAGGTAGCTTAGTTATAAAAAAGTGAACTTTTATGTTAGGCATGTTAAAACGGACGTGTTTAGCTAGAGTGACTTTTCCTTAGTTAGTACGGTCAAATTTCCTTTTAGAAAGATAAATAGATGTAAATGTTAACTTTTTTTAGCCATTTATAGGCTGTTTTTGGCATTTATGCTTAGCGTTTTCATAATAATTTATTTCGGGATTTCCTTTCCTTTTCTATTGCACATAAATACGTAGAGGAATACAAATATACATTATTACGTAGAGTTAAATCGTTAATATAGAAAAGCGTTGGGTTGCAATGAGAAATTAACATTTACATGAGAAGTATTAGAAGTGGTTATCAGTCGTATGATAAGAACTGAATGCAAACTAATATGAGATGCACCGAGATAACAATAACATGCATCTAGATGCATCAAATCAATTCCCTTCTAAACTGCAATTCATTGGTAAACACGAGAGATTAGAAGAGATCAAATGTTCATATATACTACTTACGTTTCTCATCATTAACTCAACTTCCCATTGGATCTTACACAGTTACACCATATTGGAAAAAGATAACTATACAATAAGACGACAACAAACCACAAGGGTGGTGACGTAATGACAAAAAGCCTAGGGGGATGTAGTGGAATATCCCATCAACCTGGGTTCGAATCCAGGCGTTAACATTCAGTGACCAGGCTTAGTCTCAGACGACCGTTTCTTAATTTCAAAATTGTCAAGGATGTAGTCTAGGCAAAGCCTAGATGAACCTTTCAAACAACAATAATAAATAAATAAACAATAAATCAATAATAAACCATGATTTTAGATCCAATATGCTGTAGGTCTCGTGACAATGGTCATCTTCCTAGTCTTCCCACTTCTAGAGGGCAAATAGAGATCATGACAGTCCATTGAATTTCTTTGATTTTTGGACATCCATAGGGCCATAAACAATCAACATAGTGTTTGATTGATATTATAATAAATATTCTATATTGATTGTCTATTGTATTTGAGTTTATTTATTTTAAATAGAAAACATATTCCATATAAAATGTACATATTGTGTCTATTTAACCATTCATGTGTGTATAAGTCTTCTCTCATGATCCCATTCCTTTGATTTGCTACTTCATAATAATCTATTGAGCATTTCCTTTTGTATTATTACATCATATACACACGAATACGTATATACAAACTCCAATACATAGAGTTAATGTGGGAAAAAGATAACTACACAATAATATAACAAGTAATCAAGTGTAAAAATTCTCGGCTAATACCTTTATGAACAATTGTATATGATCAAGTGTACTTGTAGTTATGTGAATTTTCTAGGCTTGTTAGTCCATAAAAAGCATCTGGTCCTATAATTTCTTTATAATAGAGAAGTCAAAGTCAAAATCTCTAAATAAAATTACATCTAAATCTAACGCATATTCTATTTTAAGACTTCAACACTAATTATAATATTTTATAATTATGTCATTTAAATGTAGTTTATTTTAAAAAAATTATATAAAATAATAATAGGTTCAACGTTATTAGTGAAAATAATAATTTCTCCGCCCTGACGACCTTTAACCGAGTTTTTAGAGATATCTTTAAATGTAACGTTTTTGTTTTGCTTTATTCTAAAAAGTAAAAACATTACAGAGACACTACTGGACATGTCCTAAAATATACTCATTTTTCTTTTTTATGTAAATTAAGAGTTTGTACTTTGTAGAAGTTTTTGAACCCGTAAACATTAAGGCCGTGTTTGGCAAAAATAGACTAGCTTATAAGCTAGCTCATCCAAACATGTATCATAATCTACCTTTTGGAAACGCTACTTTGAGTAGTTTTTTTCAATTATACTCTTATTAATATTAATTATTAAATTCAGAGATACCGTTTTGGTCGTTTTACATACTCTTAAGCTAGTTTTTATCAAACATAATTTATTCAACAACTAGCTTATCAGTTACAAATCAGCTTATCAATTAACAGCTAACTTATCAGTTATCGGCTAGTTTTCCAAACATAGCCTGGTTTGCATTCAACCCGATCCATCAAATCAATCCGGGCTCCATGAGGACCAACCCAAAACCATACGGGTCGAAACTACCGGAATTTCGCGGGTCAAAACTCAAAACATCGTTTTCTTCCGATCCTTTTCTTTTGCACCAATTCTTCTTGAATTCTTCAGATTACCAGAAATCCCCAAATCAGAAGTCAACTACTATCCAATAACTGGATTTTAGGGTTCAATTCACTCCACAGGTATGTCTCCAAGGTTTTGATTCCATTTATATGGCGTCTTCTAGGTATCTGCGTGCTTTGGTTTTTCGTTTATAATCGAATTGTGTATATTTTTCAGTTTTTATTGGTTGATAACAAGTGATTTTGATCCAATCTTATTATTTGATGATAACATTGCGTGTTTCTTACGCGATTCTTCGTGTTTATGGCTTTCATGATGATCAATTATAGGAGCCAGAGGTTGTTCTTCTGAATTTGAAAATTGAAAATTGAAAGATGAAAATTGTTGATTGTTGTTGTGCCAAATCGTAAGGTTTTGACGTCGATCGTTTATTTTATGCACAATCGATGAATTCTCTTCGATTAGATTCTCAGAAATCTTAAAATCAATTAACTATTTACCACCACAAATTTGATTATTTTTCTAGGTTTGATTTCAGTTTTGTGGCTTCTCTTCTATATTTGGACGTCTGATTTTGCATAACTTTGATTTTTGTTGAGAGAATATTGTGTTGAAGCTTTCATGATGATTTTATTACCTAATTGATTCAATTTAAGGTGATAGAAAACAGTAAGAATAGGGAGGAAGATGAGCTAGTATGGTTTCGTAAAACTGTCTTTCGTGGCATATGATGATTCTTTCACCGTTTGGGGTGTTAATTTACCTACTAAAATGTCACCTGTTTCCACCCAAGATCTCAGCATTACATTTCCACTTTTATCTAAATTTTGGAGTAAATGGGGTTCTAAATGCGGTAGTTCATTAGCGACCCTTTCGGGGCCTTGCTTAATCTGAATTTCATATTTATGTATGTGGTGGATAAAGTATAGATACCTTCATATACGAAGAGGTCACTAATGAGTACTGCATCATGTGCTTGTACTTAGCTTTCATTATGGGTGTCGTATTGTATTGTTTCGGTAAGTGCATCACTAATGAGTACTGCATCGTGTCTTGTACTTTGCTTTCATTATCGGTGTCGTATTGTTATGATTACTGCATCACTAATGACAGTACTGCATCATGTGCAACAACTTCATTGAATTGCCCAGCAATTTTCAGGTAGAAAATTTGAAGAAAATGCAGGGTGGGAGAAGAAGAGGTGATCCTTTTTACGGTTTCAACGATCCTTTTGCTGGTTTTGGGGGTATGCCTAGCATATTTGGAGGAAGGGACCCATTTGATGATCCTTTCTTCACGCACCCACTCGGTGGAATGTTGCAGCCAAGTCCATTTGGTCATGCAGGGAATCCACTTATGGGTTCAAGTCCATTTGGCCATGCAGGGAATCCGTTTATGGGTGTAAGTCCATTTGGATCAAGCTTATACGGTCCAAGCGGAGGTCCTTTCATGGACCCGCATGGATCTAGAATTCATGAGCACAGGCAATCCCTGCCTGATGGTTCTCGGGGACCAATTATTGAAGAACTGAACTCTGATGATGAAAAAGAGGAACCAGAAGCTGGACATAGGAAGAAAGAGAATCCTCATAAGCATGGTAGGTCTGCGAGACAACCTTATGTCGAGCAGCCTGATGATGGAACTACAGGTAAAGTCTTTGTTTTGGATACACTATTTCAGTTTTATGCATAGAATTAGTTAAAAGGGTCGAGTGTTCGAGTTTAATTCAAAAAATCAAGCTTAGTTAAATAGCTGCGATGCACCAATTAGTGTATTTATGATTAGCATCCAAGTTTATGCGATAGATATCGGATATAATTTATGTGAATACAAGTGAAAGTGGTCTGTTTTCTAGCAGGAAGAGAGCTGAATCAGATGCATTATGGGAATCAGTTCAGCGTCATGCATGATACACACTCGCGTCCGCAAGCTCGTAGCTACACCTTTCAGAGTTCCACTGTTACATATGGGGTTCTAATGGAGCATATTATACTTCATCTACTACTAGAAGGGCTGGCAGTGATGGCGTAAGTAACCGTATGCTTTATATAATATATATAAATGGGCTAAATAAATGGTTTAGATGAAGGTTGCACGGGTTGTAACCTTTTACTAGGTTGCATAATAACCTTGGCCCATATAATATATATATATATATATATATATATAGAGGAAAGTTCAAATGTGAACCACTTTTTGGTTGTGAACGTGAGGACAGCCGAGAGCGCGACACGTGGCGGAGACTAGTGGTTCCCCCCTTTAATTCAATGCCCTCCCATGAATCGCGCCTAGTCATCCGCCGTGGACCTGACGTGGCGCCTAGTCATCCGCCGTGGACCTGACGTGGCGTCTAGTCATCCGCCACATGTCGCGCTCTTGGTTGTCCTCACGTTCACAACCAAAAAATGGTTCACATTTGAACCCACCCCTATATATGTATGTGTGTATATATATATATATATATATATCTTCTTGATTCTAATGGTGTGTTCTGTGGGAGTTCAGCTGAGATTTGAAGAACATAAAGAAGCTGATTCAGTAACTGGTCAGGCAGCTCATAGAATCTCTAGGGGAATCTATGACAAGGTTTATGATTTAATAATTCACTATAAAATTCTTTTTTTCTTTGTTCTAACAAGCTAGTAAGTTGCTTTATATATGCCACCGCTAACGAAATAAAGTGTTTGTCACGTTAGGGACACACTCTCTCAAGGCATCTGAAATCAGATGGTGAGGTGGATACAATGCAAATGTTGCACAACATCAATGAAGGTATGTATATGTGATGTATATATTATCTATTTCTGTATCTTATAATGCATTTCAGAAGAAGATACAACGGTAATTAACTTAAAGATCATTATTAATATGGGTATCAGATGAACTTGCTGGCTTCGAAAAGGCTTGGAATGGAAAAGCTACAAAGCATCATCTGCCTGGCTGGACTGATGGAACCAATGCTCATGGTAATAGTTAACATTCATTTCCACTTATCTGTTTAAATTCGAATGAAATGAAATATTAGGTAAATGAGGAAGAGGGCTAAGTCTTTTTCCTGTTCTGCTAACGATCTTGTTTGTTACAGTTGGTGCTGAAGGGTTAAGCAGGGGTGGTTGGGCACTGCCTTCAAGCGAGAACACACGTGCAGGTGAATCATCATCGAAGGTTAGGAGATGGTAATAAGTGGAAGATGATAGGAGGTTGTGTATATCAGCTGATATATGGTATTAGATTCGGGTGTTAAGAGATGTAGGATGAAAGATAGCAAAATGTAAAGAATGGTGACATGATTGATTCTTGTAAATGTTGAAGCTTGTATTGAATATGTTTCTGACATTGTCGGTGTTTTTTTTTTTTTTGGTAAATGTGCGTGTATGGGCCAGCTTGAGCGTGTTTCGGTCCTAAAGATAACATCGAGGAAATATCTTGGAAACTTGTATTGGCGTCTTGAGGCCTAGTCTTTATTTGGCAGCCCAGTGTTCCTCAAGGTTTGACCTAGTCCATGTTGTTTCTTTCCAGTTTTGTTATATTTCATGTGTGGTTGTTGAAGGGTATTATGACTTCTTCTTGAAGGGAAAATTTTGTTTTTACATGATCTCATGTTTTTATACAAGATTTTTCTTTCGGAAAACGAAAAAAATATGGAGCGAAAAACTAAAACAATGCCCTTGAATATTGTAAATGTATTAGGGAAAAGTTGTTTTGTAACAACTAACAAGTCATGATGTGTAAGTGCTAGATAGTAGATGTTTGGTCATACTACGACTAAGAAATACTTTCTGTTTGGTTTAAAAGTCCAAGACTTAGCACTTGGTCAAATGGTCTATATTTTCTTGTAGGATTGAGTTCAGGTGAGAAGTTGAGGTAACTATGAAAAGTGATTATCAATTGTTGGATGCATACAAATGCATATTAGAATGAGATGTACCAATTTAATTCTTCTCTAAAGCACAATTTAAAGGAGGGAATGAGATTAAAAAAGATCAATAGTTCGTATCCACTTTTCCCGCTTCTTATTGTTAACTCAAGTTCACACACGATCCTTTACCTTCTCTCTAGCTTATTGAACAATGTAAATGTCTTGCTTATTGTCATTGCTTGTTTGGTTTTTGTCCAGACCGAAGAGACAGGAATATTGTAATCGCTATTTGCCTAAGTTTAATTCTAGGCGTACACATAGCTTATGGGCTTATGAGTGGTGAGTTTATCGTAACTAATTTCTTACAATCATAGCGTAACTTTGGAGTTTGAGTTTATCATGAATGATTTTTTACGCAACAATAAAATGAAATTAAGGTCGTGTTTGGCAAAAATAAACTACCTTATAAGCTAGTACATGTTTGGATGAATCATAAGCTAGGTTACTGAAACGTTAATTAAAATACTGTTCAAAAGCTTTTTGTAATTTTATCAACCATAATTTGTTCATAAGTAGCTTATACCATAATTTGTTCATAAGTAGCTTATCAATTACTAGCTAACTTATTTGCTAGTTTTTACCTTACCAGAGACGGCCTAAATGAAATGAAGGCTGTGTTTGGCAAACATAAGCTAGTCCATCCAAACATGTACCAGGAAGCTAGCTTATAAGCTAGCTTTTTGAAACGCTATTTTTAGTAGCTTATGAGGAGCTTATTGTAGTTTTTTCCGATTATACCCTTATTAATATTAATTATTAAATTCAAATATACCATTTTTGGTCATTTTACATACTCATAAGCTAGTTTTTGCCAAACATAATTTGTTCATACGCTAGCTTATCAGCTACTAGAAAGCTTATCAATCAACAGTATCAGCTATCCGCTAGCTTATCAGCTACCAGCTAGCTTATAAGCTATGTTTGCCAAACATAGCCGAAATGAAAGAACCCTATCTTTAAACCATGGTTAGTGGCTAATAAAATTCTACATAATAACACGCAACCAACGTTAACAACATTTCTGTCTATGAAGAAAATCGAGCTCCCATTCGAAAATTAGTTTGCCTTCTTCAATGGCGGCAATTAGAACCACCGCCACAGTTTTCCTCAAGCAGATTTGCCGCCCATCGCCATCTCCACCTTCCATTCGCACCTCTTGCAAGCTCCTTTTCACCGTCTCACCTCCTCTCCGTTTGATTTCCCGTCCGATCAGCTACGCTTCTATCCGGTGTGCCGCCGCTTCCAATTCCGATGCCGGCAAGAAGAAGACGTCGGCAAGGATGTCTCAGGTTCAACAGCAGTTACATGAAGCCATGGAGAGGTCTGCTGGAGGCGATGAACCTATTCCTAAGATTACTCTAGGTAAAACTTTGTAATCATTGAAAATTCAGCCTAATAAACCTAATTTGCTAATTTGCTAATTGGATTTGGATGAATTGTTCATTTTGTGTTTCTATATCATGAGCTTAATTTCTGTAACTTTTACGTTCAGCTTATATAATTCGCAATGTGTAATTTTGAAATAAAACCTAGTTCTAATTTGGGGGAAAAAGGTATCGTGTTCGAAAATTTATAATTTTCTTAGCGATAATTATAAATTGTGCAATGATGTAAATAGTGAAAATGAACTCTTGGAAATTTTGGACAGCAATGTTGGAAATTTGCTGTGTAATTCGCTAGTGTTTGAAAGTGAAACTTGCTTGTTTTCTGACACTAAAATGAAGTTGAAATTGAACATTAAAGGAATAATAATATTGTTATGGAGTTAAATCATGATGGTTATTTTTCGGCATATTGTTTCATTATGAGATAAAAGTTTGTGCACCAGAGACTAATTCTAGAAGAATACTAGTACTTCTAGTATGAAATATTTGAAAGATATATGCATAAAGCAGTAGTTTTGTGTTGCTTGTTATTATACTAGCAATGGAGAATTACATGCATCAATAATAGTACACAGTTATGTATAAATGGAGAATTGGAACAAATCAATAAGGCTTAATGCTGGTGTACCCTCATGGATATCACCACTTTCTTTGAGAGAAATGGTTTCCAAAGCAAGAAGAGCAGCAGGCAGACGATCATTTGTGCATATAAGATATTTCTAGTAGAGACTTGTAGAATAACAGTTGCTTTGTCATAGCAGTTATTTGTTAGTTTCCTGATAACAGTTTTCTTATTGTAATATAATGATTAGTTTACTTGCATTAGGCTGACAGCCTCACTGTTTTAATGACCTTTATCTGTAAACCGAGGTTTATACTAGGAGTAAAATGTCATCCTTCTGTCAAACATGGGTGATGGGGGTAGGAGTTGGTAGTTTCTTCCATGCTTACAAGTTTCATTATTCACTCCCAGTCTCTTGCTTTATTCTCTTTATAGTTAGTTTAACTCCACTTCTCATTCCTGAACTATACCGATCTTGTAAATGAAGGAGAAGATTGCGAATGTGGAGTGTTGAGATAAAGGTCAGAAAAATACATACAGACCTGTTGGCTCTCTTTATCCACGAAGCTAGTAAAAGACTTTAGATGAAGAATGCCATAGGCTGCCTATCATATTAAATACGGATCCTCTCTAATTTGATGTTTTCTCTAGAAGGGTCTAGATGATATTTTTTTTCTTTCTTTGGATGCAATTATTTCTTCACAGAATTCCATTTTGTGATTTAGATCATGTTACTGTGAGCTTTGCTAGGAGCGGTGGACCTGGAGGTCAAAATGTCAACAAAGGTTTGATACCCATTAAACTTCTAATTCAAGAACATTGCATTTGGCTTCATTGTATGCCAAGTTCTCCAGTTCCCATTTTAATCATTTCGTTTGCAGTGAACACCAAGGTTGATATGAGGTTTAACGTTACCTCGGCATATTGGTTAAGTGACAGAGTGAGAGAGAAAATTCTACAAATGGTTAGTTCATTACTACTTCATAGTTTCAAATTTAATCATATTCTTGATAATTTCTGCTGCCCAATTGTCAGCAAGTCATCTTACCATCCGTATATCTTCTTTAATCAGGAAAAGAATCGAATCAACAAAGATGGGGAGCTTGTGATTTCCTCCACTAGGACCAGAACCCAGAAGTTAAATTCTTTCCACTGTCTGTTAAGTTTTATATTTCTACATATTGTGTTTACAAAACCAAATGTGTAATGTTCAAAATCTTGTCTTCAGGGGTAACATTGAGGATGCATTGGAGAAACTACAGGTACCAATATCAACAATCTTGTTACAAGATGAAGTAGATTATTACTTGTCAATTACCATTTCACCATTAACGTTAGAGATTTTTCAACGTATTAAATGAGATGAATATGGTAGGCGATTATTGATGCTGCTTCATACGTTCCACCACCTCCATCAGAAGAACAAGTCAAGAAAATTAACAAAATGTAAATCTTTCTTCTTATGCCACCCACAAATTTTATGCTTTTTATGTTAAAGATCAGATTTTTACGAATTTTTTTGGTATACAGAGCGGCTGCAGCTGAGCATAAAAGGCTGCAGAACAAGAAGGTCCTTTCACAGAAAAAAGCATTTAGAAGAAGCAGAGACAGTTATGACTGAATCCCAAACAGCAATATAAGCAGCATGCATCATAGATCAAGTAAAGATGGCATACTGTGTTACTTTGAGAAGGATAGGATGAAAGTAGGTAATTTGATACATTTAGTTGTGCAATTGGTCAAGTAAAAACTCAACAAGTACATGATGCATAAGTCTGAAAGAGAGCTGATATAAAGAGTCATCTGGGCTTCTATTGGCTATGAAGTAAATAAATTTGTTTGACTTCAACACATAGTGATTGCGAGTGTGTGTAATACCCGAACCCATCCCACATGGATAGAAAAGTAAATTTGTGAACCCATTCCACATGGATAGAAAAGTAAATTTGTGATATGGAGCGTGTTGCTTTGGGATTAGGGTTTTTGATATTGTGCCCCCTCACATGATTATATAAATTCGTTCTTTCATAATATTTTGAATCATTTTAAAATTAAAAAGGAACTGATGCAAGCATACATGAAAATCAAGATTCTCACTACATCATACCTTTTCTTTCAAATTATGCGATCTATGATTTAGTTTTTTTTAGAAGGGTGTCCGGGCCAAAGCCCGACTAATCCCCGGCAATTTTGGAGGTTAAACATGGCCTCACTTAAATGTCTCCAACACTCCCCTCCCAAGGCTCGAACTCAGGTTCATGACTATGCCATGCCAAAGCCTTACCACTAGCCTGGAAGGTCTTTGACATCTATGATTTAGTTTGTTTCCTAGTAGTAGTAAGTTCATATGCATTTTCGGTTTGGAGGTGAAATTCAAGAAGCAAATGCTTTTAGTATCAAATTGTTCTTAGTTAAAATGTGACAAGGGATTGACCTGTTGAACACTTGGTTTAAATTATAATGTAACTTTATATCAAAATTCATGGGTGTATTTATTATATACTTCAACCAACAAAAAGACATGCCATTGTGCATTTGATCAAATTGTTAATGATTTCGATTTGTTTTTATAGTTTGTAATCTATGCCATTTTTGTCTCAGACTAATTCCTATCTTTAAATACAGGAGACGAAAACAGTAAAAAATCGTAAACCTTATGGTCAGAAACAACAAATTATAATTTATAACAATGAAATTAACAGTGGATTACAAATCATAGGACAGAAACTACAATTTATAAACTACAAGGACGAAAATTGCAAATTTTATCAAATCACGTGGACTAATTTAATGTTTGCCTTAGGCCATCCGCGGCGCGCCGGTTTGTGGAACGGTGTAGCCGGCATACCGGCGGTAACACCGCCGCGGTATGCCGGTGAGCCAACGGTATGGGAGGGCAGCGGTGAGAGCATGCCGTTGCCAAATTGTTTTTTTTTTTTTATTTTTTTTTTCTTTTTCGACCGTTATTCAACGGATATATATATATATATATTTTTTTTTTACTTTTTTTTTTTACTTTTTACATATATATATATATAGGGGTTGTTTAATTTGCAACCCATGTAAATCTAACAACCTATGCAACCCACATCTTAACCGTTGAATTCTTGATCGACGGTTACAATGGAGTGGGCTTAATATTTTCAATTTAAAAAAGCAAAAAAATAAAAACAAAATAACCGTTTTTTCATTAATCCAACGGTTAAGATGTGGGTTGCATGGATTGTTAGATTTACATGGGTTGCAAATTAACCTTCACCTATATATATATATATACCATATTTATCTATTCAACAAATTACCACTCATCTCATCTTCATCTCTTCCTCAACAATTTCATCTCTTTACTCATCTCTTTACTCATATCTTCTTCATCTCTTCTTCATGGATTCACACGGTACCCCTTCCGGTTCCCGACGTCGTAACTCGGCATCCCAAACGCCTCCACCGTCGGCATCCCAAACGCCTCCACCGTCGGGTGTCTATCGGCCCGCAATGGGGTTTGGAAGTTGGTTGCCTCCATCGGGTTGGCCGCAAACCCCTATGATGGCGAACGATTGGGCGTATGCGAATATGATGGCGAATACCCCTATGATGTCGTACCCCATGCACCCCCAACAACCGACGACGCAAACCCAACAACCGACGACGCAAACCCAACAACCGACGACGCAAACCCAACAACCGACGCCGTCACAAATGTGGGAACCACGAGATGGAACCGACTTGTCACCGCAATCGTGGGGAGATGACGAGGAGGTACCCGAGACCCAACCGGAGTCGCCGCCACCGCCGCCGCCGCCACAACCCAAAGGTAAAAAACGTGGGAAGGGTAAGAACGTAGAAGCGAGCTCGAGTGCGGACCCGACCAAAACTAAAGCGCCTCCTAGACCGTGGACGAGTGACGAGGAGGTCGAGTTGGCGAAATCGTGGGCCGAAATCTCGGAGGATCCAACCATAGGTAACTATCGAACGGGAGGTAAATAAAAAACCGTTTTTTTAACGTATGTGCCTTCGCTAATGTGTTTTAATTTTTTCCATTTTTGAAGTAGACAATTTTTGGAAGCACGTTAAAATGTCGTTAGACAAACGCATGGGGTACGGCCCCAATGTCCGCTCAAGCGACGCCGTGCAAACCAAAGTGAAATTGCTTCTATCGGGGGTCTCGAAATTTGCTTGTATCTACAACAATGTGTTGAATCACCGAGGTAGCGGCGAATCCGACGTTATTTTATTGGAACGAGCGCTCGAGCGATACCGACGTGAGTATAATCGAACATTCCCTTTCCAAGCCGCTTGGAAAGTTCTCATCGAATGCCCGAAGTACAACCCGGTGGAAATGATGAACCCATCGGACATCCGCGCGCCTACAAACAAACGGTCGAAAACGTCCGAAACCCCAACGGACTCCCCCGGCGATTCCGATGCTCGTACGTACACCCACCTCGGCGATTCCGAACTGCCACGACCAATGGGTCGGAACGCGGCGAGACGTGCGGGGTCTTCGTCTTCGACAAACGATACCAACACGGGCATGTCAACCGACGTAGGCGCTCTCTCACATGGTATCACCGGGCTTGTCGATATACTCAAAGAAAAACAAAGGATGTCACACTTACACTTCTACACATCACCGCACAACCATCTCTCGGGTCACCTTTTGGAGACCACGTTGCGAGAGAAGGCGCGGTTGCGCGAACTATACGATTGGCCTCCTTTCGAATAGTTTTTTATTTTAAATTTTAATGTAATTTTTTTAATTGTTATTTCTAATTTTAATTTAAAATTTTAATTTTAATTGTTATTTTTAATTTTAATTGTTAATTGTTAATTGTTAATTTTAATTGTTAATTTAAATGTTAATTTTAAAATGAATTGTTAATTTAATTTAAATTGTTAATTTAAAAAAAACTATACAGTTGGTATGAGTGGTACGGGTGTGGGTGAATGGTATGGTAATGGTAAGGTAGTGGTAAAGCTGATGTGGCGCTGAGGTGGCAGTCTATGCAGGTGGTATGGGTGGTACCATTGTGGATGGCCTTAGGGTAAATGGAGTACCAACCCCTTTGGGTGGCTCCAAAGTGGTCACAGGGGTAGCGGGGAAAACCACCTCCACCCTCCGAAATGTACATTTTCATTCCCGCCATGGTGCCCATATGGGAGGGTAACCATTCTTTCTCTCATCCTCTTTGTCTCTCTTCTGTGTCTATCTCTCTCACTTGCTTTTATTATTATTATTTTTTTTTTAAATGGTTAGTGGGATGGAGGGATAAAATAATGAGTATTACATAGATAACAAAAAGATAGAAAAATGGAAGGGGTAGAGAGAGAAAAGATGATGTTGCGTGACCGCTAATGTTTTTAACTAAAATGAAACTAAAGAAGTTTTGGTTATAAAGATGTAGATGACAAATTTCTAAAAGTTCAATATTTTATTTTGTTCAACAATTTATCTATTAAGATTAAAAAGTTCAATCATTTTTTCACATAACAAAATAGCTCATTTAAGAAAGTTTAATAATTTTTTTCATTTAAAAAATAGTTCCAAGCCTTATTCATTCAAAATAAAATAATTGTTGAGTTTTTTTAAACCTTTCTTTTCTAAACGAGTTATAAAATTTTTAATAAAATAAAGATTTTACTACTAAAATCTCATCTATAAAGATATTGGTTTTTAAATTTCACATTTCGTTTTCTTACCATGAAAGCCAGACATGTTTATTTGTTAAATATTTATAGTTAATAGAATATTTTCGGTACTTGCACTAACTAATATAGTTGATGATATATTTTACTAAAATTTAAAAAAAATAACAAATATTTTAATAAAATATAAACGAAACAAGAAGATAAGAACTGAGAGAAAAAAAAAAGAGTGATACGTTGACATAGACATGATAACCACAATAGACCGCCTTCCATTTCACCAAATATCTTCAACTTGCCATTTTAATAAAACATATTTAATTTATATAATAACGAATAAATTTAAGAAATATTCTCATAAAAAGTTTATTCGTATTTCTGTTGTTAGATTGCTCAACAATATTAAGTTATGATTATTCTTATTGGTGGTCGGTATTTGTTTAACATATATAATTTTAAATGTACGGACTACTAAAGTTTGGTTTTCGTTTTGAACATCAAATTGAATGATTATCACATATTTACTTTTTAAATAATTTTTTATATCATTGGAAGATTTGATAAATCTAAAGGTTATAATTATAAACACCATCCATTTAGGTACTCATTAAAATTGATGAGGTTTGTCACAACTCTCTTATGTTTAGCAAACTAGCTAATAGCTGATAAACTAGTTATCAACTGATAATAGTTAGTAGCCAATAAGTTAGCTTATGGTTACGTAAAATGACAAAAAAAAAATATAATGAGATATAATAGTTAATATCAATAAGAACATAATTGTAAAAAACTATAAAAAAAAACTTATAAAACGCTACTCCAAGTAGTATTTCCATATGTTAGCTTATAGTTCATCCAAACACATATTAATTTATAACTTTATAAGCTAGCTTATTTTTGTTAAACCGGATTTAATTTAAGATAAATACTTCTTTTGGATAGTTGTACTATTTTTTTTTTTTGTTTTCTTGTGTAATTAACTTGGGATTATTTTCTTCATTGAGATTGGTGGGTGAAGTACACACGTCATCAATTAAATACAGTTATTTTACATTTGACTTAAATAATAATTAAAAAAACATTTGATTTTATTAATCATCAAATATTTAAAAAAAAAAAAAACTTTGTTCCAATCTTAAACCTTTTGACATACTATGAATAGTGCATGAGAGGACGTATGTAGCTATTTTTGTTGGTTTATTATTGACTTTTTAACTCATTTTTCTATATTTTTGCGTCTGATTTATAAATACCATCAATTAATAATATATTATTTGGTAATAATATATTATATGCTTTAAACCATTTCATTATTGTTTAATGATAGAATAAGAACAATGATATCATCGACATTATATTTCTATTAGAATCCGGGGGATTTTTTTTTAACGCAATCAGTTGTTGCTTCTTATCTTAAAAATCGATCTAGCAAAAATAACCAAAAGGTTATCGTGTCTTTTAGCCTTTGACTATTTCTCGTATTCTTATCACCTTTTATGAGTCTATTGAAATCATCGACTGCATTAATTAAAATTCGGTATTTGAAAAAAAAAAACCCGACGCGTAGGCGTTTGAAAGTAAGAATATCTCTACCAACGTTTTATAACTGCTTTATAAACTCGTGAAGCATGTTGTTTCAGTTTATTTTTTTATGCATCTTGAGTAACTTGTATTTGTTTTCATACAACTATTAACTTTATTTAATCAAAAGTACCATTTACATGTTTGGTTGTTAACCGTAACACCTTCATAGCCTAAAGCATCAGGTTAAGCTAAAAACTTTGAATCAAACTTAAAACAATAATGAACCTTATTAATAGTCTATAACTTAAAACTTATAAAAAGAGTTCACAAATTTTACCTTTTGTTCATGTTTGTAGAATAAGTCATTGACTAATAATTTTCTGATTTAATTATGTAGTAAATTAAATATTGTTGAAGTCCATAAAGGGATCACCCCTGCATGCTTTCCTTGATTTATTTTTTCTTGTACACTTATTTATTTATTTGTGTTTATAATCTTAAAAACTAGTCATACATAATGATAAAATTTGTTAGGCCATCCACTGTCGACCCACTGCAAACCAATGGTTTCAACTGCCACATCAGCGCCACATCAGCTTTCCACTATTTTACCCAAAACAAACCAAAACTACCCAATTCATCCACTATCAACCCAAAACCATTTAAATAAAATTTAAATAAAAAAATTAATAAAAGAAGAGAGAGAAAGAAGAGAGAGATAGAGACAAAGTAGAGAGAGAAGTGGGGTGTGAGGGGTGGAAGCATCGGCTTGGTGAAACCGATTTGTGGAACCCGTTTGTTACCTGCGGCGGTGTTCACTAATTTAGCCGTCGGCTTGGCTAAACCCGTTTGCAAGCCGATGCCAAACCGTGCACCACAGTGCATGGCCTTATGTCAATGTCAACTACTACTAGTTGTATTTATTTTTTGAATTTTGTATCAATTAGTCACATGTAAATCAATAGGAGTGTTACCGTTTAAAATAAAACAACCAATTAAGACGATCATTGTCTCAAGTACTCAAACTCAACAAAGACAAGTTGCAAACTTTATTGGTAAGATTTGAGATTCGTGTATCAGATAATATCTCAAGTTTCAATTTTACAGGTGCTGTCAATTCTTTTGCGCCCACGTTCATTGCTAAGAAAACCCAAGGTTTTTTCATACCATATAAACGTGATGTTTTGAATGACCATTGACCACATGCTAGTCTGCCAAAAAAAATTCAGATACCTTATTTTTGAAAAAGTATAAAGAAATTTACAAACGTAGTAACACATCTATAAAAAAATGTTACTAGTGGATTATAAATAAATAGTATAGTTGAATGCGATGAGAGATGCACTCCCTAATGCTCAAACGGGTATATTAACTTTGTAATCTCTAATTTAGGTTTAAAGTGTGGTGAAAGCTATTGCTAATTCTGTCATATTTAGTTATAAACATACTAAACACCTGACAGAAACTTGTCATATCTCGTCCAGTCTTGTCTAGTACTATCCAGTTCTATCATATATAGCATTTCCATTCATGTTTCCATGAGATACGCTACCACATACCATCAGTTATATATTGAAAATTGTATTTCAAGTTTGTTTGGTTATAACTAGTTTGGTATTGGTTTACTTACTTATTTGGTCGAATGATTTCAATATGCGTATTGCGGTAGCGTGTTAGGAATTGGGTATTGAGTATAATATTTGGATTGGATAATCACTTTGGATCATGAAAACTTCGTTTTCCGAATAAAAGAATGACCCTTATAACCTTGGGTATCACGAATTCACATTAGGATGCATCTAAAAATAAAAAATATAATCTTAAAATTAAAGTTGTAAGATTGAGTTCTCTTATACACAAATTTTCGTTTACATACTCACACAACGGTTAAGAGACGTTAAACCTTAAACGGTTAAAACATAACTACACAACAGCGACAACCGTTATTAGATGATATTTTAGGGCAATTACAGTTGACTTGGAGTCGAAAGCAACAAGTCAGAATAGAACCATCATTCATCGGAATCAAAGGCCCTCACATATGGAGCTAAACTCTAATCTTTTGAGCTAAGACTAGGGGTGAGCAAAGACGGGTACCCGGCCAAAATTCATGGAACTGGAACCGGTTACACCGGTTCTTATATTTAGGAATCGTTCCTGAAACCGTATGTGAGGGCCAGTGTCTAACTGTTTTAAATACTTTTTATTGTTTTATGCTATAAAAATAAACTATTACTTATTATAAAGTCCTAATGTAACGAAACAAATAACACAACCGATGAATATTTATCCGATAAACTAAAAACTAATATAATTAATTATGAACATTTTTTGAAATGAAAGAAAACAAAAAACACAACTTGAAATGATAAATATGATATGAAAAATATCGAAAAAGAATAATAAGTTGAGTGAAGAAAATGGTGTATAGGTGTATATGTGTAAATGTGTAACCGTAAAAAATAAAATAATAACTTCAATTTTTGTTCAACTAAACATAATAAACACATAAATTTATTTATATTAAAATATAGTGGAACCGATTCCGGTAAGTAATCGGCAGTTAGCGGTTCCAAAAAAATAAGAACCGAAACCGGTCCTAATCGGTTCCGTATTTTAGAAAACGGAACCAATCACATTGGTTCCGTTACCGGACTCGACAGTTTCAAAGATGTTCTGGTTCCAAAGACGAATACCTAGTTCCGATGCTCACCCCTAGTTAAGACCCCTTACCGTGACTTAAGGTAATAAACTAATAAAGACACCATTTGTGAGTGTGCGTCTTGTAGCTCCTAAATCACTTATGTTTGATTTATCACCTAGTCGATCCTGTGTAAATTACAATCACACAAAAATAATTGACGACACTAAAATCACCGACATAATGAACATCTAAGTTTACATATTCTCATGTTCTTATCAAAACTTTTCGAATTTTATCTACTTTATTCACCATTTTTATAAAATTTTGACGGCTTAAAGTGAAAGTACGAATTTTTTTAATGTTGTAATGGGAAAAGAACAAGACAAAAAAGACATTAGGCATGGGAATTGTCCCCGACCCATCGGGGAACCCAGTCCACCCGCCCCGGTCGGGGACGGGGATTCCCCGGTAAATCGGGTATTGGGGACGGGGACGGGGATCCCCGTTTTCTCAAACAGGGGATGGGGACGGGGACGGGTTTAGCACTCCCCGCCCCGCCTCATACCCGTACCCGTATATATATATATATATATATAAATATTATTTATTTATTTAAATTATATATTCACTTTCTATTATATCGGTATATGGTTGTTACAATTTCGATAAATTATGAATATTAGTTGATTGGTATTGACTATTAATTGATACATTTTGGTACGTGCGTCATTAAAAATTGTTTTAGGATTAAGTTTAATTTATTTTGATATTACGTTTATAAATTATTATACGAGTACGTCTATAAATTATTACACGATACATTCTTAGTTTTTGTTGGAAATATGTGAGATTTAAACACGTAAGGTATCGCAAAACATTTAATTTTAAATAGATTTATGAACGAACATAAAATCCCTGATTCCCCGTGGGGATCCCCGCTACCCGTTGGGGACGGGGATGGAGATATGATTAAATTCCCCGGTGGGGATGGGGAAGGGGATGGGGATGACGATGAGGGCTCGGGGACGGGGATGGGGATTGGGTTCCCGCCCCATTCCCATGCCTAAAAGACATCATGAATTCTAAAGTTAGAGAATAAAATGTACAAAGTTAGTCTTTGTTGCCATTTTATTCTTCAAAAACAACCATCATTATGGAGAATTTTAACCAAGAATATTATTTTCCATTAACCTAATTACGTCTTTAACACGAAGAGATGTAACGATTATTTCTTACATTTATAAATGTTGCTTTTATTTTTATTTTTATTTTTATAATATTTAAAAAATGATTTCTAAAATAAACAATGGTACATATATGTTTAACCGACTACATCCTTATAACTTTGTTAAAAAAAAACCTCGTGATTTATACTACTTTCTTTTAATCGATAAAATGCCTTTATTTAATTTTTTTGTTATTATTTGAGACATTGATTTCTGTTAGATTATTGAGTGTTGACATACAAATTGAAATTCGTAAAGATATTTGATAAATTTTAATGAACAACATGTCATCATCTGACGTTTAAACAATTAACAATAAAAACTATGATTTAAAAAACCCGAATATCTCTTATTAAATAATAACATTTTTATTTTATTGTTATGTTTGCTGACATTGACTTTATTATTTTACTTTTCAAGTTATAGAAACCCAAACTTCTTTGTGTTCCACCATTTAATGGTTATCTTCTTTTGATTTCTTTTTCCTCATTTTAAAAAAGTTCCCTTGAACCTCCCCTTTGATGGGTAATTCACTTATTTTATAAAACTCGTTTCTTGTACATCGATATCCCTTGATGCAATAAAACTAAGGAAATGATTCAATATAGATAATTAGTGAGAAAGCCTTTTCTCTATAAGACTACTTTCATGACCATATTTTTCGGTAAATACATATAACAAAATAAATGCTATTAATTAAAAGCTAAGAATTGTCGGTATGTTTTATAAAAAGATGGTATAAAAGTTGGATTTAACAGTAAGAAAATTTAGTATTAATGGTTAGTAATTGATCTTTGTTATATCAATTTGTTTAATCAATATAAGTCCAAGTTAAACTTTCATTACAACTTGGCTTTTTATAAATGTTTATGATACATAGTTGTCATATACGTATACATAAATATTTTAGATCAAAATTAAAAGAATACAAAAACAACAAACTTAACAAGCATTTAATAATTAATATAACAATTTTAAAGGAAAAGTATTTTAATACCTACAACAAATTATAATATCTTATCAAGTTTGTTGGTTTGCCGTACGAGATATTACTTTCTAGGTAATAAATGACAGCGTCAAAGTTTGTTAAACTTTTCTATTTTTAGTAATTTTACGAATATTCTCCAACTTTTGTGATGCACGTATATTTAAAAAAAATATTTCTACTAATATCCGATGATACATTATTGCAAAAATATACAAATAATGTAAAAAAAAAAAGATTTGCCAATATATCAACATAGGTAATCCTTGTATTATATTGGTCATATAAGCATTATAAAAAGCTAAATCACACACACACACACACTACATATACATATAGGGCAAGGTTTAAAGAAAAATCTAATAAAAAAGGAAAACTGAGGAACACCCTCATAAGCCCTCAATCTGGACTATATGTGTATACGGGTAATTTTGTAATATGCACACGTACATATGCATAAATGCATAATATTGTTGTACATAAAAAACCTAGAAGGAACTTTGATTATCCTTATCTACAAGTGCATACGGTCCAGATTGAGGGCTATGAGGGTGTAACTCGATTTTTTTTGTTAAGGTTTTTCCTTAAACCTCTCTCCCCCTCTCTCTTTCTCTGTCTGTATATATTGAATTAATAATTGTTTAAATCCTTGGTGAAATGGAAACTAATAAAAAGAAAGTTGAGTAAAGTTTTGTGATTATTTTTGTGGAAAAGAATGGAGGCATAGGAGTTGGACGTAAAAGCGACCGTCGTTGCACGAAATGACTCATAAGAACATGACTTCCTAGATTTTCTCGAATTTTGGAAAAAGGAAAAAGAGTTTAAGAAAAAAGAAAAGAAATGATTTTTTTTATATGTTTTTCCATATGGAATATAAAGAAAATTGAATAAAGCTTTATGCTATTAAAGGAAAAGAAAAAATAAATATGTTAACTTTTTTAAATACAACAAAAAATATTTGTTATGCATAGCAACCATTTCTTCTAGAATTTGTAAGTAAAATATGTTTATATATATATATAGATTGTATTTTTCATACTCAATTTTAGAATCATAATTGTAGAAAACATGCATTTTAAAATTTTGATTTTTATGCAAAACCGAGTTAGGATTTAATACGGGAATCAGTTACACGATTAAATTTATTGCTTTTGTTAAAGACCAATATCAAGCCGAATACTACACACCAATTACCTGAAGCTAGGATCGATTTTTAACCATCTTTATTAGAAAATATGATGTTAACTATTTTTTAGTTCATATAATAAGTTGTCATCGAAGAGGTCAATTTTAATTTGTCTTTGTGATACGGATTATTGTGTGGCGGAATTTTGACATAAATAGCAATAATCAAATTTGTTTTCACTTTATTTTCATCAATATAATTAAAATATATGTATATGTATACATATATAGCAATCTAACTTTAGTATTAAAAAATTATCGTCCATCCAAAATTGAAAGAGATTTAATTGTTTTATAGTTGGTTTTTTCTTGATACTTTCAAACTTAAGAGAAACTTCCAAGTTTTTGCTTTCATAAATTCATTCATATTCACCGTGTAACAAATGTCAACTTTGAGATCTACCAATTAAATGCTATTCGACACTACGCTTATTGTAAAGCTTAATAAAGAAGCTAAGTATTTATTACTAGTCTTGGTTAAAGAATTTAATGCATTTTATGAAATTTTAGCAAACTATCTTAAAATAGTCGTTGGTTGTCGAATGTTTGTTGATAAAAAGAAAGTTACAGTATAGTTGTTGGGTGATAAATTAAATATAAAATTAGTTGATAAAGTTAGAAGTAAACGTAAAATAACATAAAAGAAAAACATAAATAATCGTGATCTGAAAGAAAACCCCAATAAATAAACAACGTGGAGCATTTTTCCCAAAAAAAAATTGTCTTATAACTTAATAAAAGACAAAGAATTACAAGAAAAAATTGAGGTTAACATGATAAATGAATCTGAATCCTTGATCATTTCTACACATGACCTTTCATGACTTGCGCTTTTGAAAAGAGTTGGTCTAATGCATCGAGATGCATCTTATTCAACAATTAATAATCACTTCTCACATTAACCCCAATTTCTCATCGTAACCCACCCTAAAAGACATGGTTTTTAAATAAATAGCTTATAGTTACAGGACATGATCTTAGAAGATGTTTACCAAAATGTTTACCTCCAAAAGCCACCACCATAATTTACCTTACCAGGTAATAATATTTGTCCATCTTGTTAGTAATTATTTTTTACCAGATGAGTACTTATCAGGCATAAATCTTCGACCTCATTAACCGGGTAAGATTCCACATCTTTTATATGTGTTTTACAAGGTAAGATTCTCAATACTTACAATCTTCAATCAATACGTTAAAACAATACTTAATAAGCATTTGATAAACAACCTTTACATATTGTTATGCAGAAGATTAGTTTTTATAAGTAAGAACTTACAAACAAGAGCTTCAACCACCATATCAGGTAACATTCTCGACAATAAAAATGGATTAACTGTAAACTTCTCTTACTTGATAAGCATTAATCAAATAAAAGCTTTATGTCTTACCTATTTAGATAAGATACTTGATCCTTACTAGTCGTTTTATTTACACTGTATTCTGTAAGGTGAACAACTGTATAACGATAGAGCAATAGTTATTGTTTTGTCGTAGATTTACAAAATTTGGAGAGGACAAGTAGAAAATCAAACGAATAAAGAGACTATGTTTGTTTTATTTTTCTAATTTTTCATTTTTCAAACTTTTTTTTTTTGTTATTTTTATAGCAAAAATTTGTTAAAGTAAATAATCCTATTTCCGGATGACATACTCTTCGCCTGATTGCCTATCCACCCGCCTGATCCACCTGCTCTTCTTCACTTTATCCGAACCCGACCCGTTTTCACCAGCCGCCACGTGCGCAATATCTAACCCTTTTCCCACCGGCAAAAAAACCGACCGAACGATCCGCCGTGAACCGCCGTCGAGCAAGCCACGCCACCGCAAGTCCGCCGCCGGCGCCGCCGCGTTCTTGCACACCAGCACCGCTCCACGGTGGCCGAACTTCGCCGCGGTTATGATCCGGCCGAAGTTGCTCCTCTTCGAGTCGACCACCAAAAAGTCAATCGCCATCCCTTTGACCGCCTCCTCCGGCTCTCCGACGATGACTTCCGGCGACATTCCGGCCTTCTCCATGGCGGCGACGTACTCCGACCTGGCCTCCTCGTCGGAGACTATGCACACGTGCCTGCCGCACGTGTGAGTGCTCGCGACGGCCAGCCCAATGCTCGTGGTCGTCACGCCGCCACGAGTCCACGTCTCGACGATGAGCTTCGCGTTCCAGCCCGCGGCCATGGCGGATATCAGCTCCGCCACGCTTGATCCTTGGAAAAGCTCGCACTGGTTTCAGAAAAAATCACACAAAATTAATAAAAAAGTATAAAAGTACAAAAGTACAAACTGAATTCTGATTTGCAGAATTCAGTCAGGCGGCCATGGCGGATATTAGCTCCGCCATGCTTGATCCAAAAAGCTCGCACTAATTTTAGAAAAAATCACAGAAAATTAATCGAAAAGTATCAAAGTACAAAAGTACATGTATAAACCGAATTCTGATTAGAATTCGGTCAAGGCGGCCATGGCGGATATCAGCTCCGCCAAGCTTGATCCTTGAAAAAGCTTGCACTTACAAAAGTATAAAAGTACAAAAGTATAGGTATTAACCGAATTCTGATTTACAGAATTGGGTCAAATTCGATTCAATTCGATGGATCGAATTTGAAGAAAAACACGCGTATGAAGTATGAAATGAATTTTGATTTGCAAAATTAGGGGGAAAGGATTAAAGGAAATGAATAGAGTGCTTCTTACGGATTTAACGGTGTCCATAAAAGCTTTAGCTGCGATTTCCGGCGACCAAACGAGCTTCATGTTTTCCGATCAATTTCTTCTTCTTCTTCTACAAGTCTTTTCTTTAGAGGGTTGTGTGTGTGGGTGTCTCTTTTTTTCAAATGGGAAATTGTTGCTTGGTTGGCCATATATATATTGCATCACATAAGAAAGAGACAAATATATATTTTTTTTGAAGGAAAAGGAGACATTATTTTTTTAAGGGAAAAAGAGACAAATATTTAAAATATCTTTCAACCAGTGAAAGTGTTCATTTTAAAAAAATATTATTTATATTTATTCCAGTATTAACAAGGAACTTGTATAATGTGTTTTTAGTGGAAGTTTATTGTTTGGATGGATGTTTAACCTGGTTGGTTTGATTGATTTTGTGAGATTTTTGAGTTTTTTTTTATTGATTGTAAAATAAATTATTAATTTTTATTATAAATTGATTTAAGAATACTTTTTTTAAAAAGAAAAAGAGTCGGTTGATGATTTTTATATTTTATAATATTTGGAGGTTTTTTAAAAGGTTATTATTTAAAACTTTTTAGTTTTTACTATGAGTATGAATACATGGAAAATATAAAAAGTATTATTTGATGTTGATGTATGTAGAAGAAGCAATTTACCTTTTGAGGACGTGAATAATAATTTAAAGGGTGTAATTAGCTTCCTCTTTTTAAAAGTTTAGAGCATCATCGAGAGAGCAATCTTTTAGGGGTGTTTAGTTCATTTTTGGGAATGAGGTTGAAAATAAAAATGAAAATGTAGGAGAATAACTATGAAATGAGAATAATATTGATGCTGCTTGGTTAACTCATTATAATCAATGAAAATTGTTACATATTATAAAAAAAAATTTCTTCACTTTGAAAATACAAAAGATGTTCAATTTAACATCAAAAGATGGAATAACATATTAAAAAAAGAACAAAATATAAATAAAATTTTCATTTCCCCTCAATTTGGTCAGGATTGGAAATTAATAAATCTGCAGGAATGATTCCATTATATAATATCAGACCAAACAACAGTTTTCATTATCATTCTCATTCCTTATTCTGCGATACCTCCAACCAAGCATCCCCTTAAAATTTATATTCTATTTTAATAACTTTAGCATTTAATTATATTATTATATTATTAAAATATTTATATATTTAATATTTCAACAACTTTTTAAACAAACTTGAATGAACTTTTAAATAAGTTTTTTTGTAAATAGTAATTTCAAAAACTTTTGTATATGATAATTTGTGATAAACTAATAAAATGGTAATTCTTTTTATCGTCCATCAGTTTAATATGTAAGAAAAAGGTGTTTGTTTATGAGTTCTTCTTATCTTAACATTTATAAGTAGCTCATGAATCTTATTTTAAATCTGTATCAAAATGGCTTGTTACAATACATGTAAAAAAAAAAAAAAATGTAATAACTTGAAAATATCTCTAAGTCACGCTGGAATTTATATTTGTTGTTTGACCAAGTGTTCATGTTTTTATAATATCTAGTGTTAATTAAATAGTCACAAATTTAACGGTGTAGTACGGTGTTGAATTATTTAAAAAGTTGTCACCTAATACAATCTTTAATGACAATTTTTGTTCATTTAGAAAATAATATATTTAATCTGATTAATAAACCAAGTGACAATATAGTATGATAAAATGATAACCTTGTACACCCAAAACTTACTTATGTCTAATTAGAAGTTGTTTAATAAAATGGATAAACTTTTTGTGAAGCAGTAAAAAACTAAAAATATTTCCTACGTCTCAATTTTTCCCATGTCTAACTTTTTTTTTAATGTTGCTATTATAAAATTTAGGAACTTTTTACATTTTAAAAGTGTATTTAATTTTAACCATATTATATAATTTTTTGTAGAATCATGCAATTATCTTGAACCATGTTTCTCATCAGATTTTACGGTTTTTATATGTCGAAGAAATAAAAACCAAGCTTAAAGAATATTTTATGTGTGAACACAATGGAAAACCGATTTGACTTGATACGTCTTATCAAAAGTAGTTTTCTAAATGAAACATCGATTTGAATGAAATTAAACCTTTGTAAGTTTTTGACGGAAGTTATCTTGTCCACTATTTATATTCTTGTAAATAAAACAATGTGCTGATTAAAGTTTATTTTTACACAAATATTTTCAAACCAAAATTTTCTTGGCGGACACACAAATTCATGCTTAATTTATATTTGCAAGCATCAACATATTTTATATATTTATATCTCATGTTTTATAAAGTAAAATAACTGGTATCTAAAAAAAATGAAACCGTAAACCAATGTTTGAAAACAATTGAATTAGTTTTCATTATGAACGAGGTTTGTACTTGACGTGTTTAATACCTCTAACTTACACTACTACTGAATGAATCCTTGCCGATTCAATTACCAAAATTAACACCTTTCTGTTATAATCGAAAGATTAAAACGAAAAGAGACAATCAACGAAGTGGTTGGAGAAGATTATGTGAGAAATGCAAATGAAAAAGGTGACAATTTTTTTGTAAATAACAAAGTTCATATAATTATTTTCATTGTTAACAATATCAAATAACCATCATATAATACAAGATTTATTTTTCATACATGCTTTTGTTATGAAAAAAGGGAGAAATGTTTGACCAAATGATGAGATTGAATGGGTAAAAATCCGATGGTAGCGTGTAGGGTCCTTTCTTTTGTGGGAGCATTTTGTCGACTACGTAAGGGCACATGTGTGTACCCAAATAATTCATACGTAAGACCACATGTGTATATCCACAATTACCTAAATAAATATAAACACTATAATTTTGTATAAACATAATTTTTAATTTTGGTTGTTCATAATTAATACAATGATTTTTTTTTGAAACGATGTTATGAGCTATGTTTAAAGTAATCCTAATAAATTATAATTGTAATATAAACTCCGTGGTCGTTTTTCTGTGTAACCATGGGTTTCCGACCAGCTTACGCGCACCGACTTATCCTCGGACGATCACAAATGGCTTGAAGTCATCGTAGGTGAACCTCCATGATCACAAGGGCTTTTTTTTTTGGAAGAGGTATCCCAGACCACATTGGGCCCAGACTAATCCTCGGCAATTTTGGGCCGAAGCCCGACTGCTAAAGCATGCAGCCCGGGGTCGAAGCCCCCGTACCTCCAGAATGCGTCCCCCAGGGCTCGAACTCGGGTTCACCACTATGTAGTGCCCAAGTCTTACCACTAGGCTAACACTCCTTTGGTTATCACAAGGGCTTTGGCAACAACTGGATTTAAACCTGGGATAGATGTTTCCGTTATATCTTGTAATGTTTTATCGGTATGCCACAACCCAAGTGGTTGTGATCGTAATTGTTGTGGACATCTGGGATTGAACCCTAGACAGATGGGATAAGGGTCCATAAAAAATTTGGGAGCTCGAGATATTTAGGCTCACTTCTATATATTTCAATTTTATCTAACCATACATATGTTCTTTTTCTACTTTTGACCCATATTTTCACTAATATACTTGTCATATTAAGCCCAACCAAGCAATTATAAAGTTTTGGACTATGTTATTCTGTGAACTTATTCAAGCCAATTTTGTATTTAAAAAATATTTTTTTTTCATCTTTGTATATAAGCTTTATTTCCATCCAACATTTAACTTATTTTTTTCTATTAATTGGTGATACAAAATAACCTAGAATATTATTTTTTTTAAAATTATCTATTTAATGTTTAATCTATAATAAAATTTTATTTTATTTTAGAAATATAAGAAAATTCTCATAGTAAAAGAAATGAAAATTCAAAATTGGGTCAAGATTCAAGAAGGATGAATTGTGGGTCGGCGCCCGGATCCATTTTCATTCAAGGGTCTTTGTATTCTTTCTGATATCGACAAGATTTACCCCTGTACTCTGTATTATTGTACTTTTGACACAAAACTGTCAAACTGATTTCTGCCGGTTTAGAAATTGACAGTTTAAACCCAAACGTTCCAAAAAGTTATATATCATAGTTAAATTTTACTAAGTTGCAAATTAATTTGTTTAAGATAATTGTTAATTCGGTTGATTGATGAATGCTACAAATAGGCACTTTAGCGTGATTTTAAAGGTTTGAAATGTGAACCATTTTTAGAAAATAAAGGAAACATTTTTTTAAAAAATATGACAGTATAAAAACTTCTTATAATCTTATTAGCTTATTATTTTTATGAAAAAAACAATAAGCTATTTTAAAGTATTTGAATAAATAACTTTTTAATAAATAATATTTTAATTTTTTGAAAAAGAAGATAAATTGATAAATGCTTATTATTAAATGGACTTTTGATTCCAAACACCCCTAAGCCTAATATGATTTTAACTCAAGTAACTCAGTTTGTCCTAGTTTTATATATATCGAATTACCTAACGTTATTTTCTTAATATTATGATACTTTTCGATGTAACATATGGTTTTGTTCCTAAGGCCGAGCGTACACACAATTAGTTTCGTGGTGGTTTCATGGTGGGCTCGACGGTCTCAACCCGCCCATGTTTATGCCTTCCGGTGGTTTCGAAAGCAGTTTTGTGAAAGCCGCTTGGTTTCACTCTCTGTCTCTCTCCTTATATTTTTATATATAAAAAATAAAAATATACATGATTGAAAAATTGTGTTACAGGATTTAAAAGGTTAATGATGATTTGAAGGTAGCATAATGGAAATACACTAGTTTTACAACGAACTCAAGGAACCAAAAACTTCATGGCGTAATAATACGAGATCATTTGCCAACTGGAGTTAGCCCGATTGGTAGAAGGATCACCTTCTTGAAATAGAAGTCCTAAATTCGAATCTGGACAGACAGAAGCGTTTTAATTTAACTAGAGTATATACTAACAGGTAACTAATACGAGATCATTTAATAATAGAGGCCCAATATTTTGACATTAATTTCCACAACACCACCTGTCCTCCAACCAACAAGTTACCAATTACACGTATCAAACCCAAAAAGCCCACAAACACCTTCTTCCCAAAATCCCACCATCAAACCCCATTTTCCATTAAGCCAAATTCACCAAAAAAACATGAAATTTCTCAAACCCTCTATTCGATCTTTAAGACCCATTTTCAAAACCACCCGATTCTCTTTCTCTTTCTCATCATCATCTCAAAAAAAACCCGACCTTCACGATGCGGGTCCAATGGCCTCCCTTCTCAAGACCCGATCCGTGGTCCGGTTCAGGGGACCCGACACCATCAAGTTCTTGCAGGGCTTATTGACCAACGACGTCGTCCGCCGGTTCGGCGCGCCGGCCGGTGACGATGGGAAGAAGTCGAGCTTGGTGAGCCCTAACGTGCCGGCTTCGTCGGCTCGGCCGATGTACGCGGCTTTGTTGACGGCTCAGGGTAGGTTTTTGTACGATTTGTTTTTGTATGAGCCGCCCCGAACCGACGAGAGGCTTGACCCGACCGGGTCGGGACCCGGACCCGGGAATGGGGAGGTGGTGGTGCTTGCTGATGTTGATTGCTCTGTGTTGGATGAGCTTGTGGAGATGTTAAAGAAGTAAGTTGCTATATAATCTATTAATCTCTATATGTGTTTTTTTTTGGATTAATTTGTAGTGGCTATTTTATGAAATTAAGCTGTTTAGAGGTGTAGATTCTATTCATTGTAGCTGAAACATCTTAATGAGCTTAATGGGACTCATAGTTTGAAAGAATTAAATTGGCTTTACGTCCGTATAAGCTTGCTGAATAAGCCACTTTCTATGTTGCTGTTTGGTTGGTTTTCTGTTTAATCGTGTATTGATAAAGTTGTCTATGTGGACTAATTTGGAAAAAAACTTGGCTTTTTTGTATAAAGTTCCCCCCTAAAAGCTTACTGAATAAGGGTCTGTTTGTTAGCAGCTTAATAAGCTTATTTCATGAATCTTTAAGCATAAAGATGTATAAAAGAATTGTAGTGCCTGTTTGTTAGCATCTTAACGAGCTTAACGGGACTCGTCCCTCTGATAAAACAGTGGCTTATTCAACAAACTCTAGGGGGAGCTTTATGTAGAAAGCCAAGTGATTTTTTTGCCAAACCTGGCCCTCTGCCAATTAAAGAACACATTCCTCCTGTATGTGAAAAAATGAGATATTTTCCAATTTTAAGACCATTTTGGTTCTAAAGTTTTGTGAAGAAATAAGCAAAAGACATTAACTAAAATTTACAAGAAAGATCGATTCTTTAAGCATAAAGATGTATATACAAACTCTGGAACACTGAGATCAAATGGGATGTTTCATAATGGTTTTAGAAATTTCATAAATCTTTAATCATAAAGATGTATAGAGAATTTTATAACAATTCGTTATACATCTTTATGCTTAGAGATTCAATCTTTCTTCTAAATATTACTTGATGTCTTCTGCTTATTTCTTCACTTAAGTTGAAACCAAAATGGTTTTAAAATTGTGAAGTATCCCATTTCATTTCAAAGTCAAAATCTGTACGAAAACAAATTACAATAATGCAGCAAGATTATGTAAGTTACCTTTATAAAAAAAACCATTTTTGAGGTTATTGGTTTTATCCTGTTATTAGATATAGATTGAGGTCGAAGGTCGATATCGAGAATGTTGGAGAAGAGTTCTCTTGTTGGCAAAGATTTGGTGTCGACCTTCATAAGAGGGCACCTTCGTCTCTAGAAGATTCCGAAGCCGCTTCTGTTGGGTGGGGCGGTACTATCGACCCAACGGGTAGTTCATCTTCGCAAGGAAGTAGCGGCGGCTGGCAATGGCATAAAGATCCTCGACTCGATTGCCTAGGATTCCGGGGAATCTTTCCCGCTAATGTCACACGTGAGTTCTTTTACATTCTTCCTAAAGAGGGTCGGTAGTGTTTGAGAATTATGGTAAAAAAGATCTATTCTTTTTCGTAAGTTAATGTCCATTATTTGGAGGTTGCAGCACCGATGGTCGAGGCTGATACGGAAACCCAAGAGGAAAATTATCTTCTATGGAGATTAGAGAAGGGAGTTGCCGAAGGGTCGATCGAGATCCCAAAAGGTACAAAATTTTCACTTATGGTTGGGGGCTGTACCAGTAACCCAAGGACCATTTGGTCTTTTTGGCAGATTTTGTACCTTTCTAAATGCTATGTTGAGATTTAATTTAATGTGGTCAATGTTTTATGGGATTTAGGTGAGGCAATCCCACTCGAGTACAATCTTGCCGGTTTAAATGCGATAAGCTTTGACAAAGGGTGTTACGTGGGCCAAGAACTCATCGCTCGATCACATCACCGTGGGGTTATCCGCAAGCGTCTGCTTCCGCTCAAATTCTTAAATGAATCCGGAAAAGGTAGAAAACACTTTCCGATATTTGCCTATTTTTATATCGATTTAGGAATTATTGGGCCAGTCTGCTGTTTTGGGGTTTTGGGCGTTATAGTTCTGAACCAATTGTTTTTTGCTTCTCAGAAGTGGAACAAAAGGTTGCTCCGAGTTCGGAAGTAATTGCGTCAAAATCCGGCAAGAAAGCCGGAACTGTGACCACTGCTCTCGGCTCTCGTGGGCTCGGAGTTATTAGGCTCGAGGAAGCTTTTAAAGGTCCCGAAAATTTAGTGATCAAAGGACAAGAAGACGTGAAGGTGGAGCCGATCCGGCCTGATTGGTGGCCGACCGAGTGGTTCTTGGAGCATGAATCGCACCAGGCCGCTGGCTAAAATCTTTTTCCGGTAATTCTACCGTTTTGTCGCAATTTGTTTACTAACCGTTTACATTAGAACAAAATAAGAACTATCCTGTGTTGTATACTTTTAAATAATAAAACGAATGTAAACTTACGCTCGATAAAGTTCGTTTGGTACCACTTTCGAAACATTTGGGTGTCATTTGCTTTTTAAGAGGACCGAAGTCTGATTTCACATCTAAAAAATAAGAGGTGGATGGTCCTCTTTAAATTTCAGAGGACAGTAAGAGGTTTTCAGACCTTCTCTTGAAAATTAAACAAGCAGTCTTAAGTTTGCAAACCTCTTGATTTTCGGACTTTTTTAGGAGGTATTTTTTTTAAAAAAAAAGTAACAGATTGATAACGGTTTTTTTGTGGGTTTATTCGGTATGAAGTCTCACTCGACTTTCCTAATAATGATCATTCATATCATATAATTACAACAAAAATAACGAAAAGATTCAACTAGAAAACGAAAAAACTAAAAATCTTTGGACTAAATAGAATTGGTTAGTTCTAGAATCACAGCCTCCATCGTTAGCCTATTCTCCGGAATCTCATCGACGCATATCACCGCGATTTTAGCCAACTTATTCGCTTCTGGTTCCGAGAATTTTCCCGCAAGATTCTCGTCGATAAAATCCCCAAACCGTCCATCAGCAGCAGCTGCTCTTATCGACCCGGTGATGTTACTTTTACCCGAGAGTATCTGAAGAACCACGACCCCAAAAGCGTAAACATCACTTTTCTCCGTGAATTTTCCGGTGGTGATGTACTCGGGAGCCATGTAGCCTAAAGCCGCACTAACCTTGAGCGCTGAAAACACGATGTCGTCGGCTAGGAGTTTTAGAAGGCCGGCATCCGAGATCAACGGGTTGTACTGTTGGTCGATCAATATCTTTTCCATTGAGATGTTACGGTGAACCATGCCGGATTTTTCCGTATCACTTCCGTGTAGGTACGCAAGACCTGATGATTTTAAACGATGAATTAGTTGGTTTTCAGGTTCTCAAAATATTTATACTTCTAGACAATTATAACAAAATAGTAATTTGGGTAATTGATCTAAATAACCACGCTTTTCTGGCTCCTAGCCATTTTTTGTGGATAGGTAATAACACATTACAACAAAATTGAGTTTATAAAACTTTTAAAATAACTAAACGTTTTGATAGAGTGTTCTATAGTACCAAACAAATACAAAAGTTTATCGGATGCTTTTGAACGTGGTAGTAAATATTTTAGAACAGTTTTTTGATAAAGCGTCATATTAATTATTTTGACAGTATAAACATAGGTGTCCTTTAAGAAGATGGGTTTATAAGACATTTCTCAAAATTGGTCTATAAAATTAGCTAATGTTTTAAAGATGTCAAAAAATATTTGTTACGACGCTAAAAAACCGTTCTATAAACTTATTGTAACACCTTTATATAAGATTTTTTTTGTTTGATCCTAAAAAACACTCTATTACGATGCTTTATCTATATTTGGATCGATATTTTTAGTAATTAAACACTTTGACTAACCTTTGGCTATGCCATTGATGATTGTAACCCTTTTGGGCCAATCAAGAACATGGCTGCTTCTTCCATCTTCAACATCAAGATACTCTGATAAGTTCCCTTTTGATGCAAAGTCATACACCAAAAAGCATTCTCCTCTTCCTTTTGAACAACAAAACCCTCTTAACCTAGCCAGATTCTCATGCTTTAATGAAGTCAACATGCTCAGCCCTTTCATAAACTCGGCTTCATCGGCTTTGCAACTCATCACACTCACGCTCTTTATCGCCACAATCGATCGATCCCTCAAAACCCCTTTGTAAACGGCCGAAAACTTGCTCCTCCCCAACAAATTAGCATCGGAAAAGTACCGAGTAGCCGACTCGATCTCCTCCAAATTGAAGCTCTGAAGCGAATGTGATTCGAGCGATTGGGGTTCGACGCAAAAACTGCAGTTTTTCGGCGGTTTTTTGCGTCGGGTCCCACTCGCAGGCGGAACCGCTGCTTTTCTTGGCGGATTCCGCCATGCTGAATCGGTGTTCAGGGGTCTCGGATTTGCTCCAGATCCTCTGTTTTCGCCTTCGGTGGATGAAGATCGCGATGAATGCGGTTATCGTTAGGGCGGCGATGACCGCGACGATCCCGGCGATGATCCCGACACGTCGGAGATTGTTCGACGAGTTCGTGCAGTTGTTGGGGTTTTGACAACGAGGCAAAACGTTGGCTGATTGCGGGATGTTTGCCGATATGGTGGTGTTCGGTGCGGCAGGCGTAAACGGTTCAAGTTGGTTGATCATGGCGACATCGAGATCGGTGCACGGTCTTAGTGAAGCAAACCCGCATAGATCGCGATTGTTCTTGTAACTGAACCCGGTGTTTAATCGCTTCAATCCTGCAAAGATTTTGAATCAAAAATGTAAAACGATAAAAAAAAACGTGAACCGGAAATAGTGAGATATGGATTGTGGGTTACCGGTTGGAACAAATCCCGAAAGGGTGTTGTTTTGGACATCGAAAAACTCTAACCGTGATGCTTTGACCATGGCCACAGGGATCGCACCGAGGAGCTGGTTATAGCTAAGGTCGAGCCGCTTTAACATAACCAAGTTTCCGAGGGTTCGAGGGATTCGGCTGGTTAGCCGGTTGTGTTGCAACGCTAAGACGTTTAGTTTCGTTAAGTTTCCGAGCCCCGATGGGATGCTTCCTTTCAGCTGGTTACAACACAACTCAACGACTGCAAAAAAGCAAGAAAATCTATGAGTTTTCAGCGTGACCCAATAACTTCAAATCAAACTAAAAACCATGGTGAAAGTTAATTGGTAATCTGTAACTTTACGACTGCAAACCAAGAATAAATTAAATCACTTTTCAGACTAACTCAATAACTTTAAACCAAATGGAAGGTTATTGGCGTTCTACAACTTAAACGACTACAAACGAAAAAGAAAATAAATCATTTTTCAGGTGGACTCAATAACTTTGAAATCCGATTCAAAACTATGGTTAAAGTTATTTACAGTTTACAACTTAACGATTGCAAACAAAGAAGAAACCAAGGGGCTATTTCGCAGTTGCTGAATGGTTTAATGCTAGATGATTATAAGTGGTCAAAATGATTAAGAGGCTCTCTTATGATACACTGTAAAATGAAATATGGTTGTTTGGTAACTGTTGAGAATAAAATCAGGACAACAAAATCATTCAAAGGGTTTTAGAACAATTAAGAAGCAGTTTTTTTTTTTCTTAACGATTCAGATGTTTCTTATCATTTTTCGTGCTAATCCAATAACTTCAAATCCAATTTAAAAGTATGATAAAAATGTTATTGGTAGCCTGGTTGTTAAGAAATCAAAAATTCTAAAATCTTAGAAAAAAATAAATAAATATGAATTCAAAAAACAAAACAAACCGAAGTTATATATGCCATATGGTGACCTTCAAGATTAGCCATGTTTCCAATTTCTTTCGGTATCTCTCCGGTGAGATTATTGACGTTAAGATACAACTCCGATAACTCCGTAAGACCCGAAATCTCTTTCGGGATTTCTCCGGTCAAGAAATTATAATGAAGATATAAACCGGACAAACACTTTAGACCCGAGATCGCGGGCGAAAGTTTTCCGGTGAGACCTTTGCCTTGTAACGAGATGTTCGCGACTTTCAGATACTGGTTACACGCGACACCGATGAAGGAACCGCCGCAGGGATCGGCGGTTTCGGTCCATGAGGATAAATGCTTGTTTTCTGGATCTAAAGAAGCCTTGATTTCCATAAGAACACTGAGTTCTGCATTTGAGTAGCATGAAATTGGGAGGATTAGAAGGATGAAGATGAAAGAAAGCATTTTTATTTTTTGGTTTTGGAGAAATTGAGAGATAAAAAAAAGGGTATAAACAGTGTGAAATGAGAGACTTTGAAGTGATAAACAGATGGATTGGAATTAGAAAGAATGCATGTAATGGAGAGATGAGCTTTTCGTCGGTAGTCAATCATTAATGGTTACATACCTTTGACTTTATCTTTTTTTTTTTTTTCCAATTTTATTTTATTTGTTTTTTGATTGTTATTGCGTGGGTGTGATGTAAAAAAGTTTTATGTTTGTGGAAATTATGGGTTAAAAGTTAGCTTTTATTTATTTATGATGTAAAAAGGAGAAGTTTTTTTTTGGAGTTTGAGTGTTTATGATTTAATTTAGAGTGAATTGTAATTTTGGTCCCTGTCTTGTGTTGGTTTATTTGCTTGGTTGGTTCTCATTAGATTTATATTGCAAGGGAACTTTCATAGTATATAAAAATATTTGGTTTTAATCCTTTTAATAATTGAAGTTAAATTTCACTCATTAACTTTCTATGAGTCTTTGTGCATGATCTTTAAAATAGGTTTTGGGTGCACCGCCACCAAAACGTGTTCAAAGACGATAAAAAGGAAGTTGGAAGACAGATTCCTAGAACTATGGTGCAAGTGTTTTGATTGGACTGGTAGGCGGAGCTATGGTAAGCCTTCGGTCTGTTTGCTTTGTTGTTGTTCTCGAGTATGGTTATGTGGTTTGGTTGGGTTTGTATTTTGGTGTAATCTTGGTTGGTTGTTAATATAACATATAAGGCTTTTTATTTTTATAAAATATAAGGCTTGTCTTTTAAAAAAATTACGATGACAACATATATACTAAAATATTTTTTAATTTTATTTTTATATTTCATAAATAAAATAATTAATTATCTTTATGTACAAAGTATATGGAAAAGTTAATTGAGGTAATTTAACAATAACTTTCATTAGTTGAAGCAACCATTACTAACTAACTAAGCACTTTTGAATATTCGCAAGGATTGTTTTGTAATATTTATTTTAATTTAGTTTGATGTTTTTCTTATATAAAAGGATTTTTAATTGACTGCCACGTCACTAGTAATTTAGACATTCATTCTTCAATAATTTGATATTTGATTCCAAACCTATAGTCCTACACCTATGACTCCTGCCAATTCAAATGTGTGTGTTTTTGGGGTAGTTTTTTTAAATTGCTATTCTAACTTAAATAAATGGACATGTTATTTTATTTTTTATACTTTCAATACGTTAAATTCCTCAAAAAAAGTCCAAATAACAACACCAACTTTTATGAAGATTCATATTTTGGTCATAAATAATATGATATTATTGTTTTTATTTGGAGTGC
The DNA here is from genome assembly GCA_030169165.1 of Centaurea solstitialis. Lineage (NCBI taxonomy): Eukaryota > Viridiplantae > Streptophyta > Magnoliopsida > Asterales > Asteraceae > Centaurea > Centaurea solstitialis. The sequence goes on from CM058044.1 coordinate 81,429,420, forward strand.
AAAACAAGCTCCTATCTTACCATTTCTTTGTTAGATTATTTGTATTTATTGATTATTTATATTTATTATCTTATCTATTTAACTAAAATTACACAAAATTTTAGATTAGAATTCATTTTTTGTACATATTTAATTTAGAAGGTCACATAAAGTCTATAGTAGAGCTTGTGGAGTCATCGACCTATGTTATTATTAATTATTATCCTCATTTAGTTAACAAATTACCATGTGATAATACAACATTATTAAATTACAAAAACCCTATATTTCTAGATCTATAAATTACAAAATTTTCCTTTTGTTTTTTTAATAGCCAAAAAACCAAAAAACACATTTTGGGGTTCAAAATTTATATCTCCAACTTTCATGTTTACTAACTTAAAACGACGTTTACATAACATCGGGTACACACTTTTGAGTAATTGCATCATCCACAGTAATCAACCACAACCAAACCATTGACAATAAAAAAAACTGGATACATATATTTATTATTCATTGGAAAGAGTTTAAACGAGAACACCTTCATTTGACGAAAATGCAAGAATCTTTTCTTATAGTTAATGATATGTGATATTATCTTAGATTACATATGATAAATCAGAGACATTGACGACCTTTGACACGACTTTTAAGTTGCGGGCTATATTGTCCTTACACTACTAAGCTCTCTCACATGTGGTAAAAACTAAAAGTAGTCTTGAAGTGATACTATATAATCAATCACATGTGATACTAAATTAGATACGCAAACAACCTTTAGCACGACCTAAGTCACAGGATATGTTGCACAGTAACATGTCCCCCACGTGTATTATCACATGTAAGAAAGGTCTTCTCGCATTTTCGCAATATAAGGGATGTTCTTATTTGAACCTCCACACACACACACACACACACACACACACACACACACACACACACACACACACACACACACACACACACACACACACACACACACATATTTAAGCATTCTTGCATTTTCGCAAAGTAAGGATGTTCTTGTTTGAACTTTTACACACACAGATATATTTTTATATTTGTATATATATATATTAGAGTGAGAGAGATGGATCATACGAGAACGCTAACTATTTAAGAAAACATGATTAGAAGCGTCAGAAGTGTCAAACTGTACTGGGTTAGAAGCGTGAGAAGTGTTTATCAACCGTTGGATGAGAAATTGACGAACATTAGGATGAGATACACCGAGATAAAATGCATCGAGATGCATTAAATCATTTCTCTTTTAAATCACAATTCATGGGAAGGTATCTGGTTAAAAGTGAGTAATTCTCGCAGTTCTCATAAAAATGACACTTATCACATGATCTCGTGCATATATATAGGGGTGGATTCACATGAGAACTCATTTTTCATTGTGAACATGAGATGAAGAGGAACACACCACGTGTCACATATATTCAATATGAATAACGAAGGTGCATGTTCATACGTTATTCATGATGGAAAATACAACATTTAACTCAATTTTTATTGCGAACATGAGAATAGCCGAAAGTACAACACATATCATATTCAGTATGAATAACGATAGTTAACATGTCAAAATGGGAAAAATAAAATTCTCAAAGCATAAATTATGAGACGTTGAGAGTAGGTGAGATTTGGATAGCTTTCCAGTTGTTTGATTTATAAAGATGAAAGTGAAAAGGTAAAAGTGATCCCATTCGTAGTTTTCTTTTTGGCCCCATAAATTTTCTTCTTCTTTATTTTCTCCCACTTTTTGTATTCTTTTTATGTTAACATATTTTTGGTTTTAATGTACTCGCAATAGCAGTCTTTTACCTCCAATTTTTAAGTTATGTACAACATTGAAAATTCAGCTATAATTAAAAAAAATTAAAGATAATCAAATTCAGTTATAATTAAAAAAAATTAAAGATGTATATTTTAAGATTTGTAGCCTGGTTTTGGTGATAAAATCTAACTATTGTCATATTAAATTGTACAAATTATGTTCACAAAAATGTAAAACCATTCGAAATTAGTAATTGAAAAATAGAGTTTTAATAATTTTCAGAGTTCATGTGCAAAAATGCGTCTGAATAACACAATGCCAAACACCAAAGAATCTTTTTTTAGGCCATAATTTTATATTTGGGAATGGTATGCCATTTGGGAATTAAATAATTTGAGTTTTAATTTCCTTTTTACTGTAATACGAATAAAATATTGATGTTTTTGGAGCTGGTTTCTTGGATGTTTATGAAAAATCAATCGAGACCACATAAATAATAATTTAAAAAGGTTTCACGAGTTTTATTATGTTTGGATGATATAAAATAAGGACACATTTTAATAGGAATTAGGCCTAACTTAGACTATGACTATTGTCTCTATATCTATATATATGACTTCATTATTTAATTTATTTTTGACTATGCCTACTTCTAGAAGGACAACTGTTTTCATCTTGTGTTATTTGGATCTTTTTTTTTCCTGTCTTATAAACCATTTATAATATTAAATATAAGTATATTATGATATTGTGTAGCAAATTATATTTTCATGACAAGTAGCAAGAAGCTGTATAGCAACCAAAAAAACTGTTCTTTTTGGTAATTTGTCAAGTCAGTGCTACAGAGGGAGGGAATAAATAAATAAGCCAAAGGAATAAACTGCAAATTTGGTTCAGTGTGGTCTGTTGGTTTTTTTCTTTTCTTTTTGATATTTATAAAATTTTTATTGTAGTACAATCATCCTGATATATAACAATGCTTGATTTTGGTTCTTGGAAGGAAGGAAAATTAAATTCTATCTGTTAACTTTTTCATATGCCTTACATATGATGATAAACAGATGAAATAATCATTTTATTTTTAGAATATGAGTGTAGATTAAAAGACTAGTTCAATATATGTCGTTATCATATCATATTTCAATGACATGAGTCTAAATATGAGGGTCATAGCACCAAGTAATAATACTGTTGTGGGAATGGGCTACACGCCAGAGGCAATAACATCTCGATACTCAAAACAATGAACTATCTGAATAACTTTTAAGGCGAAGACCGATAATCTTACCCTATAAATGAGCTTACTAGATAAGATGTATTGCCTATTATGCTATTTTGATTTCCTAGAATCTTACCCGATAAGGTGAGATGTAGACTTTTACCAGTAAATGCTTACCTCATGTAAGTGTTTGGTAAAGAACCCCTATGATCAACTTAAAAATTAAATTATAAGTTATTGGTAGTCCAAAACTTTAGAATTGTAAGAAACTTATAAATCTTGGTTTTCTATTAATGTAAAAACGGATGTCACAAGCTCTCCCACTTAAATTCCTAACATCTGATGTCTACATAACATTTTTTCGTTCGCCAACGATGTGAGATTCACCTAAGATGTTATAAATATCTTTGTTAGGAACTCATCACACTCAATGAGTTTTTCCCTACCATTTTAGTAGTAAAAAGATCAACTATATTACCATTTATAACTCTAACACACCAAAATTAAAACAATAAACATAGTTAATTGCTTTTAATTCAACGTATAACAATAGTAAAAGTTATTAATAATTTGTCATTTATAGTTTATAAGGTATTTCTTAAATTCAAATTTATATGAGTATTTGCCCACTATAATGAATCATGGTCATGATAGATGGGCGGCTATGAGTTAAATTGATGCTTGATAAAGAGAGTTCATGTAAAGACTCTAACTCCAATATCTTTCACTATACACAAATATCTTACTTCATAACTATATATCGATTAAAATGTTATTTGATGATAAAAATAATATATTAAATATTTTATGGTACACTTTGAGTATCCTTTTTTATATCTCGTCCAAAACCTATAAATTTTAGGAACTTGTCTACTTGCTAATGACTAGTGTTATAACCTCTATTTATCTCTTTCTTTCTTCATATTTAACTTAGAAAACACATAAACTTTGCACGACTTTTACGCCTTAAATTGTTCCAAATAAACCAAGCATAATATATAAATGGCTTCATGCCATCGACTAAAGAGGAAAAAAATACAAAATTTTGTTTGCTAAGGAAAAAGGTAATATCTCATCATCATAATTCATTAAAGCAATAATATCTTAATTTAAATCATTAAAGGCAACAAACAATCTAATGATTTTAAAATACATACAATTCAAATATATATAATATATATTCAAAATTTGAAATTTGAAATAAAAAAGTTGATAACCAAACTTTATTGGACATAATGAACGCAATGGTCCAAAAGCCACCAACCTTTTTTCTTCCCATAGAGTGACAACAAATGGAAGCAAAATTGAAGCATCAAGATAATACTTTTTATTTTCATCAGATGAAATAAGGTTTTCGACGGTTGTTGTTTACCGATTTGCTTTATTTTCATTCATCTTTACGGTTTTCTTGTTGCAATTTTATCATCGGCAATTTCACTCGGATTTGGTCTCTCCTATTTTTAGATTTGACTAGTCAAGCAAGGAGTATTTCAGTTTTTTCTGAAAAGGATAAGGTGGTCGTCACAAAGCAAAGGAACGTTAACAATCCTAAGTGGGAAGGATTGTTGCCGTGAGAAATTATGATGATAATATTTGGAACAAATAAAGTGTAGGAACAAAAGAAAACCAACAAACCATATATGCACTAAGTTACTTCTATTTATTATTTTACATATTTGATAGAAAACCAACTGGTTGGTGAATACGTATAAAACTTTTAAATCTTAAGAAAGCTAACATCTAGCGAACATATAGGGTTTATTTTAATTGTTTAAATATTTTGCTTTCTAATTGTTTCAATCAAACCCGACTTTAATATTTGTTTATTTTTTGTTTTTGTTTTGTTGTTAGAGTAAAAAAAATGCGAGTTAAATATTTGTAGAATGTGCTTATAACCGTTTACATCAAAGTGTGTCTTAACAGATCATCTTTTATGATCTTTATAAAATTTTTACATATTTATCTACCGTTATATATGTTTGTAATTTTATATCATTCAAACATAAACTACGTATTTTTTGATTAGAAATTACAAAAGATTCTTATTGTTTAAATAATGAACCTTTACAAAAAAAAATTGGTTATAGTGGAAGAATGAATAAAGTAAACGGTAATCATTAACAATTAGATAGATTTCCATCTTTTAAAAACAAATGGTAATAGTGGAGGATTGATTAAAATAAAACTTGGTGATAAACTTCACCAAGTGCACATAAGCAATTTAATTCATGTTAAAAGCCATGAGTAAATATAGTTTATTATCAAATTCAAAATTATAATACGCTTAAATTTTATTTTTGGTTGTAATTAAAAAAGTATTGATAACTTGTTATCTAAAATTGGAAAAAAGTTCATAAAAGTTTATAAATGGAAAATTGGTATTAAGGTTTGAAGAAGTTGAATTTGATTGCGAATTAATGCATGTAATTATGATATTGACTAAGCATAAATTTCCATCTTTTTCTTTTGTAAACGTGATTGAAATACACGATTTTCAAACTCCTCTTTTTCTCATTGAATATTTGATTAGATTGAACATCAAAGTAAAGCTTACTCATCAGCTTTTAACTAAGTTAAAAAAGGGAATTGGTATTTGTATTCCCATCTACATCTATTCATTTTTCACTCATATAATCCATACCCTCTTCTAAAGACCACTCAGACACTCACATACACCTACAAATGGGGCTATGGATAGAATTTGCTTAAAATAATTATAGATCAAATACATCAGATAAGACATTTAACATTTTTTCTTCTTTTATTGTCATTTATTGTACTAATTGTTTCCTTAAAATTGTCAATTCCTTTGTAGTTCAACGGTCGGTAACATCCTGAGGGGGGCAGTGGATGGTATCTCTGTCTACTTGGATTCGATTCGGGGAGGAAACAGGAGGCGACACCCCAGTTCACGGGTCGACCTTGGGGCCGGGCATGAGCGAGGCTATGGGCCGGTAACGGTTTCCATGCTCGAGAGGATTAGTCGGGTGCTCGAATGGATCCCGGATACCTCTTCGACTTCAGTCGGGGTGTGTGTGAGTGTTTATCTGCCGTCCAAAAAAAAACTGTTCCCTTAAAATATATTGCGACATGTTTCGTGCTTAGACCGTCTTAGATGTGCACACAAGATCTTATAGTAAATACCAATTTGACACAAGTCATTATAACAGGGACATCAAATCTTATACCAAATTTGGTGTAATAAATAGTATAACACCAACATTAGTGCAAGACTATTACAATACACCGATTCGAAAAAATGAAATATATATTTACAATCTTAAATATTGATGTAGCATGTTGGAGAAACTTTATGTTCATATCAAATTTCATATTAGTTTATTTAGATCTGACATGAATCTTAGTGTTATCCATTGAAGATGTCCTTAAACTTGCATTTTCATATTAACTCGTCTCTTATCGATAAGAAATGGAATATGCACAGTTGTGAACTTATTTAACTAAAGTGGGTTTGTGGCAACCCATCATACATGAATTTAGAAAGAGATATATAGATTATTTTAAAGGCCTAAAGTTATTGAAAACCAACAATGTCCATCAAGATTTGAAGTTTATATCGAGTTTATTCAATTAGAAGGGCCCATTTATCAAATGATTACAAAGAAAGGGTATTACATTTCACTTTACCGTAACAACGAACATAACAATAAATTAGGATCTTACCTGAAAAGAATCATAAAAATGACCAAAAATCGTACTCAAAAAGCATTTAGGTTGTGCGTATCGCCTCGCGATTTCACTCGGGCTCTGGACGGGGATCAATCGGGCTCGGCAGACAGGGATACGCATGCCAACGGGCATGTAGATTGGGTTTGGGAACCCTCTCTCTCTGTCTCTCTCTCTCTCTCTTTAATATACATATACACACACATATATATATATATATACATATATAAGGTATTTGGTTTTGTAAGTTGTGATACTCCTATTTCCGGTTTATTGTGGTTTACGAATAAAGTTGATGTAGCACTGATGTGACATAGTGGGCTTGAATGGGTTGCTAAATGAATGGCAAGTCTTTTATTTAATAGAATATCTTTCTTGCGAAGGAAGATTCTTTTTAGAATTTAGACAACAAGTGAATATCCTGTACTATCCCTTGTTGGTCCCGAGGGACGAAGGATCCACAATTAAGCCTATGGATCCTTAGAACTAGGATATTTCTTGCTAACGATGGTGAAGAAATTGAATCAAGGGCATCGAATGCAAGCTTTGGTGAAGTTTTATTCTTTTTTGTGGACTACAATGACCTAAAGTAGCTAAACAAGTAGTTAAAGTGAAATCCTGGCAAAATGAGCCTTGGTTCTACCCACCCGGCAAGAACTTTTTGACCTAATTAAAAGTTTGATTGTAGATTGGTTATTTTGGGATTTCATTCCCATGGAAAATTAGCAACAACAACAAAGCAACAACTATAACAAAGTATAAGAAAGGCCAACCCAAAAAGGCCATTATAAATAAATGTTAAAACTGAAAATAAATGGTGAGAGCCCAACCATGTAGAATTGGCCCAAATTGGGTATTCAACAAAAACAAAAACAATAACAAGAGATTATAAGGTTGGCTTCATGCATTAATGCACTCTTCATACAACTCAAATGATTGACCAAAACATAAACACTTAAACCTCATTCATTCTGAATAGACAAACACCAATACAAAACTCTCTTCACTTGTGCATATGAACTCAAACTTAACAGGAATTAAGCATTTTTGCTGAATAACCAGCTTTTTAAAAGACTAAATCAGTTATCATTCTCGTTATCCTAACCGAAAACTAGTTACAATTCTAGTGTCACAACTTCAGTTTCAGAAACGAGCACTGATCAGAAGACCCAAGATACAAACAGTACTTGTTAACGATAATGAACGAAATCTACCTCAAAATCCATTGTTCAAGAAAATTTGCTTAACGGTTAAAAAGAACGAACCTCATTCATTGTTGAATAAAAGTCTGTTTTTCAAGTACAGAATCTAATTGAGAATGAAGATTACCTTTTTAGGTCTCATTCAGAGTTCAGACTCCATTTTGTCTGTAAAGAAATGGTCTTTTACTGTGCTCAGCTTCAACCAAAGTAAAACTACAACATTCTAAATCCACTGAAAACGTAGATGAATAAATCTTGAAAAACTAGGTTATTTAGATCATTCTAAAGCTAAAAAATAGATAGGAAACAAGGGAAAGCCACCAATTAGTACAAATCTGAATAGAACTAAGTCAACAGACTGTACAATCCACCTTATCTAAAAGACACATAAATCAATCTAAATCCTTCCACTAAAGTGCTAGAAAAGTTCTAACACAAAGCCTAAAAAGAATGCACAATCATCCAACCAAATTAGCAAAGAAAAAACCAACATTTATCATAATCCAAGATTAAAATCAAGAAAGGGTTTTTTCATACCATCATAAGATTTCTTGATTTCTTGATCACTTTCACCAAGCATTATTCTTCTTCTTCCCATTCCCACCATAGTAATCAAGATACCATTTCACAAACTTCTTCAAACCCGTTTCCAAATCCGTAGTCGGCCTGTACCCGAGCTCCCTCTTCGCCAAACTAATGTTGGCATGCGTGAAAGGAACGTCGCCATTTCTCGGCATCAAAACCACCTTCTTCTTAGCCTTCACCTTCAAAAGCTTCTCCAAGATACTAACCAACTTATTCACCGAAACCGGCGAAGTATTCCCCAAATTAATGATCCTAAATTGAGCCTCCCCCTTCTTCTTCCCACCACTCCCCGTACTCTTCTTTGCCGTATCGAGAGCCGATAAACAACCCTTCACGATATCATCAATGTACGTAAAATCCCGAGCAACCGTACCGTGATCGGGACCTTCAAAGATCGAAATCGGCCTTCTTTTTAAAATATCTTTAGTGAAAAAGAAGTAGGCCATATCCGGCCTACCCCAAGGTCCGTAAACCGTAAAGAAACGTAATCCGGTTATCGAAAGGCCGTAAATATGATTATAAGTGTGTGCGATTTCTTCACCGGCCTTTTTCGTGGCCGCGTAGAGGCTCGCCGGCTGATCAGTTCGGTCTTTTTCCGAAAACGGAACCTTCGAATTGAGGCCGTAGACGGAGCTGGAAGACGCCCAAACGATCGCCGGCTGAGGGTTTGCGGACTTGGAAACTTCTAGAAGGTTCACGAAGCCGTCCACGTTCGATTTTATGTAGGAATTAGGGTTTACCATTGCGTACCGAACCCCAGCCTGCGCGGCGAGGTGGAGGACGTGAGTGAACCGGACCAGCGAGAAGAGCCGCCGGAGGAGTACGCCGTCGTTGATGTCGCCGTCGACGACGAACACGCCGGCGCGATCGTAGAGTTGCGATTTCCGAGACCGCTTTAACGCGACGTCGTAGTAGGAGTTGAAGTTGTCGAGTCCGACGACGCCGTCGCCGCGGCGGCGGAGCGCCACGGCGGCGTGCGCGCCGACGAAGCCGACGGCGCCGGTGACGAGGACGGTGTGGCCGTTGCGCGACCGGAGCCTGGCGGAGGCCTTGACGCGGTTCTCCCACCCCGATCCGCCGTACGCGGCGGTGGTCCGGAGGCCGCGGCGGGGCGCGGCGGGGGACGGCGGAGATAGCAAGAAGAACATCATGATCAAGGCGAGAAAAACGAGGGACCAGAAGGTCAGCCGTGGGACGGTGGCGTGGAGGCGGAGGCGGTGGTAGTACATGGAGGACTTATCCGGCTTGAATTTTCCGGGAGTCGACGGGATGTTATCAATATGAGAAAGAATTGGCTTCAAATTGGTCATTTTGGGGTGGAAATCGAAAGGGTTAGGGTTAGGGTTTTCAGTTTTGAGGAATTGTGAAATTGGGGGTTTTTGGGGGGGATTAAATTAGGGGTTTTTGAGGGAAAGTGAATGAAATCAGTTTGGAGTGATGATGATGATGAGATTGAAGGACGCCATTGATGAAAAGCTTTGATTGAATTTTTGGTGGTTGTTGTGTTAAAGAACTACTTCTTCTTTTGGTTGCAGACGGCTATGGCGGACGACGGGTAGGGAAGAAAGATGATATTAGCGACTTAAAAGGGGAAGAAATGAAATTAAAATTAAAAATTGAAAAGAGATAAAAAAAAAAGGTTTTTATTTTTATTTGTGTTATTGATTTAGTTACATAAAAAGTGTTGTACTTATTTTTGGAATATATTGCTTTAGTTGATTTTAGAAGATATATGTACTTTCTCTGTGTTAATTCAAGGCGTTGCACGTGTATTTGACACTATGATCGAGGTTTAAATAAAAAATATTTTTATTTCATAAGAAATGCTAGAATGTATGATTTTGCAATTAAGATCCATAAATGAATTTGGATTTGATAGAATTTGTCCTAACTAATTTGGTGGACAGTAATTCATTACTTTAAATTTAGAATTTAATAAAATTAAAAGGTTTTCATCTAATATATTTTAGGAACACTCTAAGTCATTACCAAAATACATGACATTTTAATTCTATTAAATTCCTTTGAATTATATACGAATTAAATACTCACTTAATGGGTAAACAACGTACCTTACGACTTAGGTAAAGTCAAAGTTAATTTATGTTTTTAAATTGATATTACGTGTGATGGATTAGGATATCACATCAAGTATATATTTATCACATGTAAATGTTACATGTGAGAGAGCTATTAGTGCAAGACGACTTGGCCACAACAAGGGTGGTCATGCTAAAGGTTGTTCATTTCTATGTTTTAATATCATATGCAATAAAATATAGTATTATATGTGGTTAAATATATTAAAAGACGTTCTCGTAAAACGAAAATGTTCTTCTTTGAACCATTTCCTTAATGTAATAATTAATACCTAAAGAATTTCGTTAACTATAGACATCTAAATCAGTTTATGTATATTTTGGTTCGGTGGCTGTGTGTTTAGGTCAAATGGGTCTAGTTCATGTTTTGGTAAGGTTTGAGTTTTAGTTTCATTTGTTTCGATGGTTGTGGTTTCGCTGGTCGTTGTTTTAATTCAAGTCTTGCGGGTCTGGTTGCTTGGACCTAGTATTAGGTGTATTAATTTGTAATGGTGTTGTATTTATGCTGATTGGGGTTGTTTTTTGCAACCTGGAGAAGCTGGTATTTGTTTTGGTTTTAAAAAAACTAGTGGCAAAACCGCGCTCTGCGCGGTAGCAAAAAATAATTTAAAAAAATACTTATTCAAATACAGCTAAAATATAATTATTCGGTTAATAATTTATAATATCTAAAATTAAAATTAAAAATATTTTTCATAAGTGGCTCACACACACACACACATATATATATATATATATATATATATTTATACTTCGTCATTTCTTGTTACAAAATGTTTGATACGCATCATTCATAATTTTTTTTGTTGTGTTTTTAAAAACCAAAGGAATGTCATATTATATATATATATATATACACTGATTGTATTCAAATTCAATTTACATATTTAATTTGATTTAATCTAAGTAATAATAGAGTATGAATTAATTTATATGTATTTTTTTATTGTAATAAATACTTTTTTTCATCTAATATATTGATTTTTTTAATTAAAGTGATATATTGATTTCATATTTTCTTTTACACAAATTATTTTATTGAATTTACTTTTTTTATACATTATTGTAGTCATTTTATATTTTGTGTACTAATTCTAATTACACATATTATTTTATTTAAGTATGTTTTTAGGCGATATTAAACATGGTAAGTGTCTCGTATATTTAGAGAACTATTAATAATATTTAACTATATATTGATTATAAATGTATTTATTTTATATTATTTATAATTTCATTTATATCTTTTTACTGATTTTCATAAGATTTATAAGGTTTAATATTTTTTTATATAATGACTTCAATTATTTATCGTATTTTTTATTTTGGAATTAAAATTTCACTTGAAAATAGGTCTAATTGATATATATCGTATTTTTTTATTTTTTTTATGTATTATGTTTAAATAAGAGTGATGAAAATAGTATTTATACAAATGAATATATATGGCATAATCCACCGTTTAGTATTTTAAACAATACATATAAAAAATATATTTTAAACAATAGCAGTTGATAATTATCATTAAAGTTATATTAAAGTATATTAATGATAAGTTATTAGATTTTTAATTAACATAAGTATTTCATTTAAGTAACGTTTTCATGATGTTAGTATCAAATATATAAATATACACATATTAACTTATTTATTGAAATACACATATTTAATTTATCATGTAAATAACAATATACATATTAATTATTGTGATTCTTATATATAATAAGTTCTTAAATATGTTGATTATATTCATTATCCATATGTTATGTGGATAACAATATTAGAATGACGTAAATAAATGAAATAAAGAAATTTAGGTGCCAAAAAAAGAATATGAATAATTTAATTAGTATAATACTTTGTTAATAACTATATTAGAAAAGATAATATTTTAGGAAAAAAAAATAAGAAATTTGGGATTAGAATGTTTAGAAAATATCATTTCATTGTTGGTGTTTTTTCTTATAAGTTACAAATTGATAAACCATTGAAATATAAAAGAAAAATAGATAATTCACAACAAAACCAAAATTAATAAACTACATAGATTATATATTAGAATTTAGAGTTTGATTATTGTCAACAAAAAGAAACATTTTAAGAAACTATGAAAAATAAACAAAACAAATTGGGGAAAAAACCTCATTTAAAACCGTCTTATAACATAATTATCAAGAAAACCAACAATGTGGAAAACACTTGTTTAATAACAATGTGTACAACATATATATTAAATGAAAAGATAAAGGAGAAAAAATTATAATTGTGAAAGAAATTCCAAATAAAACTCGAAAGTTTAGTAATAGTCACACATAATTCACAAAAGCATAATCATTATTTGAAATTTTGATAGAAAACAAAGGTAACGATGATACTTATTATATACACACGCAAAAATAACATATAACTTACATAAATCATAAAGTAAATAAAAAATGTGTTACTTCACCTGAAAATTTTACGAAGATTGGGTAATAATACTGGCGAAAATGGATTCTACAAAAAAGACACAATAAACATTCAAATTCAATAGGATATAACAAAGAATATACATGTTGCTATACATCATATGTTGATGGGCATTAGGTTCTATTTATAAAGGAGTTTGTTGTAGGTTTTCCATTTTAATTAATAAATGGGAATATGAAGAGAGTAAATTAATGTCTCCATTAAGTTAAATAAATTAGAAGTTAAGGGTAATTAAATTGTAAGTAAAATTACCAAAGACTCCTTCTTATAATTAAACATATAATTATCATTTAAGGGTAGAATAGTTTTTAACTTATTTGATAATTAAAAAACTCAAAATAATGAGAAAATTTCTAGAGGCCAATCCTTGTCTTAGAGAATGCCACCTCATACTTGGAGGTTCTTGTTTTTATATATATAAAAAAATTGTTGTCTTTCAAAAAAATATATATAAAAACATTTAAACTCGATTTTGATTTTGAGTTTTTATAACTAAACTGCTACAATTTTCTATATAAAATGGAGTACTTAAAGTATAGAGCATAGGCATTGGTTGGATTTGTATAAATAATTCAAAAAGATGTACAATTTATAAACCATGTAATCAATAAAATGAAAGATTTTTTTTTCCAAATTCTGTCGTATTATAGGTTGGTGTATATAACAAGAATAATTAAACAAGAAATTTCGTCTAACAAGAAACTAAGCACTAACATTGACAATATACAACAACATTGATGAGGTAGCATAATAATTTTTAATCGAATGTGGAATCTACATCGCAACAATCTTATTCATCCAAAAAAATTTATCATTGGTTATAAAATAAATTTAATTTTGTAACTAAAATTTAAAAGCTAAAAAAAAGAGTTCCAAGTTAATGAATTCAATTAAGAAAGTTGTTAAATCCATGAATCTTTCCTCATCTTTCATTCATATTATGCAAATATGATAAATAGATCAAAGATGCATAAAAGTTAGTTACATAATTAAACAAACTTTAAGATAGTATTCACCTTCTTATTCTTGCTTATTCTATACAACTGTTAGTGAAAATATTTTACCTTTCACTGATATATGAATATAATTAAAAAAAAGTTGTAATTCATTTCAAAACTTTCGTGCACTTTTAATGTGCAAAAGATCATCTACTTGATCATCAAAATTTACTATATGTTGATCGACTAAAGATAATTACATAATCTTATTATCTTGAGAATGACATAGAATCATGTTTATGAACGTAAATTGGACCTAGATGAATTAAAAGTATGAAGTAGGGGTTATAACTGTAAAATGATAGAAATTGTTAAGCAAAAAAAGAACAAAAAACATGGGCTATGGGCCATGGGCCATTTCTTAAAAAATAGAGGGCCATCAATCTTTCATTAGATTTGGATAGTTGTAACTTGTAAGTTTGTAACAAAATTTAAGAGTATAAAACAAATATATTGGACAATCGATTGATGGGTTTGATTTGGATGAGAAGATGAGGTTATTGTGAAAAGCGTCATAAGTGGTTATCAATCGTTGGATGAGAAGTGGATGAGCTTTAGGATGAAATGCATGGAGATAAGATGTGGAAGATTAATTCCTTCTAAAGCGTAATTTATGGAAAACATGAGATTAAAAGACATCAATGGTTTAAATCCACTTTTGTGATCGCTAACTTAACTTCTCACATGATCCTTCACAATCGACTAATTTTATGCAAAAACATTTGCAAAAATAGATGGAATAGACGGGAGATCTCTTTTCTTTTCAAGGAGGATGGGATCGAAGAGGAAAACATTTTTCTTCATATCATGAATGGTTAAAACAAACCTTTAAACATGAGTTTAAAATAAGGTTATTTGTTTTTAAGCTCTTCTTTCGGTCATTATTGATAACTTGGTCTTATCGCCAACAACGATATACAAAGCTAGTAATTTGGCTAAAGTCATTGGGTAATGGGTATTGATGGTTTTCCATTTTAGGAAATTGAAATTTATATTGCATGTGAATAAACTATTTTGTTATAATAGTCTATTATATTACAAAATGTTCATAATAGTATTCCAAGTTGGATTTAACAACAAAAAAGAGAAAACAAATTAGAAAAATAAGATAGTTTAAGTTTGATATCCAAAGTTACATGAACGTAGCCATGTACGTACATTCTGTATCTTCACATGGAATTGTAAGGAAAGGGGGGCCTCTATGGACTTTAAGCTTTAAAGCATTAAATATGTAATTAATTTGATTGATAACGACGTATTATTTCACACGTTTTCGTCAAACAAATCTTGACACACAACTACCATGTCTGTAGACTCGGAAAAACGACTTTATGTTCATCGCAAAAATATATGTGGATATTTTTGTGTAATTAAATAAAAAACTATCTATATGTTATTATCAGGTTTACGCCAAACCAACATGTTTTCGTGAGATTAGTGATATCATTGAAACTTCCTAACGAAACATTTTTTTGAAAACGTTTTATAGAAAAAAGAAATCAATTTTCCACAAACAAACACACCTTGAACTTCACAACATAAACGTTGTGAATGTTCGGTGTATTTTATATTCTCTCATGAGAATAGTTTGATCTCACATGATCGTCCACATGCGTTAAAACGTCTTATTTATATCTTTGAACCTTAGATTTAAATTTAGTTCAAATAGCACCATTATTTCTTTTCTTTTTTCTTTTCTTTTAATATTTGTGTAGAGAACTTCATGTGGGAAAATGTCGTTTACCAAACGTTTATCCGAATTAGCTTTTATTGGGTCAATTATTTATCAGATGAGCCAAGAATTTTATGTATGGAAAGTAAGAGGGTGGATTTATTCGTGGATCTATTATTTGATGTGGTGCTTAATACATATCATATGATATAGAAGACATCCTCTTAATTAAAAATACAATCATACTCAAACAAATGTCTTCATTGAAAGGAGATATATTGCTCCCACTTATTTTCGTACTTGATGCATGTTACTCCTTCAATGCCATCCTCCTTCCCCACCATCACCGCTGCCCGCCATATCCACCACCACCACCTCCTCCTCCGAACCCGCCACCTCCACCACCACCCTTACCAAATCCACCACCACTTCCACCCCCGCTACCGATGCCCCCACCTACTCCTCCTCCGAACCCTCCACCTCCACCCTTACCAATTCCACCACCGTATCCACCTCCTTTACCGACTCCCCCACCTACTCCTCCTCCAAACCCTCCACCTCCACCACCACCCTTACCAATGCCTCCGCCTTCTCCATTTCCAGAGCCACCACCCGCACCACCACCTACTCCACCTCCACCTCCAGCACCACCACCCTTACCAATGCCACCGCCTACTCCACCTCCAACACCACCACCCTTACCAATGCCTCCACCTTCTCCATTTCCAGAGCCGCCACCCACACCACCACCTACTCCACCTCCACCTCCAGCACCACCACCCTTACCAATGCCACCGCCTACTCCACCTCCAACACCACCACCCTTACCAATGCCACCCCCCGCGCCACCACCTACTCCACCTCCACCTCCTGCACCACCACCTACCCCGCCTCCACCGCCTGCGCCACCACCTACTCCGCCTCCAACACCACCACCCTTGCCAATGCCACCACCTACTCCGCCTCCAACACCACCACCCTTACCAATGCCACCGCCTATTCCACCTCCAGCACCACCGCCTGCACCACCACCTAATCCACCTCCACCACCCGCACCACCACCAACTCCGCCTCCACCGCCACCACCCTTACCGATGCCACCTCCTACTCCACCGCCAACACCACCACCCTTACCGATGCCACCACCTTCTCCATTTCCAGAACCACCTCCTACTCCACCTCCAGCACCACCACCAGCTCCACCGCCGGAACCACCTCCTATCCCACCACCTTTACCAATTCCACCTCCTCCCCCTATTCCACCACCGGAACCACCTCCTATTCCACCACCTTTACCAATTCCACCTCCTCCTCCTATTCCACCACCCGAACCACCTCCAATTCCACCTCCTCCCCCTACTCCCCCACCAATTCCCCCACCAGAACCACCTCCTATTCCACCACCTTTACCAATTCCACCTCCTCCTCCAAATCCACCACCGGCACCACCACCAAACCCTACTCCTCCGCCGATGCCTCCACCATGCCCAATATGTAGGTTTTTTTCCTCTTTAAAAACCTTTCTACCATCAACAATGTTGCTGGTGCAAATTAAAAAGCCAAGAAATGCAAAAAACAAAAGCTTTGAAACCATTGCGTTTATATTTATATATCTTGCTTAATCAATTAATGATTTTGCAAGCAAGTTTGTGAAGAAGCATAACAAAATCACAACTATATATAGGGATTAAGATGGACGCCAATTCAACAAGACAGTTGAGATCCAATTAAATTAAGCAATCTTTTGTACAAAAATTTATTAATATAGACATGTAATTAATGATTTAATGCTCTCCAAGCTGTATGCTTTGACATTAGCATATATCATCCGATATTTTTCCTGTTTTAGTTTTTCTTTTACCAAAAAGACATTAAGTAACAAGATTAATTAAACATGTGAAGTTTAATTAACTAAATTTATTATAAACCATTTTCTACATAATTTTCTTTTCTTCTAAAACTATGTATTTGCTTGTATGCATGTCCATTCATTATAACTAATTATTTTAAAAAAATATATAAAAAAATTAAGGGTCGAGTAAAAAAAAGATAGTTGTAACCATTTTTTTAGTCTGATTTGTTGGATCATATTATTTTACGGGTGCTGTTTTTTCTTACCTTCTCAATCTTTTAGTATAAGTATACATTTTTCCACACATACTTGACCTAATGACCTTATTTAAGCTCACATATTTGTTGATCAAATGCATATATGCACACCATGCTCACTAAGCTAACGAAAATAACTTTGTTTTGCACTTTGTTGTTTAAGACGCATTGAACACAAAAATAGGTGGTTGAGTCCGACCCATTTTTAGCATAAATTTGTAATGGTCACCTTATACGTACCAAACTATAAGTATATGGTTTTAACACTTATTTTAATCACCGAAAATATGTTTTCGTGTAATGCATAACAAAAATTGAGGTTTTTCATGCATTCTATATAGTTCTGTCGTTATCACCTTTGGTTTTGAGTTTGACACCATGTGTCGCCAAATAAATGCTTCTAACCTCCAACAATCTTGAAAATCTTACACTTTGACAAATTATATATATATAGGGGAATAATCAAATAAAAATTATTTTATTATGGTGAATTTGAGGATCAATTTAGATTATTGAAAACTTTAAATCAAATGGTTATTAATATAAGGAGACCATGGTAACATTCCTTCGATTTTTATCATGTCACACTTGATTATAAACCCTAAAAGGTATTTTGGACATTTTTGAGACCAGAAGCCAGCTCTCTCTCTCTCTCTCCTCTCTCTCTCTCTCTCTCTCATCTCTCCTCTCTCTCCTCTCTTTTCTCTCTCTCTCTCTCTCTCTCTCTCTCTCTCTCTCTCTTCGAAATCAAAACCAACTTATTTTGTCCGCAACCAACATATATATTTTCCAAATCTACACGTAGATGAACACACACACACACACACACAAAGCTTCATCAATGGCGGTTTACTGCAGATCGAGGTTGCCGCCACCACCACCGTCGTCATCGTTCATCATTCTGATCCGGTTGTCGTCGGAATTCTGCATGCTGGCCTGAATCCTCCACAACACTGGTGAGATCTCAGCCTCTTACACCACCGTCGTGGCTCCACCACTGTCCAATCGCCGCCATTGCTCCACCACCGTTGTCGTACTTCATCACGGGTCGTTCATCACCTCCAGATCTGATAATTTTGTATATCTAACTAAAACTCCCCAATTTCCAGGGTTCTTGAGATTTTTTCTTAGGTTAGTTTGATTCAATTTCGGAGATTGTTGATTTACAAAAGTTGTTTGTAATCTTGATTTGAGATTAAAAATTACGAGGAATACATAATTAAACTAGATGAGAGAAAACCATTAAAAATAAAAGAATCGATTTTGGTAACCGGGCATTCCATATAAAATCTAAATAAAAAATTTCAAAAGGGTACATTAGTTTTTTTTTTTGTTAAAATAGACTTTGTTGACACTTTTAATATTGTATGTAACTATGTACATAAAATCTACTTTTTAAATACACTAGAAGAACTAGATTGAAAAACTGAAAAATATGTTATCCGAACGACTTCAGGTTACCCGAAGTTAATATCGGATTTAAGATAAAAATATATCGGTCTAATATACATAATTAGTTCTAGCCTACTTATGATTTATTAACAATATGAAAAGAAAATAATATATTGAGTAACATATTTGTTTCACCCCCTAGGTTATAAAGGCAGTATTCCGTCCTTGCTAACCTTACAAACTTTAAGTTACCAAGTATTGATTGAGGTACAATTTGATTTTATAGATCTTGAAAAAAATGTGAGATGAAAGGCATCTTAACCAAGCTCTCTTGTTATAAATTACAAACTTATAGGTCGGTCACACTCATTGGGACCAAAATGGAAATTTGGTCTGTAGTACTACCAAACAATTATAGTTTAGTTTTCATGTGCATAGCTACGTAGATAATTAAATGCACCGTGTTGGAGGGTTTGTGTCGGTGTGGGGTCGTGATCGTCCTATGCTTTACATTTTTTTGCTAAAAACGTAAACGCGTAAAAGCCATTTACTGGGATTGGTTAATCTTGTTGTTCTGATGATACTCTTGTATTTGCTACAATAGTTTATTAGGAGAAGAGTAGCTAGTTTCATAAATTGAGATTTCTTTCCTTGTTCAATTGAATGAAAAATAGAAAACTTTGACAAAAAAGGAAAACTTTAGATGAAGGTGTGTTTGGTGTTACGTTTGTACACTTGGAGTGTTTGAAAAATAATTATACCTTGGATCATTTAAGATCAAAAAACGAATCAAATTTGGTTAATTAGGCATCCACAACAGTGCTCCATCTCTCCTTTTGTGGATCTATCTCTTTAGTCTTCATGTTCTTTGTTTTTAAATATAAGTTTTCAATACATCAAATAAATAATATGTTAAATTATTTATTAATAGTAAAACCAAATCAAACTAATCCAATAATATATTTCTAGAGCCAAAATTATGCTCAAAATTTCCAAATCAAGGTTTCAAACTTTGAAGCTGAATAACCCCATAAAGAGCCAACCTGAGATTGTAACACTTTATAGCCCATAAAGATCATTGAAGAATAGAAATGGCTAAATTGGGCCAACCAAACTATGGCCTTGTTTAGTTCGGGCCTAATACACTCAAATTCAACTTAAAATTATTATAAAAATTATTAATAGTCCACAGTTTAAGATTTATAAGAAGCTCATAAATATCATTTTATATCTATGTAAGATGAGTTATTATATTTTTGTATGTTGATTTAAGGGAATTGCAGGATATGAGAACGTATGTAATTATAATTTACATAATATTTCATATACAACAACGACTTCATATGGTTTTGATAATTTGGATCCTATTATGGTTATGTTTGGCATCTAGTTGATTAATTAGTTGGTAGCTGGTAAGCTAGCTGTTAAATAAATTATGTTTGATAAAAACTAACTTATGAGTTGTAAAATGACAAATTTACTGTATAATAATTGATATTAATAAGGATATAATTGAAAAATGCTACAAAAAGCTCCTGAAACACCACTTCAACTAACGTTTTAATAAAGTAGCTTATCAAGTAACTTATTTTTGGCAAACATACCCTATATGTAAAAACGATAATTCTGCAAGGTGAAATTGTGATTGGAAGAAACTAACTATGTATGATTGCCAAAAAAATGAGAAATAAATCAATCATGTTTTACATACATCTTATTATTGTTTGTATATATTTTATAGGTGAATAGCATTTCTTTTTCTTCTTAAATGGTTGTTTGTTGACAATTTGAAAAAGAATAATCAATGTAATTTATTTAGTTTTAACAAAAAGTGGGATCCATGCGATATATAAAATCGTAAAAAACAAAAAATTAAGTAAAATCTAGAAATAATAATAAAAAAAAACTTATTGTGTGGATTCTCATTCACGTCACATTATTCTTAAAAAAATCATGGTGGTTAGTATTTTGTATAATTCAGTTTTATCAATATAAAAAACATATTAATATTATATTACTATCTTCGTCCCAAAATTATTGGCCAGTTTTGACTTTTGAAAGTATTTTTTTGTCGACTTTGACCTAAAATATTTTTATTTGTGTTATATAATACTTGATGAAAATTATACCAATGAAAATACATTAAAAACACAACTCATTCATATATTTTGCATCAAGTATTATATAACACAAACAGGAGCGGATGCAGCCTGTTAATAGTGGGGGGACAGGCCCCCACTGGGGAAAAATTTTCTTTGTTTATGAAGGTTAATTTTTTTGAAAAGTCATCACTTTACAAAGAGTCCCCCCAGTAAAATTGCATTGGGACCCCACACAAACCTTGGCCAGCCGACGTAATAAGGTTTCCAGGAAGCTTCATGGGATGAAAAACATGAGGGCCCACCACTATTACATATTTACATGGGTTTTACTCTCCTAAATTTGATATTTCTAATATTTTAATAATATTAATTTAAAATCAATTTCATGTTGTCTGCACTTTCAAAACTTAAATGTTAATATTTTTATTTTTAGTTAATCAATCTTCAAATAATTTAAATTATTTTTTCTTAATAAGTAACAAGTAACTTTTAACCATAATTGTAATACTTGCAATTTTAAGTAAAATTATAAAAATAATTCTTAAACATTATAATTTTTAATATTGGTTAATTTATATATTTTATTAAATATTATAAATAAAATCTTATAGTTGTATATTATATGAATTATAAACCGGTTCATGAATCATGATTGAGAATGAAAGTTTATAACATGAATAGGAAAGAGAATACTGATGTGGCAGAGTCATGAACTTCGAAAGATGTCCATGACTGCGGATGCTCTTAGTAGTTGAGTTGCATTTGACTCAATAAAAATATTTTAGGTTACCTGTACAGTTTTCCTATTAAAGCTTGGTGTTTGACTAGCCTATCGATAAAAAAATTGTTTAAAATCAACTAAAACGTTAAAAAACTCTTGAAATTAACTAAAAAAATCGAAAAACTGTCTTGAAATCGACAAAAAAAACTCAAAAAAACCTTTAAAATCAAACAAAAACCCTAAATAATCCCTTGAAAAATGGTTGATTTAGGGTAAAAATATATCGAACAACTTTAGAGGCATAAGCGATCTTAAAGGTGCCCCCACTATGAAGAATTCCTGGATCCGCCACTGAACACAAACAAAAATATTTAAGGTTAAAGTCGAGAAAGGCAGACTTTCAAAAGTCAAAACTAGCTAATAATTTTCGGACGAAGGGAGTAATATGTAATATTCACATTTAAAAAAGTACGTAGTGTTACATGAAAATATAAAATATTTTCAAAAATAGTTAATGATTTTGTCACAACACGTTTTTTTTCACTTAGTAATATTACTAAATATAATTATATATCACATTAATTATTATATGATTAGGACATGAACACAATAATACATTTAGAATCATTGTTTCTCCCATTAATATCTTAAATGTTTATGTTTTCCCTCTCAACTTGCAAACTTGACACTTGACATCCCCCTTGTATGATTATATGCATCACAAACATGATCACCATTACAACCGAATCATTATCTACCTCTCTCAAAAATATAATGTTCATAATATTACGGCGGTTCACTCGTTTTCTATCAAAAATGGAATTAGGGTTTCAAGATCCACCTCTCAATCTTCAATCATTCAACAAACTCCAATTCAAGTTTACCTCCAGATCATTTCATAAGAATCCGAGACCTAAGTTGGAGCAAATCGAATGTGTTATATGTTTATCAACCATCAAAGAGGACGAGGAAACAAGAGTGTTGAGATGCAACCATGTGTTTCACAAGAAATGCTTGGACCGTTGCTTGGAACATAGACACACGACATGCCCTTTGTGTCGGGGCTGTCTAGCAGGGCCCCGGTTGGTTTGCGAGCTTGGCCATGAACTGCTCTCTTTCGGTTTCTCTTATGTTCATAGTTTGATGGACGATGATTACGGAAAATGGTGGTTACGTTAATTAATTCATGTATCTAATTTATTTGTTTTTATTAGTATCATTTTCTTCATGCATATTAATTAGAGGGTGTAATGTGTTGACACGAGCTCTATTCATATCATATATGGATGACATAATCTTGTATTCTTGTAGGCAACAAAGAAATAAACCATTTTAGAACTTGAGTGTAGATTTTGTTTTTCTAGTAATCAAACAACCTATGCATTAGATGGTAAAAGAAGAAAGGAAACAATTCCAGTGCTTGAATAAGATAGATACGATCTTATGTGAATTATAGATGAATCATAAATTGACAGAATTAGTCGTTAACTATCAATGTCGTTCATGACCATTTTCATTATGCAATATATAAATATAATATTTGATATAACAAGTGGTTGAACAATTATAAGCAAAGTACACGAGTCTAATTACCAACCAAAATGAAATTCACAATATTTTATAACGATTAAATCAACAAAATCATTACTCAAAATAAAATTGTAGCATCTAGACCTTTTATTTTTCACACTTAACTTCTTTATCACAACAAGGCAGGAAATAATCACTTGATGAATCTAACAAAATCCATTACATGTAAAGGTTCTTATCTGCTAACCTTTGTGAAGGGATCACTATTAGTCGTTCTTTTTTCTTTAGATCAATACCAAACTTATCAGAAAGGTCAAGCTCTTTGCCGTCTGGTAAACTCCAATTAAATGAATGTAGTAATGAAGCCAAAACATACACCACCATCTTCTCTCCCAAGCGAATTCCAGGACACTTTCTTCTCCCGGATCCAAATGGGAAGTATTTCAAATTGTTTCCGTTGAAATCAAATTTGGTTGTTCCGTCAGGATTTATGAACCTTTCAGGAGTGAATTCCAATGGATTCTCCCAATATTCAGGATTCCTATGTATGGCCCAAACATTCAGATATACGTTAGAACCCTTTGGGACGGTGTATCCACCTACCGTACAAGATTCATTTGGACATCATGTTATTAAGAAAGGAAGTGGAGGGTGCAACCGGAACGTTTCTTTAACCACTGCATCTAGGTAACGTAATTTTGGTATGTGAGATTCTTCGACGATGTTGTTTAGGCCTACGACTTCTTCTAATTCATTTTGTACGGCTTTCATTATATTTGGATGTTGTAAAAGCTCCGCCATTGTCCATTCTACCGTCGTAGATGTTGTGTCCGTTGCTCCAACTATGCTGTCCTGTTTCAATTAAAAAGGGAGACATTACTACAATACATATACATAGATATAGAAAGACTTACAATTCTTATCAAATAAGTGGGATAAAATACATACCATGAAAAGGGTTTTAATTTGCGTAAAAGTGAAGGAGGACGTAGTATTTTGTTCCTTAAGCTCTAGCAAAGTCTGCAAGAAATCTCTTCTTCCCTTTTGATCAATCGTTTCTTCCACTTTACTCGCCATTCTCTCGTTAATAATCCGGTCGAAAATCCCTCCGAGCACCGTCTTCTGCCGCTTCATATCTCGCACCACCCCTTGCAAATCCAACCTCGCCATCGCCGGGAAAAAGTCCGACACGTTCGCCGTTCCTAGAAGCTTTACGATCCTCGAAAGCACTTCCCTTAACTCCTCCACTCCAATACCATCACTACTTTTCCCCCAAATCATACTCGTCATAACGTTCAGCGACCACGAGAACATCACGCGCCACAAAACCACCTCCGTCCCCATCGCGTCGTACACGCGCCTCACCGTTTTCCGCACCTCGGCTCGCCGGAAAACGTGGGAAGCTTCTAGATTCTTCCCGCTGAGAACCTCGTACACGAACACCTTACGCATGTTTCGCCATAGGGCGTTGTTGTTGGCCCACACAATACTCTTGCCGCCGTGGGAGATCTCCAAGGCGGCCGCCGGAGGGTCCCGGTTGGCGAAAACGTCGTCTAGCTCGCGGGCCACGACTTCAGCAAGGCCCGGCGAGCTGATGACGATGTGGGTCTTGCTTCCAAGCTTGAGCTTGAAAATTGGGCCGTAGATTTGGGCCAATTTGGTGAATTCGTGGTGAAGGTTTGGGCCGAGAAACGGAGGTAGCCCACTACGGGTAACCCGCGAGGTCCCGGCGGCAATTGAGAGGTGGTATTTATATTTCCGACGGATTTGTAGCATGAAATAACAAATCTTACGATAGCAAAAACGAGTAATGCGAGAGCGAGGTCGTACCATGACCAGATGATGTTTGATATCATTTTGTGAATTATGATTAAAATGCGAAAGGAAGGGTGTTGCAAAATATAAAGCCATGCATTATTGTATTTAAAGGAAAATAGGCTGCAGGCTATTAACCAACTTTTTAAAGTAAAGTCTAATTTTGGTCCATGCGGTTTATTAAAATACTTAAACGTGAAACTTATGGTTTGATAACTCTAAAAATCGTCCCTGTAGCTTATGTTTTGCTTTGAAAATGATCCCTCATAATTAATTTAAGTAATTTTCTTTATTGATGGTAAGTATATATTTGTCCAATTAAATTTTCCTTAATTATTCTTAAGATATTAAATAATATAATATAGTATAAGCTAACTAATTGTGTAAGTTATATGTGTTTAGCTTGATTTTTTCAAAAACATTCATTTTAGTTATTATGTTTTTATTTTTTTATTTTTTTTATGTAGCGGTTTTATTTCACTATTGTAATTCTCGTCACTTTATTATTGCATTTTAGTGCACTATTGGTTTCTTAATTTTTATAAAATAATCGAAATATTTAAAAGTTATTTTTGTATACCTTGATTACAATTTATATTTGATAAAAGGACCACTAGATAAAATTCAAAATAAAAAATATATACTATTTAAATATAATGTATACATAATAATTTATATAATTATGTAAGTTAGTTGTATTTTAGTTTGATATTTTCAAATTATTCATTTTAGTTGTTATTTATCTGAATTATTTCACCATTTTAAGTTTTCTCACCTGCACTTTAATACATTATTAGTATTCTTATTTTTTTAGAAACTAATTGTTATAATATTTTCATAAAACTTATTTTTGTATATATACTTCATTAAAATTTCTATTTGAAAATTAAACTAACAACTAGATGAAAATGAAAATAATACAAAACGTATATCATCTAAATATAAAGAAGATATACAAAAATTAGTTTTTATAAAATATTATAACAATTATTTTTTAAAAATTGAAGAACATTAACGATGTACTAAAATGCAATAATAAGTTGACAAAAATTAAAATAATAAAATAAAAGCGATAAACAATAATTAAATATTTGAAAATGTTAAACTAAAAAACATATATTACATAATTAGTTAGTTTATAATATATTATATTATTTAATCTTCTAAGAATAATTATGAAAAGTCTAATTGGACAAATATACCCCTACCATCAATAGAGAAAATTGATGAAATTAATGATGGGGACTATTTTCAAAGCAAAACGTAAACCATGGGGACGATATCTAGAGTTATTAAACTATAAATCCCACTTTCAAAGATTTTAATAAACCACAAGGACCAAAATTAGAGTTTACTCAACTTTTTATATCCTTAACTTTTCATGTTATCTTAGCGTCACACTGTGGCGGAACACAAACTGTCTTAGCCAGGGGGCCAAACCTAACCCAACTTTGCATGAGTTCCTAGTTACTAAACACCTAGATGTAGATGCATTCTCTATCCTTGTTGCATTTTACGATTTTTATAAGAAGTAACATCTTCTCTAATAAAAAAAAACAATACAAAAAATTATAGACTAAATTTTTTACCTTAATCAACATGTAAAAGGTGTGATGATCAATATTAAGATGAGAAAGTCATTATAGTTTTTAATTAATAATATTACTGTCCAATTCTTAAATTTCACTAAATTATTAATTATTTCAATTTCTAAGTTTTACACACTATATATAGTTATATACTATCTCAGATCTCATCATTTACAAAAGAGCAACCACAACCACATCCTTTATTCAACAAAGAAAACCAAGGCAACATAGGTAAAGAAGGAGTGGCACAAATGGAAATACTAAAAACACTTTCATTCTCCTCCAAAAGAATGCATATTAATCACATTAAAAAACAGGAGGGCATTAGGCCCCCTATTGCCCTTACATAGCTTTGTCAATTGCGCCACATCAACTTTTCTTATCATACCATTGAACTTTTAAATGGACTAACACCAACATTTCGTACTCTTATATCGATTGATTTTATTATTATTATTTTAATATATATTTAAGAGAGAAAAAAGAAAAGAGAAAGACGGGTTCGAAGGGTTTGGAAACCCGCCACCATACCCACCGGATGGTACCCACCAGGGGCGTACCACCAAGCTATGGTACCCGCTGAAATTTTTTCCCTACCCGCCTACGTGTCCAAGCCATGGTACGTATAACGCATGGCATAATAAAGAAAGTTGGTTTCATTTTGGGGAGCTTTACCGGTATGCCCAAAGCCCCACCCCCACTTTGCAACCATACCCCCAAATGGCCGTTATACCAATTTCGCCGTTATAACGGCGTTTTTGGCCGTTATAACGGCGTTTTGGTGCGTTATAACGGCGTAACGCACCGTTATATCGCTGTTATATCGTCGTTATGTCGCCGTTATATCGCCGTTATGGTATGGGTATATTGTGCAAAGTGGATGTGCGTTATGGGTATACAAATCAATTACCCTCCATTTTGCTGTTCAAAAGAAATAAAGAAAGTTGGTTATTATTGTTTTTGTATTAACCGGACAAGTCACGTCCACCAACTATACAAAAAACTAAATATAAAAGGAAAGGAAATCGATTGTCTAGATCATATATAAAAGATAATATAATGATAAAATAACCTTTAAAATTATATATGATTTTAAACTAATGATTAACAAAGTCACATGATTTAGTCGTTTCTTATTTTGTTATTTAAGTATTGTTTTGATATCAACATGAATATATATATATATATATATATATATATAGGGTTAGATTCAAATGTAAACTCATCTTTCATTGTCAACATAAAGACTATTAGTATCGCGTCACGTGGCAATATTCTGTCTGAATATTAATGCTTTATTCAGACTGAATAAGACTTTATTCAAACTGAATAAAACTTGCATTCAGTCTGAATAAACATGAATATTCAGAATGAATGAATAAAGTTTTATTCAGTTTGAATAAAGTTTAGGCACCGATTGAGATTGCCACGTCACGCGATTTTGTTGCTCCCACCATCACAATGAAAGATAAGTTCACATTTGAAGTCTTTCTTCTCTCTCTCTCTCTCTCTCTCTCTCTCTCTCTCTCTCTCTCTCTCTCTCTCTCTCTCTCTCTCGTTCTATATATATATATGTATGGTTAGATTCAAATTTGAACTCAATTTTGGTTGTGAACGTGAGGACAGCTGAGAGCGTGCCACATGGCATATGCAGTCTGAATAATCATGTATTATGCATAATGCATAACACTGGATACCGTGTTATGCAATATGCATAATACTGGGTCTTGTGTTATACAGTCTACATAACACATGATTATTCAGATTGTATATGCCACGTGGCGCACTCTTAGTTGTCCTCAGTTTGCAATGAAAATTCAGTTTGCAATTTAAGACTTATAAGGTCATAAATATCATTTTATATCCATGTGAAATGAGTTATTATATTTTTGTATGTTGATTTAAGGGGAATTGCAGGATATCAGAACGTATGTGATTATAATTTACATAATATTTTCATATACAACCACGACTTCATATGGTTTTGATAATTTGGATCCTGTTATGGTTATGTTTGGCATCTAGTTGATTAACTAGTTGGTAGCTGATAACCTAGCTGTTAAATAAATTATGTTTGGCAAAAACTAACTTATGAGTATGTAAAATGACAAATTTACGGTATAATAATTAATATTAATAATAATATAATTGGAAAATGCTACAAAAAGCTTCTGAAACACTACTTCAATTAGCGTTTTAATAAAGTAGCTTATCAACTTGCTTATTTTTTGCAAATACAATCTTTACGTAAAAATGATAATTCTGCAAGGTGAAATTGGGATTGGAAAAAGTCAAAAAAACTAACTATGTATGATTGCCAAAAAAATAGAAATAAATCAATCATCTTTACATACATCTTATTATTGTTTGTATATATTTTATAGGAGAAATAATAAGAACATCTCCAACAGCTTTGCTAAAATAGCAAAAAATAGGTTTTTGTTGCTAAAATGCTCCAAAAGCTTTGTTATCCCATTATTTAAAATAGAAAAATTAGAAAAATCTCTAAATATAGAGAATTCTTTAATCTCTCTAAAAGTAGAGAGGGAAATGTTATTTTAATATCCCCCATCAATAGCATAATTTAATTGTTTAAAAGTTTTTATAATTTTATTGGAATAATAAACGCAATATATATCTATATATAATAAAGGGTTAATTACATGGGTGTGTATCGAACTTGTCACGTTTTTACATTGTATGTACTCAACTTTTAAAATTGACATTGTATGTATCGAACTTGCTAAACTTTGCCATTGTATGTATCGGTTTACCTTCTAAGCAGGTACCCGGTCAATGACAACATACATACAATGGCAAAGTTTAGCCTTCGTAACCAATGTATGTATCGAACTTGCTAAACTTTGCCATTGTATGTATCGAACTTGCTAAACTTTGCCATTGTATGTATCGGTTTACCTTCTAAGCAGGTAACATACATACAATGGCATAATTTAGGAAGTTCGATACATACAATGACAATTTTAAAAGTTGGATACATACAATGAAAAAACGTGACAAGTTCGATACACACCCATGTAATTAACCCTATAATAAAAGAGTAACTGGTTTGACACGTGTCGTGCTCTGGTGAGCCGAATTGCTACATGTCGCGTTCTGGTGAGCCGGTTTCGGTTATCAAAACAATAAATAAAATAATGTAAAAGATAAATATCACTTTCAAAAATCCTCTCCATAATTAAATCAAACGGTTTAAAAAATCCACTACATAATTAAATCAAACCTTTTAATCCAAACTATAGATAAATATGAAAACAATAAATAAAATAATGTAAAAGATAAATGCCACTTTCAAAAATACATAATTAAATGAAACGGTTTAAAAAATCCTCTACATATATTTGTGTAATATTTAATATAATCAATATACGTATTATTATTTTTCATTGGTGATATAAAGAATTAAAAATATTCTCTCTATTTTCAAAGTACAATTTTCTAAGAGTTTTTCGAAAAATCTTACCTTTCCTATTTTCTTAATTCTTAAGAAAATTTCATATAACTTGTTGGAACAAAAAAAAAATACTCAAACTCTTTAAAAATTTTCATTTTTTAATCCAAACTATAGATAAATATAAAAACAATAAATAAAATAATGTAAAAGATAAATACCACTTTCAAAAATTCTCTACATAATTAAATCAAAGAGTTTTAATCCAAAAATACACACATCAATCTCAATCTCAATCTCTAAATCTCAATCTATAAATACCTCTTTCAATCTCTCAATCTCAATCAATTACTGCAACTCTCTTAATTAAGCCACTACCAATTACACATACACACCCAAAGGTAATTAATCAAACGCTCTTTAATTTTTATTTTTTTCTACATATGATGATATGATTATGATGATTCTATTTATGTTTATAGTCCAAGTTGGAATTGTTGATTTCTCGTATGTGACTTTGTATTTATGGTCATTGATTACACTTTTTGTGTTATTTTGTATTACAAAAGCTCTTCAATTTTTATTTTTTCCTACACATGATTGATTTCTCGTATGTGACTTTGTATTTATGGTCATTGATTACACTTTTTGTGTTATTTTGTATTACAAACGCTCTTCAATTCTTATTTTTTCTACACATGATGATATGATTATGATGATTCTATTCATGTTTATAGTCCAATTTGGAGTTGTTGATTTCTCGTATCTGACTTTGTATTTATGCTCATTGATTACACTTTGTGTTATTTTGTATTACATAAGTAGTTCTAATTTTTTATTTTTTTAATCTTTTGAATTTTTACATATTACAGAACAATGGATGAAATAACTAATTCAAAATTAAAAGTTATTAAACTTTATCAAAATTTAAAATTATTAAACTTTATCCTATTAAATATTAAACTCCAACCTATTAATTCAACTATTTTATTTTAAAATTATTAATTTAAAAATATTAAACTATTCTATCTCTATTAATTCAAATTTAAATTATTTTATCTCTATTAATTCAAACATTAAATTAATCTATCTGTTTTATCTCTATCTCTCTATTATCACAAAACCATATGAACCTATTTTATCTTTATCTATCTCAAATTAAAAGTTCGAAAAAAATTAAAAGTCCAGTTATAAATTAAATTATAGTAAATAATTTAGATTAAATAAATCATACTTGTAATATTGTTTTTCTCGTATGATTTTTAATTAAATTACCCCGTGTATCACACGGGATAAAACCTAGTTTTAATAATATAAGTTGTGATGGAATCTCTATAATAGAAAAGCTGTTGGAGATAGAAAATTAAGGTTTTAAAGATTTTGATATTTCATTCTTTATTTTAAAAAAAATATAAAAAAATTATTGGAAATGTACTAATAAAAAAACTTATTGCATGGGATTCTCATTCACGTCACATTATTCTTAAAAAAATTATGGTGGTTAGTATTTTGTATAATTCACTTTATCAATATAAAAAACATATTAATATTATATTAATACATAAAATTCACATTTAAAAACGTACTTAGTGTTACATAAAAATACAAAATATTATCAAAATAGTTAATGACTCACAGTAAGGATTACTTTTAGTAAGAAAGAACAAAAAAAAAAGAAAAACACCATGAGAAACTAAATGTCATGAGTATTTGTTTATTTGTCGTTCAAAAAAAATTTATTTGTTTATTTAAAAATAATACAAAACCAGATTTAGAAAAATCCGATTAACTTAGGAAAACACCCACGAAAATTCGACTAAGAAAAATAGTTGAACTCCAAAACCTAATCAAATTTAAAAGTTAAAATAATAAGACTTTTTTTTTTCTTACTAAAATCTTTTTCAGAAGGCATGAGTTTATGCCCAAGAAAATTTGGACCTTGTGTATCTATAGTCACAACACGTTTTTTTCACTTAGTAATATTTCTAATTATAAATATGTATAATATTAGTTATTATATGATTATGACATGAACACAATAATACGTTTAGAAATCACGTTTCTCCCATTATCTAAATGTTTATGTTTTCCCTCTCAACTTGCAAACTTGACACTTGACACCCCCCTTTGTATGATCATATATGGATCACAACCATCATCACCATTGCAACCAAATCATTATCTACCTCTCTCAAAAATATAATGTTCATAACATTACGGCGGTTCATTCGTTTTCTATCAAAAATGGAATTAGGGTTTCAAGCTCCACCTCTCAATCTTCGATCATTCAACAAACTCCAATTCAAGTTTACCTCCAGATCATTTCATAAGAATCCGAAACCTAAGTTGGAGCAAATCCAATGTGTTATATGTTTATCAACCATCAAAGAGGATGAGGAAACGAGAGTGTTGAGATGCAACCATGTGTTTCACAAGAAATGCTTGGACCGTTGCTTGGAACATAGACACACGACATGCCCTTTGTGTCGGGGGTGTCTAGCAGGACCCCGATTGGTTTGCGAGCTTGGCCATGAACTGCTCTCTTTCGGTTTCTCTTATGTTCATAGTTTGATGGACGATGATTACGGAAAATGGTGGTTACGTTAATTAATTCATGTATCTAATTTATTTGTTTTTATTAGTATCGTTTTTTCATGCACATTAATTAGAGGGTGTAATGTGTTGACACGAGCTCTATTCATATCATGTATGCATGACATAATCTTGTATTCTTGTAGGCAACAAAGAAATAAACCAGAACTTGAGTGTAGATTTTGTTTTTCTAGCAATCAAACAACCTACGCATTAGATGGTAAAAGAAGAAAGAAAACAATTCCAATGCTTGAATAAGATTAGATACCATCTTATGTGAATTATAATTGAATCATAAATTGACAAAATTAGTCGTTAAATATCCATGTCGTTCATGATCATTTTCATCATGTAATATATAAATATAATATTTGATATAACAAGTGGTTGAACAATTATATATTGTTACAAGTAAAGTACATGAGTATAATTGCCAACCAAAATGAAATTCACAATATTTTATAACGATTAAATAGATAAAATCATTACTCAAAATAAAATTGTAGCATCCACACCTTCACACCTCAAAAAAAGAAAAAAAAGAAAACGATGACAAATCCAAAACAAGGTAAAAAACGAAACCTTCACAACTTAAAAAACGGTGAAGTAACAATTAAATAATTCGGACATTCACAACAAAAATGGTGTAAGGTCAAAAAAATTGAACCTTCAAATTAAAAACACCCTGAATGTAACACTGACAGTGTTTTTACGATGAATGTTTGAATTTTTATAACCTTCAAAGCGTTTTGCTGTAAAGTTTTATGTAAAAATTGTTGGTCTTATCGGTTTCTCAAAAACAACTTGATCTTAACTGAACCTAAGTCATCTAAAACTACTTATTAAGAAATCGAACCGAACATAAATTGGGCTTGCCGTGTGAATGTTTGAAGTCCAATTCTCTTTTTCTTCGCATTGGGCCTGTGAATTGGGCTAGACTTGCTTTTCTTTCGGTTTTGTGAAATGGTTTGTTTTTTTCTTTTTCTATTCATTTGATACCATCAAGGCATCAAACACAATAACTAAATTAATTGGGCCCTATTTTAAGTTAGATATTCACTAATTTAAGGTGAATTGATACTAGAAATGTATGAAATAAACCCTTTATCTAACTTATAGAAATTTTAACAAAGAGAGGATCCATGCTATAAATAAATAAAATCCTAAATCAAATAAATCAAGAAATAGAAAAAACTTATTGTAGATCCATCATTCACTTCACTTATCGTTCTTGAAAAAATTGTGGTGGTTAGATGATAACACCAATTTTTGGTGTTATTTTGATCTCATTTCCAACGAGTTTGCCGTTTTCGAGTGAGTAAAGCGTAAGATTTCATGGTTTTATTGTAAGAATTTCAGGATTTATATAGATGCCATGGAAAGTTCGAGAAAGGGCAAGAAAAGCATGGATTCGTGAGAGAATTCGTAAGCGAGTTAGAGTTGATGAAAACCGGGTGCAAGAAACGGTTGATCGGAAGTTCAAGAAAAGATTCCAAGCTTAAAGAGTGCGATTGAAGAAGAATCCGATGGCATTTGGAAAAGAAAGCTAGACTTGCTGATGAGACTTCAACCCACACAATGATTGCTGATGAGACTTCAACCCTCGTCAGATGCAATTCTGGTAAAGAGACGTCCGAGGGTTGATCCGAGGGTTGAACCCTCGGACGCAAGTCTCGTCAAGTGTGCTGATTGTTATAAAAGGCTTTTCAGCCTAGGGTTTTCATCATTCACGATTTTTCTTTCAATTGGGGCGACTTCTACACCAACTAGGGCGATTTTTGGCTGGAGAAAACACGAGATTAAAGGGAGATATCGATTGGAGAGAGATTTCTACACCGAATCTTCACCGTTCTTCGTGGGTATTGCACAACAAAGGGGAGTTTTATGAGTTTTTCTTGTTCTAGACTTATGGATTCTTCATCTTTTGTTTTGTTTGTTTATACCCCCAACATGAACTAATCTTTTGATGTTGGGGGTTGGTTTGAATTTGGTTTTAAGCTTATGAACACATGATTTGTGACTTTTATCAGTTTTCTTTATTAGTGAAGCATATGATTTTTGGATTTAATGCTTTTGTGAGTTTGGCCAACTTCCAATTGATTTGTTTGTTAATTATTAAGTTCGAGAGAATTAATTGTTAACTAGAACTAGAATTATATGCCTAAGGTGAGATATTGGGTAGAGATACACCAAGTAAACCTTAGTCCCGTTTTAATTCTTGAATGCTTAATGCTTTTTGGAATCAATTGTTGAGATCGAGAGATGAAACGTTGTTTTCCAAAATAGGATCTATTGTTATTCGAGAGAAAACAATTGTGACTTCTATAAGATTGGGTTTCATGAAAGAGATTACTGATAATTGTCCAAAGTAAGTGTTTATTTGAGAAAACCCTAGGATTTCCAACCCTCAACAGTTTTCTCCAACTGAAAGTTTACCAATTTAGTTTCTTGTCGTTCTATTTGTTTAGTTTAATTAGTACTACTTTAATCATCACCACTCAAAATTTGGATTGTCCAGTCAATAGCAAATATTAGTCATTGTGACGTTCAGTTCTAATTCCCTTGGTTCGATCTCGTACTTACCAGTACATATTACTTGATTCGACCCGTACACTTGCGGTTAGATTTAGGGGGGTGTAAACCCGCCCTATCATTAGAGTAGGTTAGTATTTTGTATAATTCTACAAAAGATTAACAAAAATATTTTTTGTTTATTAAAAGAAATAAAATTTTATTCACCGCTTAAAATAACTCATCTTACAAAGAAATAAACCATTTTAGAAAGTGAATGTAGATTTTGTTTTTCTAGTAATCAACAATCTATGTGGTAAAAAAAAAAGAACGATGCCGCCAATGGTTGAAAACACATAAAACAACACCAAATAATTAATAATAGACATAGAATAGGATAGATACGATCTTATGCGAATATAATTGAATCATAATTAAGGCTAACGATAGCAATATAAAATAATATTTGATATTATTGACATAATTATTTATTAATTAGTAATGTCATGAATCATCATCATTTTGATCGTGTAATATATAAATAAAATATTTGATATGATAAGTGGTTGAACGATTATATTTAATGAGGTCTTACCAATGGTAAAAGTCATCACATCAGCGCCACATTAGATTTCCACTATCTTATCAAAACCTTAATCCTTACCAATTCAACCACACATATACCAATCTAAATAATTAATAAATAAAAAAAAGAAGAGAGAGAGGGTGGGGTGGGATGGGGTGGGGTGGGTCGTTTAACGAGTCGACATGACCTTGCAGATTTCACTCCATACTGAAGGACCTCGGCGGTGTTGCCCGGCTTGCCAATCAGCAACAACCCATGCCGCTGCCTTGCCGAGCCCCATCGCGGATGGTCTTACAAGTAACGTATCTAACTTAAATAGGCAATAATTTCAAAGTACGCAACCCTTACCAACTAAAATAAAATTCACAATATTTTATAATTATCAAATCGACAAAATCATCACTCAAAAAAATGGAAATCAAAGTACATGAGTCTTGCCAACCAAAATGAAATTCACAATATGTTATAACGATTAAATGGACAAAATCTTTACTAACAAAAATACGATAGCATGCATTCACACCTTTTATTTTTTGTACTTAATTTATTTTTCACAACAAGGCGATAAATTATTAGCGGATGAATCTAACAAATTCTATCAGATATAAAGGTTTTTATCTTGTAACCTTTGTGAAGGGATTGCTATTAGTGGTTTTCTTTTCTTTAACACAATACCAAACTTATCAAAAAGTTCAAGCTCTTTGCCATCTGGTAAACTCCAACCGAATGAATGCAGTAATGAAGCCAAAACGTATACCAACATCTTCTCTCCCAAGCGAATTCCAGGACACTTTCTTCTCCCAGATCCAAATGGGAAGTATTTCAAATTGTACCCATTGAAATCAAATTTGGTTGTTCCATCAGGATTTATGAACCTTTCCGGAGTGAATTCCAATGGCTTCTCCCAGTATTCAGGATTCCTATGTATGGCCCAAACATTCAGATATACGTTAGAACCCTTTGGGACTGTGTATCCACCTACCTTACAAGATTGATTTGGACATCGCGTTATTAAGAGAGGAAGTGGAGGGTGCAATCGGAATGTTTCTTTAATCACTGCATCTAGGTAACGTAATTTTGGGATGTGAGATTCTTCGACGATGTTGTTTAGCCCTACGACTTGTTCCAATTCATTCTGTACGTCTTTCATTATCTTTGGATGTTGTAAAAGCTCTGCCATTATCCATTCTACCATCGTGGATGTGGTGTCTGTCGCTCCAAGGATGCTGTCCTATTTCAATTAAAAAAAAGGAGAAATTATACCTTCAACGATGTTTTGCTGTGAACCTAAACGCTTTCAATATATAGATAAAATACATACCATGAAAAGGGTTTTAATTTGCGTAAAACTGAAGGACGACGTAGTATTTTGTTCCTTAAGCTCTAGTAAAATTTGCAAGAAATCTTTTCTTCCCTTTTGCTCCATCGTTTCTTCCACTTTACTCGCGATTCTCTCGTTAATAATCCTATCAAAAATCCCATCCACCACCCTCTTCCGCCGCTTCATCTCCCTCACCACCCCTTGCAAATCCAACCTCGCCACCGCCGGAAAAAAGTCCGACACGTTCGCCGTTCCCAGAAGCTCCACGATCCTCGAAAGCACTTCACGTAACTCCACTCCAACACCGTTACTTTCTTCTCCATCAACCAAACTCTTCCCCCAAATCATACTCGTTATAACGTTCAGCGTCGTCAAGAACATCACGCTCCCGATATTCACCTCCGTCCCCATCGCGTCGTACACGCGGGTCACGGTTTTCCGCAATTCGATTTGCAGGAAGGTGTGGGAAGCTTCTAGATTCTTGGTGCTGAGAACCTCGTACACGAACACTTTACGCATGTTTCGCCAGAGGGAGTTGTTGTTGGCCCACACAATACTCTGGCCACCTTGTGACATCTCTAAGGCGGATGCCGGAGGGTCACGGTTGGCGAAGATGTCGTCGTGCTCACGGGCCACGACTTCGGCAAGGTCCGATGAGCTGATGACGACGTGGGTCTTGCTTCCGAGCTTGAGCTTGAAAATGGGTCCGTGAATTTGAGCTAATTTGGTGAACTCGTGGTGCAGATTTGGCCCGAGAAATGGAAGGTAACCCACCACGGGCAACCCGCGAGGTCCCGGCGGCAATAGAGAGGTGGGATTTCCGGCGGATTTGTACCACACAATGAAGAATGTGATGATCGGAAAAATGAGTAATGCAAGAGTGAGGTCGTGTTTGTTGGTGGTGATTTCCGACCACCCTAACCAGATGCTAGCTGATATCATTTTGTGTAGTTTAGTTGATAATGGATGGAATACGTTTTAACGATATGGGAAAGAAAGGTGGTTGCAAAAAATAAAGCCATACGATTATTGTATTTAAAAGAGAATAAGGCTACACTATATGTGGTTGAATTTAATTTTAACAAAAGACGGAAAAAAAATAATAATAAACAAAGCTTGCTGTATATTGGAGTGAGTCATTAGTTGCACCTGTGGTACGTATATATAGCACTATAGCTTGATTATTTTTTAGATTTATTCTCCAAAATAAGCTAGTTATATCTATAGTTTTTCATTTTTTATTTCTATAAAACCAAAAATCTTTCATTGAACATTGTTAGACTATTTCAAAAATCAAAAGTCAAAAGTGTTTTATATATTAAGATCCAATAATGTGAAAAAACACTTTTATTTTTCGTTATTTTGTTTCTCAATTACTGCTGAAAAAAGACAGGTTATTGACTAGAAATAATTTAATACACCAAAATTAAATATAAAAATAGAAGTAAATCAATTGTCAAGATCGCATATGAAAGATAATATAATGGATTTGTAAAGGTTAGATCCTATAAAAACCAAATTATTTTTAAAAGCCCATCAGATTGCTAAAAAATAGTTTTTTTTTTACGATTTTTTTTCATCAAATGTTAGAATTGATATATTGTTTCACATATATCTTTTTTTCCCCATAAGGTGAATATCATTTATGAATTGGATTCATAATATGAATCAAATTTTTGTATATTTTCGATTCATAATATGAGTAAAAATTATATTTTTTGCATGGATGAAACTTGCATTATGAAAAAAATATGTGAAACAATAGTTAAAATCATAGTATCTGATAAAAAAATCATGTAAAAATTTAGTTTTTAATCGGTTCTCACAGGTTTTTAGGAATAAAATGGTTTTTATTTAATACTCTGGCTACCTTGTGACATCTCTAAGGCGGATGCCGGAGGGTCACGGTTGGCGAAGACGTCGTCGTGCTCACGGGCCACGACGATGTGGGTCTTGCTTCCGAGCTTGAGCTTGAAAATGGGTCCGTGAATTTGAGCTAATTTGGTGAACTCGTGGTGCAGATTTGGCCCGAGAAATGAAAGGTAACCCACCACAGGCAACCCGCGAATAAAGGTGTCACAGGTATGACCCCTTGTTAGTTGTTATATACTTAAAGTATCTAACAAAAAATAATAGGCACTAAAATCAAAGTACATGAATATTACCAAGCAACATGTAATTCACAATATTTTATAACGATTAAATCGAGAAAATTGTTACCCACGGGCAAATTGTAGCATTTTCGTCGAGAAGATATTAACATTATTCATACCTTTTATTTTTCATACTTAATTTCTCTTTGCACAACAACTCGAGTAATTATTAGTTGATGAATCTAACAAATTCTATCACATGTAAAGGTTTTTATCTGGTAACCTTTGGGAAGGGATCGCCATTAGTGGTTTTCTTTTCTTTAGCACAACACCAAATTTATCAGAAAGTTCAAGCTCTTCGCCGTCTGGCAAACTCCAATCAAATGAATGCAGTAATGAAGCCAAAAGATACACCAACATCTTCTCTCCCAAGCGAAATCCGGGACACTTTCTTCTCCCAGATCCAAGTGGGAAGTATTTCAAATTGTATCCGTTAAAATCAAATTTGGTTGTTCCATCAGGATTTATAAACCTTCTAGGAGTGAATTTCAATGGACTCTCCCAATATTCAGGATTCCTATGTATGGCCCAAACATTCAGATATACGATAGAATCCTTTGGGACTATGTATCCACCTACCTTACAAGATTGATTTGGACATCGCGTTATTAAGAGCGGAAGTGGAGGGTGCAATCGGAATGTTTCTTTAATCACTGCATCTAGGTAACGTAATCTTGGGATGTGAGATTCTTCGACGATGTTGTTTAGGCCTACGACTTCTTCTAATTCATTTTGTACATCTTTCATTATCTTTGGATGCTGTAAAAGCTCTGTCATTATCCATTCTACCATCGTAGATGTGGTGTCTGTTGCTCCAAATATGGTGTCCTATTTCAATTAAAAATGGAAATTAATACAATACAAATAGACTTGCAATTCTTATCAAACAAATTTATTGAAAATACCTACGAGGTTAAAATTTATTTTACCAAAATGTGAATAAAATAATTTTTAGAATATCATGGGTTAAATTTCATATATACCTTTATTAAAATTCAAAATATCATATTTACCCAATTTAAACTACAAATATCATATATACTCTTCCTAACATATCAAATATCATATTTACTCAAATAATTATTTTTATAGACTTTTAAATCAAATAAATTAATAATAAATAGTTAAATTACTATTATACTTCTTTTCAATTTAATCCCTGTTTAAAATTTTAAATATCTTTTTTCATCAAAACAAGGTCAAAACATAAAAACCGTAAGTTATATTCCCTATCGCCCATCTTTTTGTTCTTTCATTCTCATCATTTTTTTCTGTAGTAATCTAATTATTTTTCTCTTTAAAAAGTATTTGTTTTCACAAATTTAAGTTTTGAATGGATTTTGGTTTTCTTTTTGCTCTATTTATAATGGCACGTGGGTTTCTCTCTCTCTCTCTCTCTCACACTTTATTATGTATCACCTTCTTTTACATTGAGATTTCTTTCTATCCGGGAACGCAGATTATCAGAACCATTCCGAGAATCATTAAAATGGTGGTTGTAGTGGTAATGGGTGATGAGAATGAAGAACAAAAACATGGGCAGTGATGATGATGAAGAACATGAACAAGGAATGTAACTTACGGGTTGTTAAATCATGTTTTGACTTTTTTTAATGAAAAAAAGATATTTAAATAGGGATTAAATTTAAAAAGGGTATAATAGTAATTTAACTATTTATTATTATTTGATTTGATTTAAAAATCTATAAAAATAGTTATTTGTGTAAATAAATATGCTTAGCTGTAAAGTTCTAAGGCTGTGTTTGGC
Organism: Centaurea solstitialis; assembly: GCA_030169165.1. NCBI lineage: Eukaryota > Viridiplantae > Streptophyta > Magnoliopsida > Asterales > Asteraceae > Centaurea > Centaurea solstitialis. The sequence continues at coordinate 81,470,717 of CM058044.1, forward strand.
AAACTAGCTGATAAGCTAGCTTGTTGACTAATAAGCTAGCTTATGATTCTAATTATGTTTGGCAAAAACCAACTTATAAGTATGTAAAATGACCAAAAAGCGTATCTTGAGATATTTATAATTAACAATAATAAGGGTTTAATTGGAAAAAGTTATTGAAACGCTACTCCAATTAGCGTTCAATAAGCTAGCTTATGGTCCATTCAAAACATATACTAGCTTATAAACTAACTTTTTTTTGCCAAACAGATCCTGAATGCAAAAATATGATCAAGTGGACCTAAACTGTTTTCGTATTTTAATCTTTTTCTTGTTAAAGTAAGCAGGGTAAAATACGTACCATGAAAAGAGTTTTAATTTGCGTAAAAGTGAAGGAGGACGTAGTATTTTGTTCCTTAAGCTCTAGCAAAGTCTGCAAGAAATCTCTTCTTCCCTTTTGATCAATCGTTTCTTCCACTTTACCCGCCATTCTCTCACTAATAATCCTATCAAAAATCCCTTCCACCACCATCTTCTGCCGTTTCATCTGCCGTACAACGCCCTGTAAATCCAGCCACGCCACCGCCGGAAAAAAGTCCGACACGTTCGCCGTTCCTAGAAGCTCCACCATCTTCGAAATCACTTCACGGAACTCCGCTCCGATACCGTTAACTCTTCCGTCGTCAACAAAACTATTCCCCCACATCATGCTCGTAACGATGCTAAGCGACGTCATAAAGGTTATCCCTCCGATGTCCACCTCCGCCCCCACCGTCCCGTACAACCGTTTTACCATCTTCCTCACTTCGACTCGACGGAAGGTGCAGGAAGCTTTTAGATTCTTGGTGCTGAGAACATCGTACACGAGCACTTTACGCATGTTTCGCCAGAGGGGGTTGTTGTCGGCCCAGACGATACTTTGGCCGCCGTGTGAGAGGTCAAAGGCGGCCGCAGGAGGGTCACGGTTGGCAAAAATGCCGTCGTGCTCACGGACCACGACTTCGGCAAGGTCCGGAGAGCTGACGACGATGTGAGTCTTGCTTCCGAGCTTGAGCTTGAAAATGGGTCCGTAAACTTGAGCTAATTTGGCGAATTCGTGGTGCAAGTTTGGGCCGAGAAATGGGAGGTAGCCCACCACCGGCAACCCGCGAGGGCCCGGTGGCAACGGAGAGGTGGGTTTTCCGGCGGATTTGTAGCACGAAATAACAAATGTAACGATCGCAAAAATGAGTAATGCGAGGGTGAGGTCGTGTTTGTTGTTGGTAATTTCCGACCACCATGACCAGATGCCGGTTGATATCATTTTGTGTAACTCAGTTGGTAATAATGCAGATTTTGGAAACATATTTGCAAATTATAGGTAATAAAGGTGGTTGCAAAATCTAAAGCGATACGTTATTGTATTTAAAAGAAAACTAGGCTGAAATGTATGTGGTTGTATTCAAAAGGAAAAAAAATACAAATAACGAAAGTGAATCATACCGGGGGTCCGTTGGCTTGTCCAAATTTTGAATTTAAGTCTTGAAACAAATCAATCTGTTTTTAATAATGGATAACTTTTTATTTTTGAAACATCTATAATATCTTCATTTGAAAACGTTTGAAACGTTAGAAAGGACTGAGGCTACACACTCCCAACCCTTCCAACCCTCTCACTTTTTAATGCCACATCAGCTGACACATCAGCTTTTTCCTAACCCTCTCTTAAGTCTTAACCCTCCCATAACCCTCTACAACCCTTACCCAACCCTCTCAACCCTCTCACACACAACACACACACACAACATACACACAAAATATAGCGGGTTGGGGTCACCGTTTAACTCGTAGCCCGTCGGCTACCATGAGTTAGCACCCAACCCGTTGAGCCCGCCGGGTTAGGGTGACAACCCTCCGCATGCCCGCTGTTGAGCCTGCATGTCCGCTGTGAGCAGCCTAATAAGGTTTTTTTATACACAAACTATTACTCTAAAATTCAATATGACTCATATGGTTTTTTTTATAAATTACCCAATGGGGCAGCATACCAGTTAAGGCTTGGTGTTGGGGAAAAAACCCACCCAAGTTCGAATCCGGGGTGAGCAACCAGGGGCCACTGAGTATTAATCCCAGGGGAGGGGAGCATGCTTTAGCTCTCGGTAAAAATTACCAAGGATGTAGTCTAGGCAAACCCAGATGAACCTTATCTAAAGAAAAACAAAATATGTAATAAATAAAAATATATGTATTTATTTAAAAACTATTAAAATTATAAAAAACATAAACATAAAAATAAAAATAAAGAAATTAAGTTATTATTGTTTTTAAGTGAGTTACACTTGTGGCCCGTATGACTTAATTGTATGTTAAATTTGTTTTCTAAAACGAATTATTAATATATAGCTAGTTTTTAATTTTTAATTTTTAAAAAACTCTTAATCTTTCCCTTAACAATGTTAGGGTGGTGTGTATGATCACCCCCTAACAGGGTGAAATGGTGATTCCCTGTTGGTCTCACTACCATACCAAACCCTCTCCTTTCGGTCATTAGTGATAACTTGGTATCATTGATCAACAACGATTTAAAAAGCTACTAATTTGGCTGAAGCTGTTGAATATTGATGTTTTTTATTTTAGGAATTTGAAATTTATATTGTGAATAAATTATTTTGTTATAATCATCTATTATATTACAAAATGTTTCGTAATAGTATTCCATGTTGGATTTAACAACAAAAATGAAGAAGAAAACAAATTAGAATTATATGTAAGGAAAGGGGGCCTCTTTAAGCTTTAAAGCATTTATATGTAATTAACTTGATTGAAAAAGACGATTTATTTCACACGTTTTTGCCAAAAATATCAAGACACTCAACTACCATGTCTGATAGATTTGGAAAACGACTTAATGTTCATTGCAAAAGATATTTGGATATTTTTGTGTATTTAAATAACAACTATCTATATCTTATTACTAGGTTTACGTGTAACCAACTTGTTTTCCTGATATTAGTGATATTGCTGAAATTTCATAACGATACATTTTCTGAAAAACTTTTTTAGGGAAATGAAATCGGTTTTCCACAACCAAACACACCCTAAACTTCACAGCATAAACATTGTGAAGATTCAACGTTATTTATGTGCTTCCATGAAAATAGCTTGAATTCACATGATCTAAAGTTCACATGCATTAAAATGTCTTATTTATATTTTGACCTTTGATTTAAAGTATCCCCTCATATGAATCCACAAAATCAAATGAATAGTAAATATATGAAGTAAAGTACAACTTTGGTCCCTATAAAATGAAATACAAAATGAAATGAATAATAAAACATATGGAGTAAAGTACAACTTTGATCCCTATAAAATGAAAAGCAAAATGAAATGAATTGTAAACCTATGGAGTATAGTACAACTTTGGTCTCTATAGTTTGATATTTAGAGTGTTTTTAGTCATTGATCTTTAAAAACTGTTTTTTTCATTCTTATGGGTTTTAAAAAATGTTGTCTTATTGGTCTCACACAAAGAATTTGATCTCAGCTGAACCTAAGTCATCTAAAATTACTTATTAAGAAATTGAACGAGATAAATTGGGCTTGCTGCGTGAATGTTTGACGTCCAATTCTCTTTTTTTTATTGGGCTTGAGTTGCTTTTATTGGGCCTTTCGATCTCACGTTTGCTTTTTTTTTTTTCTTCTTCTTATTTGATACCATCAAACACAAATAACTACAATTAATTGGGCCCTATTTAAGTTAAATATTCACTAATTTAAGGTGAATTGATACTAGAAATGTATGAAATAAACCCTTTATCTAACTTATCCAAATTTTAACAAAAAGAGGATCCATGCGATAAATAAATAAAATCCTAAAAAATCAAATAAATCAAGAAAAAGAAAAAACTTATTGTATAGATCGACTTATCATTCTTGAAAAAATTGTGGTGGTTAGACTAGGTTAGTATTTTGTATAATTCTACAAAAGAATATCAAAAATAATTTTTGTTTATTAAAAGAAAGTAAAATTTTATTCGTCGCTTAAAATAACTCATTTCACAAAGAAATAAACCATTTTAGAAATGGAGTGTAAAAAAAGAACGATGCTAATGGTTGAAAAAACATAAAACAACACCAAATAGTTAATAATAGACATAGAATAGGATAGATACGATCTTATGTAAATTATAGTTGAATCATAATTAAGGCTTACCAATTACCATAGCAATATAAAATAATATTTGACATTATTGACATAATTATTTATTAATTAGTAATGTCGTGAATCATCATCATTTCATCGTGTAATATATAAATAGAATATTTGATATGATAAGTGCTTGAACAATTATATTTCCACAGTGGTAGATGTTTTTACCAATGGTCCACATTAGCGTCACATTCGCTTTCTATTATCTTATTAAAATCTTACCAATCATTACCAATTCAACCACATCCATACCAATCTAAATAATTAATAAAAAAAGAGAAAAAAAGAAAAGAAGAGAGAGATAGAGAGAAAGGAGAGAGAGGGTTGGGTGGGTTGGGTCGTTTATCGAGTACGCGTGGCTTTGTCAATTTACTCCATGCCGAAGGACCGCAACGGTGTTGCCGAGCTTGCCAATCATCAGCAACAGCCCATGCCACTGCCTTGCCAAGCTCCATTACGAATGGTCTTAAAGTCACGTATCTAACTTAAATAGGCAATAAATTCAAAGTACATACGTCTTACCAACCAAATTAAAATTCACAATATTTTATAATGATCAAATCATCACTCAGAAAAATGGAAATCAAAGTACATGAGTCTTGTCAACCAAAATGAAATTCACAATATTTTATAACCATTAAATCCACAAAATCTTTACTAAAACAATACGATAGCATTCACACAATTTATTTTTTGTACTTAATTTCTTTTTCACAACAAGGCGAGAAATTATTAGCGGATGAATCTAACAAATTCTATCATATATAAAGGTTTTTATCTTGTAACCTTTGCGAAGGGATTGCTATTAGTGGTTTTCTTTTCTTTAACACAATACCAAACTTATCAGAAAGTTCAAGCTCTTTGCCATCTGGTAAACTCCAACCGAATGAATGCAGTAATGAAGCCAAAACATATACCAACATCTTCTCTCCCAAGCGAATTCCGGGATACTTTCTCTCCCAGATCCAAATGGGAAGTATTTCAAATTGTACCCATTGAAATCAAATTTGGTTGTTCCATTAGGATTTATGAACCTTTCCGGAATGAATTCCAATGGATTCTCCCACTATTCAGGATTCCTATGTATGGCCCAAACATTCAGATATACGTTAGAACCCTTTGGGACTGTGTATCCACCTACCTTACAAGATTGATTTGGACATTGCGTTATTAAGAGAGGAAGTGGAGGGTGCAATCGGAATGTTTCTTTAATCACTGATTTTACACGCGCGTCACGGTTTTCCGCAATTCAGCTTGCAGGAAGGTGTGGGAAGCTTCTAGATTCTTGGTGCTGAGAACCTCATACACGAACACTTTACGCATGTTTCGCCAGAGGGAGTTGTTGTTGGCCCACACAATACTCTGGCCACCTTGTGACATCTCTAAGGCGGATGCCGGAGGGTCACGGTTGGCGAAGATGTCGTGCTCACGGGCCACGACTTCGGCAAGGTCCGATGAGCTGACGACGATGTGGGTCTTGCTTCCGAGCTTGAGTTTGAAAATGGGTCCGTGAATTTGAGCTAATTTGGTGAATTTGTGGTGCAAGTTTGGGCCGAGAAACGGAAGGTATCCCACCACGGGCAACCCGCGTGGGCCCGGCGGCAACAGAGAGGTGGGATTTCTGGTGGATTTGTACCATAAAATGAAGAATGTGATGATCGGAAAAATGAGTAATGCGAGAGTGAGGTCGTGTTTGTTGGTGGTGATTTCCGACCACCATGACCAGATGCTGGTTGATATCATTTTGTGTAGCTCGGTTGATAATGGATGGTACTAGGTTTGAATTATACGGGAAAGAAATGTGGTTGCAAAATCTAAAGCCATTCGATTATTGTATTTAAAAGAGAATTGGGCTACACTGTATGTGGTTGTATTTTATTTTAACAAAAGACGAAAAGAAGTAATAATAAACAAAGTTTGTTGTTATTGTGTTTGTCTATAATATTGGAGTGAGTTGCACCTGTGGCATGTATAGCTTGATTATATTTTAGATTTGTTTATTCTCCAAAATAAACTATTTATATCGATAGTGTTTCATTTTTTATTTCTATAAAACCAAAAATCTTTCGTTGAACATTGTTAGACTATTTCAAAAATAAAAGTCAAAAGTGTTTTACTTTAAAATTATTAAAATCATATAAAATATTAATGTAAACAAATCAAAACACAAATTTATATATTAAGATCGAGTGTTGCTAACATCCTCTATACCTATAATAACAATTAAAAACTACCTTAGAAGTTTGGAAATATGTAATTTTAAATATGATAGAGGGGATGTAATAATCATTACCCATTAAGATCGAATAATGTGAAAAAACACTTTTATTTTTGGGATTACTTCTTCAAAATGTATCCAACTATCCCCAATATATTATTGTGTGTATCAACCTAAAAAAATTCCTTTTATATATATCAAACTTTATTTTGGAGTCTATTATGTGTATTTTTGAGTCTATTATGTGTATCCAACTATCCCCCAATATACTATTGTATGTATCAAAAATACACACAAATAATTTAACACACCAAGGAAATCAATTGTCTAGATCACGTATGAAAGATAATATAATGACTTTGTAGAGGTGACGTGAAAACCAAATTATTTTTAAAAACTTGTGAGAACCGTTATAAAATAATTTTTTTACAATTTTTTTATTAAATGTTAGAATTGATAATATGAACTAGCTTCATAATATGAATCAAATTTTCGTATATTTTCGATTCATAATATGAATAAAAATATTATTTTTTTTTGCATGAATGATACTTATATTATGAATAAAATATGTGAAACAATAGTTAAAATCATAGTATTTGATAAAAAAGTCATGTAAAAAAAAATTAGATTTCAATCGGTTTTCGCGGAATTTTAGGAATAAAATGGTTTTTATTTGATTATTGTCTTACTTTGTAATTGCTATATATATATATATATATATAGAGAGAGAGAGAGAGAGGGGGGGGATAATAAAATACACACCAATTAATTCATACACACTTACACACCAATCATAGCCCTTGAAAATCAATACAATTTTCGTATTTTCAAATTCCTTCCAAATTATGCAACTAATTAGAAGCTAATTTCTAAACTTAACATTTTACACTCTAATATTATGCACCATTAGATTTGATTTTCAAAGGCTATGATTGGTGTATAAGTGTGTATGAATTAATTGGTGTGTATTTGATTTTTCCTCTCTCTCTCTCTCTCTCTCTATATATATATATATATATATATAGATGTTCATTTGTAAACCACTAAATATATATATATATATATATATAAATTACACTTTTTTAGTCAATAAAGGCGGCTTTGACCGGTTACGGTGGACGTGATCACGGAGGATTGACGCGATTCATGGGAGGGTGGAGGTTATTAAAGGAGGAGACCCGGTCAAAGTCGCCTTTATTGACCGAATGAGTGGTAGAGATCACTTCTCTACTTCTCAAATTTTTGGCACTTCTCATTTGAACCCAATACTATATATATAGGGAAGTTTATTTAAAAAATCAAAACATTAGTAAAAACCGTACAAACCGTGGTTTTTTTGGCTTAAATCAACGAAAACTCTTCGTGGAGTTGTTTAATATGATGCAAATGTTTCATATAATTAAATTTTTGATAAAATTGTGTCATATTTTAGCGTTTTTTATGTAAAAATGAAAATGTTTCATACACTTTTTCGTTCTTATGAAACTGATTTAAGTTTTTTTTTAATCCTATGAAACCTTGTCATTTTTACAAAAAAATACATCAAAAAATGAATTATATGAAACATTTGCATCATATTAAAAAAGTCCATAAAAATTTTCGTTGATTTAAGCTACAAAATCATGAGTTTTTACGATTTTTACTAATATTTTGGTTTTTAAATGAACTTGACTATATATATATAGAACATGCCGTTACAAAGTTACATGATTAAGCCATTTTTAATTTTGTTATTTAATTACTGTTTTCATATAAACTTGACAATATATATATATAGGGGAGTTTCGTTGTTAACCACAAATAGTGTGTTAACTTTATTAACCAAATTCAACCAATGATATTTCTCCATAAGTTTTGGTATTTGAAGAGCATAATAAGAATTTTACCATCATCTACCTTCCTTCTTCCTACTACCCCAAATCTAACCATTTTGATACCTCCAACCTTCTTCTCCTTTTCTTCTCCTTCTCCTTCTCCTTCTCCTCTCTCTCTCTCTCTCTCTCTCTCATACACACTACAACCGCCGCCTTCCACCACCATCACCAGATCCACCACCTTCACACCACCACCACCACCAGATCCTCCGACTTCCACCACCACCACCACTTCCACCAAACCACTACTACCACCAAACCACTACTACCACCACTGCCACCAAACGACCACCAAACCGCCACCAAACAACCACAACAACCATCACCACATCATATCCTGTCGTCGCCTGAGAAATCACCACCATCCCACCATTAAAATCAAAACCCTAAAAATCAAATAGTGGTGGTCTTAGATAAAACCCTAAAAATCGATCCACCACCATAACCACCCAGTAATCGATGGTCTCAAATCTAGAAGGTGGACGAGAGAGAGAAAGAGAGAGAGAGAGGGGGTCCTAGATCTAGAAGGTTGAAACGATGAGATCGAGGAAACGATGTCGTTGGAGCAGTGGCGGGAGTGGTCGTCGGAGATTGTAACTCAGACGAAAAAATAGGGATCGAGACGAGTTAGTGGTCGTGCACATGTGTTTCGTCATGTGCATAGGTGCACAGGTGCACCGTTGCACGTGTCGTCAGAGTGCACAGGTGAGACCCAATGTAGGGGGTTTACTTTTATGTGAATGAAAAAATGCCTATGGGGTCTAGATAACAACACCCCTAGAGATTCACCATCACCATCTTCACCATCACCATCACCATCACCATCACCATCACCATCACCATCACCATCACCATCACCATCACCATCACCATCACCATCACCATCACCATCACCATCTCCATCTCCATCTCCATCACCATCACCATCACCATCACCATCACCATCACCATCACCATCACCATCACCATCACCATCACCATCACCATCACCATCACCATCACCATCACCATCACCATCACCATCACCATCACCATCACCATCACCATCACCATCACCATCACCATCACCATCACCATCAGTTACATAAAATTTGTACACACACACACACACATGTGTGTGTGTGTGTTTATGTTTATGAAAATTGTATAATTTTGTTTTATAAGCTATATAGTTTACTCTATTTTTGTTAATTATAACCATTATGTGATATATAAAATTAGCAATTAATTTTTTGGAGGAACTTGTTTAATTATGTCCAGTTCAGTCCTATACGTACAAAACAGACATTTGTTATGTACTATCATGTCCTATCCCGTCAAGTCCTGTCCTAGTCTCTTGTCATGTTCATGTTCAATACTGTCATGTTTTGTCCTGCCTGCGTACAAAACGCTACTTGAATGGGCTGTTGGATCGGGTTTGGTGTCGCCAAAAAAGTTCTTTACATCATGGTAACTAAATTCATAAGTTTTTGTAATCTAATTTAGTTTTTGTTTTTTTCTAATTCTGTTTTTTTTTTGTTTTTTTCTAAAATTTTGTTTGTAAAGGTTGTATTCACCATAGCAGCTATGTGTGATCTCATAAATGCATTCATCCACATTTGCATTTAAAATTTTGTATTCACCATAGTAGAGCGATTTACTCCGTTCATGTACGACAAATGATAGATATAAGTGACGATTTTGGAGTTTCTAAAAACGCAGTGAACCTTTTCTGTTTGTCCCTCTGGTTACTATACGATCATCATAATGATGCGTTAAAGGATCTAATGTTAAACGTGCTCCCATTAATAACAGAATAATGCTTCTACATCATCTTCTATTGGGGCTATAGCCCGCACAAGGTATATATATAGGTATTTCGTATTTGATTATGTATATAATAACTAATTATATAATAATTATAGTGGAGAAGGAAGATGAAGATTGTTTATCAAATCATCTTGGAAGCTGTTGTAGTAGCTGGGTTCCTTTGGAACGGTCTCAAACAGAGCCATTTATGGAATTCTGTGCATCCTTGCACAGATTTTCATACAGGTTTACAAGTAATTGAAAAGGTAAACTTTAAGGGACAATAATTGTGTAAAAAGATAACAAAAATTTAAATTAGGTTTTTGACCATTTTAATTAATCAACAGGTTCATTTGGTCCGGCAACGAGGCAGCGGGATCCCATTGATTTGCGTGATTTTTTCAACGCTTTCTGTCCCTTGATGGGTTGTTGGATCTGGTATGGTGTCGTCAAAAAATATCTTTACGTCATGGTAACTAAATTCATAAGTTTTTGTAATCTAATTTAGTTTTAGTTTTTTTCTAATTCTGCTTTTTGTTTTTTTTTTAAATTTTGTTTGTGAAGGTTGTATTCTCTATAGGAGCTATGTGTGATCTCATAGATGCATTCATCCACATTTGCATTTATATGATGTATCTCCATCCACGGGAAGAAGAAACACATGGCACAGGTACACAAGAGGATGAGGCAGGGACTGGCATAGGTGCACAGGAGGATGAGCCAGGAGGATGAGACAGCTGTTGGTTTAAAATTTAGTCCTTTTGAATAGGAATTATGTGTATAAATCTTACAAACACGAGTCTATTTTTTAAGTTGCAATATTGTCGTATGTTGTTAAACCTTTTGAATAGCAATTATAGCTATATTGATAGATATGCAAACAAGCATAACCCTTGAATTTTGGTTCACTGAAAAAGTGAAACGTTCGGTTTCTTTTTTCTTTCTAAAACGAATGAAAACTCAATCACTTATTTGAAATGGTTTTGAAATTATTGTGGCTCTAGCATTCATTGGACTAAGTTCGGGTCAATGTTTGTGTTGTTAGAAGCCCGAGTTCTATAATTTTGCATGAAATTTGCTCAATGTAGTTAGATGTTCTGATGTGAACTGATGGAAATTGATGGGCTGATTGTATAGAAATTGAATGAAGCAAAGGTCCACCGACTTTCGAGACGTCAGGATCTCTCCCAAAGAGCCAGAGCTCAATTACAAATCACAAAACATATTCCTTAAACTGATGACCACTACTCTATTTATACTATACTTACTAGAACTCTATTACACGCCTACCAACCTTGACCCATTGGCTAAACAAATATCTGACTTATTGACCCTAGGGTATAATATGTTCTAGCTTATTAGATATGAATAGCTATTAATTAATTAGTTCAATAATTATTTGCTCAATGTATATGATGTTATTTGGCAGCTGGCTACATCCAAGTTTTCACCAATAGCACAACTAGTAGAGCGATTTACCTCCTTCATGTACGACAAATGATAGATATAAGTGACGATTTTGGAGTTTCTAAAAACGCGGTGAACCTTTTCTGTTTGTCCCTCTGGCTACTATACGGTCATTGATAATGATGCGTTAAAGGATCTGATGTTAAACGTCCCATTAATAACAGCATAATGCTTCTACATCATCTTCTATTGGGGCTATAGCCCGCACACGGTATATATATATATAGGTATTTCGTATTTTATTATATATATTATATATAATAATTATAGTGGAGGAGGAAGATGAAGATTGTTTATCAAATCATCGTGGAAGCTGTTGTAGTAGCTGGGCTCCTTGGAACGGTCTCAAACATAGCCATTTATGGAATTCTGTGCATCCTTGCACAGATTTTCATGAAGGTTTGCAAGTAATTGAAAAGGTAAACTTTAGGGGACAATAATTGTGTAAAAAGATAACAAAAATTTAAATTAGGTTTTTGATCATTTTAATTAATCAACATGTTCATTTGGTTCGGCAACGAGGCAGCGGGATCCCATTGATTTGCGTGATTTTTTCAACGTTTTCTGTTCCCTTGATGGGCTGTTGGATCTGGTATGGTGTCGTCAAAAAAGATCTTTACGTCATGGTAACTAAATTCATAAGTTTTTGTAATCTAATTTAGTTTTAGTTTTTTTTTTCTAATTCTGTTTTTTGTTTTTTTTTTTTAAATTTTGTTTGTGAATGTTGTATTCTCCATAGGAGCTATGTGTGATCTCATAGATGCATTCATCCACATTTGCATTTATATGATGTATCACCATCCACGAGAAGAAGAAACACATGGCACACGTGCACATGAGGACGAGGCAGGGATTGGCATAGGTGCACAGGAGGATGAGCCAGGAGGATGAGACAGCTGTTGGTTTAAAATTTAGTCCTTTTGAATAGGAATTACGTGTATAAATCGTACAAACAGGAGTCTATTTTTTAAGTTGCAATATTGTTGTATGTTGTTAAACCTTTTGAATAGCAACTATAGCTATATTGATAGATATGCAAACAAGCATAACTCTTAATTTTTGGTTCACTAAAAAAGTGAAACATTCAGTTTCTTTTTTTCTTTCCAAAACGAATGAAAACTCAATCAAAGGCCATCCACTATGGTACCACATGGTACCAATGGTACCAGCTGCCATGTCAGCGCCACGTCAGCTTTCCAATACCTTACCAATTCCCTACCAATTCATCCTCTATGGTACCAATTCCCTACCATTTGGTACCAATTTTTTTTAAATCAACAATTCACAATAAATACTAAAATTAACAATTAACAATAAATTAAAAATTAATAAAAATATAACATTTAATTTAAAAATTACGAAAAAAATAAAAATTACGACAACGTTAAAAAATTAAAAAAAACCTAGCTACCATAATGGAGGCCATCCGTGTTTTTGGCGCATCCGCTCCTTCTCTTACAACTTCACTTCCAAAGTCACACCCGTAGGATGGTCGTGCGGTGTTATGTAAACTTGGAAGTCCACATTCTTTTGTCGTTCGTACCGAACATCCGCATTCTGTGCCATCGTGTCGAGATACGTAGAGTTGGAGACGTTATACGCATTTAGTTGTTCCAACAACGCCGTCACGTTATCGGACGACGCACCCGCCGTAGATGACGACCCCGTGCGTCTAGCCGCATTTCGACCGAGAGGTCGTGGCCGCTCGGATGCCTCGGTATCATCGTCAATGTCGGCATTGAAGTATTGAGTGCGTGCATCGGATGATCCGGGTGAGTCGGTTTCGGACGTTTTCGACCTCTTTGGTCTTGGAGCGTGGATGTCCGAGGGAGTCATGAAGTCGATCGCGATGAATTTTGGGCAACTTTTTAGAATTTCCCAAGCGTGAAGGTGGGTAAAATTCTTTGCATACGTGTTTCGGTATCGGGTTTGCGCTGTTTTCAACACGTCATTGTCACCCCATCCGCTTTTCCGATTGGTTGAGGTGTTGTTGTAAACGCCCCGCGAATAGCGCAACGGTACTTAGTAGCATTTTTACCTTGCTACTACAAGCGTCAACGGAGCGGACGTCCTAATCGTATTTCATGCGATTGTCGAATGCGATTGTCGACGCTACAAAACGAAAATTAAAAGAACGTTAATAATGTCATACAATTATTGCATTAGATAGCGTTTATTCGTACCTCTCTTTTGATAGTTACCTGTACAAGGATCTTCCGAGGTCTCCGCCCATGCCTTCAACAATTCTTCCTCCTCGGTAAGTGTCCACTTCACACACGGTTGTTTACCCGCCGGCTTATCTTTGGCCGGCTTCTTACCCTTCTTACTTTTGGGTTGTGATTGTGGTGGCGGTATCGGTTGGGTTTCGGGTACCAACTCGGCTTCATCCGACGAGGATTTTTCGTCACGCAATTGGTAGGCATTACGGTTAAATTGCGACGGTGATTCTTGGGTGGCCGGTTCTTCGGTGGCCGGTTCTTGGGTGGCCAGTTGCATTTTCGCTTGCATGACCGGATGCATGGGGTGCATATACACGCCTTGTTACATCGGTTGCGTGAGCAAGTGCAAAAACGAGCCTTGTTGGGGGTTTGGCACAAAGTTTGCGAAACCCATATTTGCGTAGAGGGGTGGGGAGAATCCGCCGGTCGGGCTAGGCATTGGGGGAATATATACCCCCGAGGTGTTCGGAAGTTGGGTATTCGAGAGCCGAGATTGCGAACGGTTGGTGTTGCTCGGGGTACCTTGATGATCCATGTGAGAATAGAGAGATTGAGATTGAGTTTGAGATAGATTTTGGTAGGTATGTTATTGAGATATATATATATATATAGAGTTTGGTAAAAGAGAAAAAAGAAAAAAGAAAAAAAAATTTGAGCCGTTATCCAACGGCTATATAGCCGTTACCCCTTCATCACCATCGGTAGTCCACCACCGGTGTTGCCGGGGGTACCGGTTCGGTACCGGCCCTCCCACGGCACGGATAGCGGATGACCTTATTTGAAATGGTTTTGAAATTATTTTGGCTCTAGCATTCATTGGACTAAGTTCGGGTCAATGTTTGTGTTGTTAGAAGCCCGAGTTCTTCCCCCCCCTCTCTTTCTCTCTCTCTATATATATAGAGAGAGAGAGAGAGGAGCGATCAAATACAAACCACTCTTAAATTACAAACCGTACAAACTCTTGGTTTCATTGGTTAAGTTAATGAAATTGGTTCATGAAATTGTCTAATATGATGAAATCATATTATATAACTCATTTTTTGATATATATATATATAGAAAGAGAGAGAGAGAGAGAGAGAGAGAGGAAAGCTCAAATGTGAACCACTTTTTGGTTGTGAACGTGAGGATAGCCGAGAGCGCGACACGTGGCGGAGAGTAGTCAATAAAGGCGGCTTTGAGTGTGGTCCCCCCCCCCTTTAATTCAATGCACTCCCATGAATCGCGCCTAGTCATCCACCTGACGTGGCGCCTAGTCATCCGTCACGTGTCTCGCTCTCGATTGTCCTCACGTTCACAACCAAAAAGTGGTTTACATTTGAACCCACCCTTATATATATATATATATGTATATATAGGGGTGGGTTCAAATGTGAACCACTTTTTGGTTGTGAACGTGAGGACAACCGAGAGCGCGACACATGGCAGATGACTAGGCGCCACGTCAGATCTATGGCGGATGACTAGGCGCGATTCATGGGAGGGCATTGAATTAAAAAGGGGGACCACACTCAAAGTCGCCACGTGTCGCGCTCTCGGTTGTCCTCACGTTCACAACCAAAAAGTGGTTCACATTTGAACTTTCCTCTGTATATATATATATATATATATATATATATATATATATGAGTGTCATTAACCTTTCACAACAAAATAATATAATTGTTCAATCATATGCCATGTCAAATATTGTATTTATTCTAAGATAAAATGAATGGATCATTTTACCATTTAAAATCATAAAAGATAAAACTATATTTACAACAAAAAAGTGTCATGTTTGTTTTGGTGCTAGCTAGAGAGAACTTGGGCTTCTATTTCGTTATGATTTCATTTGAAGGTTCGACCTTGCAATGTTAATTCAATGTGCTATTTTGAAGGTTCGACCTTAAGTGGTTCACATTTGAACTCACCTTTATATATATATATATATATATATTTGTTTTCTTATATGCATTAATATCAAATTAACTATATTTTTTACATTATTAGTGTATGAAGTGGCTTGATTTTAGAGAGTAATAAAGGTGTCACTACTATGAACCTTTCTAGAGTGAATTCCAATGGATTCTCCCAATATTCAAGATTTCTATGTATGGCCCAAACATTCAAATATATGTTAGAACCCTTTGGGACTCTGTATCCACCAACCTTACAGGATTGATTCGGACATCGCAATTTCAAGAAAGAAAGTGGAGGGTGCAATTGAAATATTTCTTTAATCACTGCATCTAGGTAACGTAATTTTGGGATGTGAGATTCTTCGACGACGTTGCTTAGGCCTACGACTTGTTCCAATTCATCTTGTACGTCTTTCATTACCTTAGGATTTTGTAAAAGCTCTGCCATTATCCATTCTACTATCGTAGATGTTGTATCCGTTTACCAATCACTTGTTGGGCTAGTGGTAAGATTGTCCCCTGGCTTCCTTGAGGTCATGGGTTCGATCCTTGCACTACTCAATATCTGATCGGTACCTCCACCTCGTAAATGCCTATGGGGCTCGCAGTTTGGGGACTTATTTGGAAGATACGGTCCTGGGTTTAATTCCAACCGGCTGCGGGAGACCAGGACAGAGGGTTCCCAGGGACGCGCTCATGGAGGTAGAGTGGCGTCGGTCCAAAGGGACCTGGGGTTAGAGTGTCTCCGCCATAACACACTTTTTTGGAAGATGTTGTATCCATTTCTCCAAGTACGGTGTCCTATTTCAATTTTAAAAAGGAAGTTAACACACTAAATAAATATAGGAAGACTTACAATTCTTATCAAATAGATAAATGAAAATACAATCTTGCTAAAATTTTGCGCATACATATATTCTTAGAAGAGAATTAATCTAGTACAACTTCGTATATCTTATTCAAATGTGTAATCAATTTTCAGCTAACGGTTGATAACCAGTTCTCACATTTCTCATATTAACCTCACTTTATCACCGGATCCTAACTTTGTATAGATAAGGTCAGGGTCACGGCAAAATACACACACCTAACCTAACTAGACGACTCCTAAAATCTACTCCTAAACCAACAACAGTCTGGTTCCCGACAAGCGGCGCACACAACTTATTCACTGTGTGACCGAGCTTAAAGAAGCCGGAATCAAGTTCAAGAAACGGAAAAACTTTGGGACATCAAGTTCAAGAACGGGATTCTAAAGATCCCGCGGCTCTAGATTCACGATGGGACCAAATCGCTTTTTCTTGACCTCGTAGCATTCGAGCAGTCGCGTTCGGACTGCGGGAATGAGATCACGTCATATGTGATCTTTATGGACAATTTGATAAACTCCGAGAAAGACGTGGGCAGCTACCTCCATTACTGTGGCATTATCGAGCACTGGTTAGGGAGCGCTTCAGACGTGGTTGATCTCTTCAACCGCCTCTGCCAAGAGGTCGTTTTCGATATCGACAACAGCTACCTTTCGGAGTTGTTGGAAAAGGTTAATCGGATCTAGAATCATCGTTGGAATGCATGGCGAGCGAGCTTAATGCACAACTATTTTAGCAATCCATGGGTTGTTATCTCCTTTGTAGCAACTGTGATCCTACTAATTCTCACTTCAACTCAGACTTTCTATGGTGTTTATGGGCATTACAGACCAC